>VXAD01010352.1:1479616-1689743 GCA_013399195.1 Dicrurus megarhynchus
TGCTGTGCTATGCTGTGCTATGCTATGCTGTGCTGTGCTGTGCTGTGCTATGCTATGCTGTGCTCTGCTGTGCTGTGCTGTGCTGTGCTGTGCTGTGCTATGCTATGCTGTGCTGTGCTATGCTGTGCTGTGCTGTGCTGTGCTATGCTATGCTGTGCTGTGCTGTGCTGTGCTGTGCTATGCTATGCTGTACTATACTATAACTAGTTAAAACACAAGAACCACTGCTGACAATGGGTTAGCACTCAGTTCTGCTAGGTCAAGCCTGGACCTAGCTTGACTAAACAATGAAATACCCCATTCAGCATTTTATCACCTCCTGATACGTTCACACGGGCACAAATGCTCAGCACTGGAGAACAGCAGGGCAAACTGTGCCTAGTCTGTGCATGTTCAACCTGATGGTGCAGAACAGCAAGAGTGTGTTTCTTTCAATCTCTCCTCAGAAAATTTAGGGTTGTTGGCTATACCTTTGTAAGGATAACAGTTTGTGTACTCTTTTTACAGCTTCAGATACTATGGATTCAAAAGAAGCACTATCCAAATAAAAAGGTAAGACCTTGCTGCTTTTTTCTGTTTGCTATGCTAATGTGCATTTTTGTCATCATGTTCTGTCCCATCTAGGAACATAAAATTTCTTTCAAGGCAACCCTTACAGAAACATGACCACACTACAGTAAAATTAGTGTCAGCTTTAGCATTTGAGGATGTTACTGTCAAATAATTTTTTTAAGACAGGATTTTTTTTTTTAATAGTGATAGGCTTTACTCCTGTAGAAACTGAAAAGAAAATCACTTGCTTTAGGCCAGAGAATAATTGCCTGGCTGAAGTAAATGATCAAACCTGCAAAGAACTTCATTTTTTAGCTTCAACCAGCATAGTTCCATAGAACTCACAGCAAACACATACAAACAAGAATTGGGAGGTGTTTTTGATCCCTTTACTTTTACTGTTTCTTTCCAACAGAGAGAACATCAGCCCTGGTTTTGGTGGGAATGTCCTTGGGAGCTCAGAAACTCTCAGTCATGAAACAACAGGCCAAGGTAAGATCATCTCCCTCAAAGCTTTTAATTTCACTGTCCAATGCAACTTGTGTGAAAGACTGTTCGAGTCTAGCACTCTGCTCTCCTCCTTTCAGTCTCAAGCAGCTCCTCTGGGGTTTAAGAGACTCTCCCCTTCCAGTGTGGGTGTCACACTAGTTACAACTCTTGTGTCAAACTCAGCAGGAGAAATGCTGCTAAAGGTACCCAGTCACAGATACCTATGGATCAGTTTGAAGTTTGCTCCACAAGATTGCCATAACCTTCCCCTGGAATAAATATGAGAATGTTAGCAGTGCTGACATGTACAGCAGAAATGTCACTAAAGTTGTGTACGAATTTCCCCAAACACTGATACTTATTGGCCATTAGTTTTCCTGTAACACTATTCAGTTTCTCAAACACTTGATAACCATCACACATCTCTTCCACCTGCAGACAAGGGCAGTGCACAGAATCTTTGCTGAGGCAGGTTTAATAACCTTCTTACCCCACCCCGCCTTTTTAATCCAGAGCTCCAGGACTGAGTTTGTATTTCATAGCATTGCTGTATAATTTGGTGACTTTTACATGTGACTTTTACATCCATGCCTGTGCAGGATGATTGGCACACCTTAGTTATTCTCTAAAATGCCTAAAATCTGAGGCCTATCATCATATCTACCAACACAGTGTCCAGCCAGTGTCCAGCTCCTGTCAATAAGCAATAGTAATAGTAATAGCAATTCAAAAGCTGTTGAAAGTTTTGAAAATTCAGAACTGTCTTTATATGTCTAGCACTGAGTTTCATTCAGTGTTACCCAGTGAGTCATTATGGATCACAGTACGAGGAAAAGCAGATGTACTCTACAGTTGCAGTGTTTTTAGAAAATGTTTCTTTTCCTCTAAGAACTCAAAATGCTTTTATCAAATTATGTTTACGTACAGAGAATATGATTGTGAAAATAATTTCTGCTTAGTTTAAAAGTCTTGCCAGAATGCAGGATGTGAAGGAGGCAGAAAAAGTCTTATTGATACGATATTATGCTTACATAATACACACGATTACAGCAGCATTTCCTGCTCCTGGAGGAAATGCTGGAATGGACTGTTTGAAGGGGCAGGAAAAGATAAGGCTGGCTGTAACAAATCTCTTAGCCTTGTGCTAACAAACCCTCCTCAATTTCAAAGATGGGGATGAAAAACAAAGGTCCAGATTCTTGTGCAATAGCTGTCTTACACTGCTGTTCTGGTCAGTGGCAAGACTGAGCCAGGAAAACCTTCCCTTGTTTCAGCCTCCTCAGTGTGTGGGCTCTGGGCCACCTTTGTACCCTTTGACCATTTGTGCCTGGCTAAGGACAGACTCAGTAGCCAAATGGAAATACAGAGGCAGTTCACCTTTTCCCCAGCACCAGGTACACTAAATATAGCTCTGCACCAGACAGGGAGTGAAACTGCAGGATTTTTTCAACAAACCTGGTATCAAAGGACTGCACTGGCAGGTTTAAACAAATGGGTGTGGAAGAGCCCACTCTGTTATTAAGAACATATGACACAATACTTTTCAAGCTGTCTGAAAAAGGGGAAAATGAAGGAAAGGTGATGCATGGTATAGAAAAGACAAATAGTTCCCCCATTACTTACTGGCCACGTCTGGATAGACGGAGGAGAAAAATTTAAAAAGTTGCCCTATGAAAAACATCTAGGGTGCAGACAATCATAAAGCTGAAAGCTTTATTTATGTTATGAACAGGAACACCAAGGCATTTCTTTTAGACAGCTTTAATATGGACACAGTGCAGCTGTGTGACTTTTTTTTTTTGAGCCTAGTTTATGTAACACCTTCAGTATCATGAATCTGCAGTCATTTCTAGGCAATATTTCTCTCTCCTATATGCCCACATCTTTTAGATTATACCCATCCAAGCCTAAGTCTTGGCAATAAATTGGAAGACTCTCTCCATCTACATGAGCTCCAAACAATTCTCTTGTTCCTGGATTAAAAATAAAGCCAAGGATCCCTGAGCTTCAGAAAGCCTCGCTTTTTCATGGTTTAAACAAGCCAACTTTATTACTCACTGGTGAGTTCAACAACAGTTCTTTTCTTTCCCAACTCCTTTGTGCCTTAGCTGTTGACAAACGCATGACTTGGCCCTGCACAATGAACCATGGGGCAGCTCATGCACTGCTTGCTGGCAACGGCACAGGAAGCAGCCAGAGCCATAGACCACCAGCATTCTCTTCACCTTGGACCAAGGGGTAGCATGGAGCCCAGGTGGGTCTTTTCAGTTTCAATGAATATTGCTACAATTTTTGTTGTAAGAAATCTGTCTGCAACTAGGCCTACATATTTTTTTTAGCAGAGACAAATAGGACTGCACCAAAGGACTTCCTTACTGGAATTTGCAACAGTTGTACACCCAGCTTGTCTCATCCACAAAGCACCCACTTCCATTAACAGGGAGTGTAACATAGTTGTGTGCCTGCATGGTCTCTTGCTATTTAATCTGTCCTTGCACCTGTCATACAGTGCAGACAGGCCTGAGTCACTTGGCTGTCATTGCAGGACTTAAACTGGCCTGCATAACTTGGAATCAGAAACCCAGAGTGGTTTCAGTTTAGGATTTGGTTCAGGTCATTATCTACACAAACACCAGCCCTTAAATTCACATGATAAACTTCCTTCAACACTTGAATGTTTGTCAGGTTGTTTGATCCTGTTTCACAAAGCCTGGAAGAATAAGGTCAGATAAGAAGGCAGGGAAGCAATGACAAGCAGGATACTAGGGACTGCTCAAATAACATAAAATGGGCAGGAAAGGGACAATATCCCTAAAGCAAGTTTGAAAAAAAAAGTAGAAGAAAGTAGAAATTAGGGTGCATCACTGGGTATGAATAAATGGCACAATGATGTTTGGGTTCAATCAGAAGAATTATGATGTACAAAATGGACCCTTTGGAGCAGGTCCAGAAGAAGGTCACAGAAATGACAAGAGGTGTGAAGCACCTGTCCTGTGAGGAAAGGATGAGAAAGTTGCAGTTGTCCAGCCTGGAGAAGAAAGCTCTGGGAAGACCTTGTTGCAGCCTTTCAGTACCTAAAGGGGACTTACAAGAAATGTGGGGACAGATTTTTAATAGGACTTGTAGCAACAGGACAAGGGGTAATGGTTTTAAACTGAAAGAGGGTAGAGTCAGACTACATACAAAGATGAATTTTTTTTTGTGATAAGGGTGACAAACACTAGCCCAGGTTGCCCAGAGAGGTGATGGATGCCCCATCCCTGGGAACATTCAGGGTCAGGTTTGATGGGGCTCTGAGCAACCTGGTCTAGTTGAAGATGCCCCTGCTCATTGCAGGAGAGTTGGACTAGACGGCCTTTAAAGGTCCCTTCCAAACCAGACCATTCTGATTCTAGAAGGGTATCAAACAGAAGGAGCCATTAAAGGCAATGAAGGACATTTCTATTAACACAAGATAACTAAAGGAAAAGAAAGACGAGTACATATGAGGCACAAACACAAATATGTATGTATTTTATAATATATATGCTTATATAACATATGTTTATATGGTATATAAGTACTTTTATATTTATATAAAGATAACTGAAATACTTGCTGTTGTTTTTTATTCCAATCTTTAGAACCAGAACAGTTAACCAGCGACTAATGAAATTATTTTTCACAATAGGATGGGGGCATAGAGGAAAATAGATCAGCAAAGGCTAACAGATATTTTAAAAAACTACATGTACTCCAGGGGATTTAGTTACAGCAATTTTGAATTATTGCTGCTAATGTTTCAGGAATTATGATGAGTTGGGGTAAAACAGACATAACACTTTGTTTTGTGAAAAAGAGGAGTCAAATTGAATTTCTAAACTAAAGTAATTTACATCTATGCACAATCCATTCAGTGTTTGAAACTTGCAAGTGGATTTTTCTAACGTGAATTTCTGAGTACAATAATTATTACTCTGCATATCTGTTTCAGTTGAAGGAAACCATGAAAGTGTTCTGTAAATTACAAATAACTTTACTTTTGTCACTATCAGATGACTCCTTTCATAAATCTATTGTCAAAGAAGGAAGTCGGCAACATTTTTTTCAGAATCCACATAAACAAAAGACTAATTAGTCATCAATGACCAATTTTTCCTAACACGGACATGCAATTATTTGCAGTCTTGGGTAAATCATTCCATTTGCTCCAATTTTTGATATTCTGGGAAATCCATGTTCTTTCCAACCTTTTCATTTCAGGTTTTTATTACTTTGGACTTCTTATTTGATGCCTGCGCATATGAAGGACAATTTGAGATGAAGGGCAAGGGAGGCAGGTAGGAAAACAGGCACAGTTTGTCCAATATCATAGAATCATGGAATGGTTTGAATGGAAGGGACCTTAAAGATCACCTTGTTCCAACCCCTGGGCAGGAACACTTTCCACTTTGACCAGGTTGCTCAAAGTCCCATCCAGCCTGGCCTTGAACACTTTTAGGGATGGGGGATCCACAGCTTCTCTGGGCAACCTGTGCCAGTGCCGCACCACCCTCACAGTAAAGAATTTCCTTCTAATATCTAGTCTAAATTTTTCAGTTTGAGGCCATTCCCCCTTGTCTTATCATATGTCCTACATGGCCTTGTAAAAAGTCTCTCACCATCTTTCTTTTAGGCTCCCTCCAGGTACTGGAAGGCAGCAATTCGGTCACCCTGGAGCCCCCTCTTCTCCAGGCTGGAAAAAACCCAATTCTCTCAGCCTTTCCTCACAGGAGAGGTGCTCCATCCCTCTAATCATCTTGGAGAGCCTCCTCTGGACTCACTCCAAAGGGTCCATGTCCTTTGTGTGCTGAGGACCCCAGATCTGGATGCAGCACTGCAGATGGGGTCTCAACAGAGGGAAGTAGAGGGGTGGAATCCCCTCCCTCACCCTGCTGGCCATGCTGCTTTGGATGCAGCCCAGGACATGTTTGCTTCCCTGGGCTCCAAATGTTCCTGTCCAGCCTCTCACCCACCAGCGCCCCCAGGTCCTTCTCAGCAGGGCTGCTCTGAACTGTTCATCCCTAGCCTGTGTTGATACCAGAGGCTGCCCTGGACCAGGTGCAGCACCTTGCACTTGGTGTTGTTAAACCTCATGACATTCCCATGCACTCACTTCTTGGGCTTGTCCAGGTCCCTTTGGATGGCATCCCATCCTTCAGGTGTGTTCCTTCTCTCTTTGGTGTCATCTACAAATCTGCTGAGGCTGCACTCAATTCCTTTGTCTATGTCATTAATGAAAATAGTAAATAAAACTGGTGCCAGTACAGACCCCTGAGGGACACCACTTGTCATGGAGGTCCATTAGGACTCTGAGCCATTGACCATGACCCTCTGGACACAACTGTTCCACCAATTTCTTACCCACCTCAGAGTCCACCCACCAAATCCATCTCTCTCCAATTTAGAGAGCAGGCTGTTATGGGGACCCTGTCAAAGTCTCTACAGAAGTCCAGATAAATGACATCTGTAACCATTCCCTTGTCCACTGATACAGCCACTCCATCATAGAAAGCCATAGGCTGATCAGGCAGGACTTGCCCTTGGTAAAGCTCTGCTGGCTGTCCCAAATCACCTCCCTGTCCCTGATGTGCCTTAGCAGAGCTTCTAGGAAGATCTGTACCATGATCTTGCCCAGGCACAGAGGTGGTGCTAACAGGTCGGTAGTACCCAGGGTCCACCTTTCTACCCTTTTTAAAGATGAGTACAATGTTTCCCTTTTTCCAGTCATCTGGGACTTCTGACTGCCATGACTTCTCAAATATCATGGACAGTAGCTTGGCAACTACATCTGCCTGTTCCCTCAGACTACTCATTCTATCTCACACTACTACTTATTCTTTATCTAGGATTAGGGCCTTTTCACCTAATGTGAGATCTGAAGAACTGGTTGAGCACAGGAAAGTGCTGAAAAAAGAAAAAACTTTGGAAAATCCCTATTTATGGTAATAAGAACTTCATGCAATGTGTAATTTCAGGCAAGCAGTCCAAGTAGTATCAGGGAGGTGAATCACAGCAGAAATTAGTCATGCTATAGCTGCCTTAAAGCTTTAAAAAATGACCCTAATTTGCCCCCCACTTCCTGCTGTTAAAGATCAACCAAGTAGACAACATGACCCTCCAAGTATTGCACTGCTGAGTTACTGTGACTAGTTCCTACCCACAGGGCACATCTCCTTGAAGCTCCGTATATGACTTACTTGAGTACAGAACAGTGGGTGGAGGAAAACACATCACACCACTTCCTGCAGACATCTTAAATCACTCTATTACTCAGAGAAAAAATTCCAAATCTTCCTTTCCCCTGAACTAAAACCTCAACCAAGTCAATGTCCCTCTCCCCCACAATCCTCCTTGACACAAAAGCAAAAAACCCATCCTGTCTCTATTGAAGAAGCAGCAGGCAAGTAATAATCAATCATAGACAACAGAACTACTTATAATCCCAAACTCATACACTGATCCTTATTGAACAGGACAATGCAAGAAAAACCAAGATTACACAGGTCTTGCTTATTAGAAGCCACATAAGCCACGATCAACATTCAATATTAATAAGAAATAACTGGAACAACTGTGTTGTAGCCTGGGATTGAGAAATAGGAACTTCATCCTTCTGAGTTAAGTGAGTTCTGATTCATTTTACCATCTACAGCTTTGGGGAAAATCATCCTTCTGATTCATTTTCCTAAACTCTATATTACTGCTTCTTTTGATGCTGCAGCCTGGTCTGACAACAGCATAGTGCTACATCAGGCAATGCCAGATATCTTGCACTGAAGTCAGTGACTTAAGGTTTAATTCATATCTGTATTGCATTTCAATGATTTTTGCCTTTCTCAGATTGCCAGTGTGTCCCTGTAGCCCCAACACTACCACACAGCCCCTGCTTCACAGAGTGGCTGCCCAAAGGGAGCCATGGGAGTCACCCACAGATTTCTCTGCTGCCTGAGCGTGAGCCACCCATTTACATACCGTGGGCCGTAGCACACTGCCGGCACCCTGTCCTGGTCAGCACACCCCATCCCAGTCAGCACACACCGAGGCTGAGCAAAGCTCTGGCTGCCAGCCTCTACCTTCGGCCAGATGCTCACGGCCCTGGAGCCGATGTGTGTATTCAGAGCAACTTGCTATCTGTACCCACATGCTCATGCAGAAAGGGGACAGAATGCCAGCAACATGCAAGACAGTCCCTTCTGTCAAGCTTCCCCAGCATCACTCAAGGGAAAACTTGTTCCAAAACTGAAAAGTTAGAGAACAAAACAGGGACCAAACTATCTTTCTGCTTGCATCTTTTGTAATGCCACAAGGATCAGCACATCATACCCTCCAAACAGAACAACCTCATTAACTAAAAGTCATTTGGAAAGCAACCAAACACCCATCTATAGAATTTTTTCTCCTCATTCACTGATAGTTCAGTGGACAGGACTTATTGTGCAGTGCTGCTGACAAGCTTGGGACATCCATAATCAATGCCTGACTAATAACACTTGACAACCAGCAAAGGCTGTCTGATGGAAAAATTTTGCTAGCTAGGTCTAACTGGTTGAAACTCTGGCATGTCTAAAGAGATAGAGCAGATCTACTGTTCAAGGAGAATGTTAGCATTTTCATTATTCCATGCATCAGCAAATAATGATACATTCAATAAAGTCATCTCTTTTTAAAATGCCATTTTCTGCGTATATGATTCAGTATATGATTCATTTTGTACTGCAAAAGTTTTAAGACATGGTAAAATGAAAAGCTGCTTACAGTATTTGAAGATTTTTCCCTTCAACTCATTTTTCTTTGACTTAATTATTTTTCCTCCATTTGGATTTATCTTAATCAAAGAGAATAAATTCATTATGTTCAACTGAAGCCCCTAACACTGTGTGCACTGTTGCCATCTAAAAAACTAAAATAATTCTTTTTTGCCTTTGTACTGTGTTTGTGTTTCCGGCTTACACTGATCACCATTGTGCACTTCAGACATGTTTCTGTTCTAGATCCAATTCTTTCTAGTCTAGCACACCATCCGCCCTTCCACGCACTTCTGTTTAGCTATGCTCGTTTCCTTTGAGGCTCAATTGAGTCTTTTTTGGCTCTTGTTCTGTATTTCTGTATTTCTTCCTTGGATACAGCATTAGGGGGGTGGTGTGTGGGGTGCATTATGCATATGTATTTGTGTATGTCTTCAAATAGTCCCCATCTAGTTGGTAGAAACCTAACTCTACTAAACTATTCCTTATTGATATCTTTATTAAATTTCTTCCCTTTTTTTCAGTTTCCCTTCTGGAGATTAACCAAGTTTCCTGTAGAACTGAGTCAATATTCACATGTAAGGCATGTTCTTCCATTGTTATTTCTCAGTCTTCTCACGAGAAGCAGTGTGCCTTGCAAAAGGTTTTCCTCTATGCTCTTTCCCTTGTTGCTGTTCTTGCTCCCTAGATGACTGTTGAAAACATCAGTCCTTTTTTTTTTCACTTGAGGGTACAGGACTCCAACAGCCTAGTTCCCAGTGGATTAATCACTTTAAATAAAGTGCTGGCATCTGTATCTGCAGGTTTGCTTACATTTTCATTTCCTGAATTTCTATTTCTGGATAAAAGACGTTCAACACAAAAACTGAGAAAAACAGTTGAAGAGACATGACCTCACAGAAATGCAAACCCCCCCTTCTTTAATAGTATCAAAGAAGCAATTCACAGCAAAAGCAACAAACTTGCTGTGAACCATTCACACTTCCAAACGTGCTTCTGACTAGAGAAAAGGGAGAGAATCAAATGCTTGTTCAGGGCAGTTCTGATGAGCTCTTGAGGAGATGGAAAAGCTGGCACAGGAAATGTGAGATTCCAAATTGAGAGCTGTTCAGAAATTCAGGTCCTGCTTTGGGGTGGAAGTGTAAAAGCAGCTCTGAAATTTGGACATAAGTTCAAATCCAAATAATAGTGTTCTGACATGATAGATTCCGGTATTTTAGTTTAAGCCTCTTGTAAGTTTAAAAGACAATTGCTAATTTAAAAGCTATGTCTGAACAGTTCTTAAACATGGACCATAAACCAGATACATCCTCTAATTAGGTGTGTGAGTAGACACTAAATTGTTATCCATCACAGAGTAAAAACTCTCCTTCCTTAGCAGAAGGAAGACAAAATGCTTCCAGACATAAAATGACAAAATTCTAATGGTTACTAAAATGTTGAGTTAAAAGAAAGCCAAACCAAGAGATCTCCGAAACATTTCCATTTCTTCCCTGCTGATATTGCCCATTTTAGCACTTAATTCAGGTGTCGTTAAAGGGACTGAAATTTGATCGTTCAATTACATTTGCTTTTGTAATTAATTTGTTATTTATCTCCCCTTCCTCTGTTGGCTACTCAACCTCTCTTCAAAGCTTTGTGGCTTTACCACTGGCCCACAGAACACAACGTAAGAGAAAGGAATCTTGAAACCTTGCTGAATAAAGCAACAATGTTCAGAAAGGAAAGTCTAGGCTCATCCTAGCAGCAATAGCTGTCCGTAGCAATTTCTGAGTGGAGAATGTCAGGAGGACATCTCCTGTGGAGCAACAGTAACAGCAGCAGAGTGCCCCCTCTGTTACCTGAAGGTCAGATCAGTTGTGCATTTCTATTTGATTCTGGCATGGTGACAGATCTGAGCCTAAGCAAACCCAGATCAAACTCCAAGACAACCCCACGGGAAAGAAGTTTGTTGCCACAGAAACAATTTCTGGCAAGAGGGCTCCATGGAGAGGAACAGAAAATATACTTTCAGGTGAGCCTGTTTCTCACTCTCCCTCTTGCAGGGTTTTAAACCTATTATCTAGTCTTTTTCTCTTTTTCAGACAAATTAGCTACAGCTTTCAGATGAAGTGCCTAAAAAGCTCTTGTTTTGCTACCCTGTAGATTAACAGAGTTCAGAACAGTGTTTCTAGCAGAGAAAAAGGGTTACAGTGGATGTATCCCTTAGTGAATAAACTGCCATGTTTTTTTTAAGCTGCTGTTGCTTACTAATACTTTTAGTTAAAATTATTGGTCTGTTTCTTCTAAACATTAAAGCTGTTCTGTGTCTTTTCAAAAACAATTGCCACCAGCTGTCAGGGTCAGCAGCTCTGCAAATGCTTCAGCTGGCAGAATAATTCATAACAAGCAATAAAAGCCACTCAGAATAAGCTTTATAGGAAAAACAAACATATTAGAGGAGACAATCAGCTAATTATAAGGTAATAAGCTGCCATGTCTGGAGTTCTCTTTCCACAGTTCTTCCCTTAAAAATAATTACCAAGTTGTGTAAATGTCCTCATGAGTGGACATGACTTTCTTTAGTTATCACCACACTGACACAATACAGCCATCCGAAGTGAAGCCCCAGGGCACCATGAATGCACCCTCAGGTCAGGATTAGAAAAACTGGAAGGCAAGAAATTTTCTTCTCCATGCACTGGAGAACCCAGTGCATGCCAACCATGCCAAGAAAACTCACATTTAGAGCATCAGCTGGTTCATCTGAGTAACACCATCCACAAGACTGGTTAGGTGAGGAAAATTTAAGTTAATGCCCCCTTTGAACACCTGGCCCTGTGCAACTGTGCTCAGCCACAGGTAAGAATCTTCCTGTCTGTCTGACCTCACAAGCAGCCTCAGGCTCACCCTAATCGATGACATCTAGTACGATGACCCCTGTGTACACCTAGCTCTGCAGAGATTCACTTTCCTCCCTTCTCATCCCTTTCCCCATATCCCACTTCTCTCTTTTCCCACCGCTGTAAGATTGCTTACAGTCCTCAGATCCAGAACAAAGGGAGTCAATTTGCATCCACCAACCACAAAGTGAAATAAATACCTCTCACCGAAGATGTCAATTGACACAAGGTTTTTTAATGAGATATTGGAACCACCAAATCTTTCTTCATTTAAAACTGTGATATTCAAATCACAACGCTGTGATATAGACATTTTCACCTCTGCTATCACAGAACAACAACATACTTGTCTGATCCTATAAACCCAACATTTTCTTACGGTGTACTTCCTAGACCCTGTAAAGACCTTTAAAACTTTGGGGATGTACTTTCCGTGTTATCTACATCTCCTTTTCATCTTACCTACAGCTGTATAGCACCGAGTGTGAAATAAGCTGGAAACGGCGCTCTTCTGCCTCTTCACTCATACAACAGAAAGACTTTACAAGTGCCATGCAGGAGCAGCCTGAGATGGGGGAACAACAACATAGCAGCAGTAAAGATAGGGCAGGAAGGATAGGGCTGAGGACAATAGAAAATTTTGTTTCCTCAAAGAAGGAAGAGTGGATGTTAAATACACAGGATTGGTTGTCTTACTGGCTTCTTGATTGAAGAAAACTTGAAAGAAGAAGTGGTTAGACATTCTGCTCTTCTGGAGCCAGTGCAAATACAGGGTGCTAATGTGGAAAAAGTCACAGTGGGTACTGACTAACAGACTGCTCAGAAAGTCCCATAATGCTCACAGTGACACTGTCACGTCTTATGAGCCTACGTGTAGCCATTTTTACTTACTTTACTAAGTTTCCTTACATTTTTATCAATAAATATCTGCATGTGTTCTGAACAGAAAAGGACAGGACAAGCTGTTATATTCTTCTAAATTCTGTATTTCTCAGCTCCCCTCCCCATGCAACACACAAAAGAAGAAAGCATCACTCAGTGAATTGCTTTTCTTGTTCCTTTACAAAGACTGACAAGAAAAATGTTCTCATAACAAGGACAAGCTACAATACTGAACAGAAGTTTTTGATCCTATTGAAAAAAAAAAAAGATTAATTTCTCGCCTGATGGATTTCACTTCACTAAACAAACCCTCATATTTCAAGTTTCCCAAGTCAGAGTCTGAACAGCAGCAAGAAAAGTGGCTTAGTGTTTGGAAAATAGAGTAATGACATACATTTGAGATACAAAGACAAAACTATATGGGTGTACACAGAGCATCCACATGTCAAGCTATGTGGTTTAGCAATTTCATGCCAGGTGTAACTTTTGGTTTGTGTTCTCAGCGGAAATGAAGTATTTAAGTCACTTACTAGTCCTTCCAAATATCTTGTATCTAGTCAACTTATACAGTACTACTAAGTTCTCTGAAAATGACTCCAGGAACTTATCTTCAGGCTACTGCTCTGATTCCTTGCTGCAAACAACAGTTTCTCAGTTTATGTTAACAATTTCCTCTCATCAATAAAACTTGAACAGTCAGCTCTCCTTGTGCCTAATTGAAACTCAAGAAAGTGGTCTTGGGAAAACCTTTATTCCAAGTTCCTGCTAGTAGGAACTTTGCCAAGGAAATTAATCTTGAATTTGTGAATTTTTTTGGACACATTGCTTTGGTTGAGTCCTTGGAGCACCTCGTTGTTTTGCTTTAACAACTCAGATAGAAAACTGTCTTACCACCTCTCCAGGGGTGAAACCTGTCTCAGTGATGGAAAATTAACTTGCTTTCAAGAATGAATAGATAAAAATGAAACTCACCTGTTAGCAGAGTTTATGCAGAGATGTTTTGCCTGCAGTGTGAAGAGCACAAAACTTCCCTTCTCCTCGCTCCTGCTCAGGCTGCTGGTGAGGCTGTCGTCCTCCCAGCTGTGAGCAAGGCTGTCTGTGAAACAGGGCAGGAAAGGAGGAGGAGATTGTGTTTCAGCTCCTGTGCTCTTTATGGTTCATCTGTGAAGCAGTCAGCCCAGCCCAGCCCTCTCCTCCCTCACCCACTGATTCATAAATGAGAGAGATGAGAGTGCAAATAGCAGGCACTAAATACAGAGATTGCAATGTACACGGAGTGGTGTTCCCAGCCATACCCACTGCCACGCGCACTGACCAGCAGAGAACTGCACTGTGATGGCAGCAGCTGGTGCAGAGGCCAAACACAGCTGCTTCCAGCTTATCTAAACACACACAGATGTTGCCTCATGCAGGCGTATTGAAAAGTATACAGAATGTTAGTGTTGTTATTAGTATCATTTACAGTAAGTTCTTTCTAGAGCTCGCGGACATCAGACCATTACATCCAAACACAGCAGAAGGTGATTTCTGCACAAGGAAGCATCTTATCTCATTGTGAAAGAGCAAGGGCTGTGGGGGGGTGACAGTTCCTTCCTCTCTTGTCTTAACAGCCGGACAGACTGAGGGCCAGACAGACAGATAAACAGATTGAAGTGCTTGTCCAAGGTCACTCAGGAAGAGTGTAGCAGATGAAAAAGCTGACCTCCTGCTAACTCACAGCACTACCCCTATTCCCACATGAGTGAAAGCTGCACTGTGGGTTATGTATTAAATTGTCCGTCACTCAAACTGAAACTCACTGCTCCTAAAAACACACTGATAGATACAAATTACACCACTGAAGCTGGAAACAAAAGCTGTTACCAGCTCAGGCTCTAAACTGGTGTGTAACTCACCTGATGCAGTGCTGTGCCGTGCTGCTTTAGGGACACCTGTGGCACTGCATGGCCAGAACAGCACCCAGCCAGGGCTCCCTTCTGCTCACTGCAACGGGCAAGAGTGCTCCTAGGACAGCCAGACACAGTGAGATTGGAAACAGGAATCATGTGCAGGGAACTCCAAGACATGTTCTCCATTTCCAGCCTGGTGGAAAGCAGAGTGACATAAGCACAGAAACAAAATAGAAAAAATAAACCAAACCAAAACAGGGAGACGACACAAGAACATTTATTTAGAAAACTTGGAAATACTTCAGGAGTACCCATGGTTAACATCAGAACAGCATCAAAAGTAACTCCTCATTCTAAACACAGGCGAAGTGCTGTTCAGGTACAACAGGCTACCCAATGGCAGAGCCCTTCCTCTGCCAGGGCCTCTGGCAGATCAGAGATCTAAAATTATCTACAAGGTTAAGAAGCCTCTCTGGGTTTCTGAGGAGGGATGCAGCAGAAAAAACAGGAAATTCTTGGATGTGGTCATAAAAGGCTGCAACAAGCAGAGAACAGTCCTTTGCAGGCTTACCATGCTGCTCAGAGGATGTCAGAGGTCAGGCAGCATACCTGGCTGTACAGGCAAGGCACAGGCTCCTGGGAGCACAGCAAGTCTAGGGCAGAGATCATGTGCTGTCCAGTTCTCACTGGTGGCTGCAGGGAAGGCATTCCACCTTCTGCAGGGTCCAGGCTGCAGACAGGGAACAAGCCCTGAGAAGACCCACAGACAATGATTACTCTTTAGGTGCCAGGGAAAGCAGAGATACTGGCAGAGGTAACATCGTGGGCAGTATTTCTTTCCTAGTTCCCACCTTGGCTGCAGTTGTCTTGTCATGCTGACGTGTGTACATGCTCAAAGATGTGTTACACAGATGTTGGATACAGGTGGATGGAATACCCAGAAAGCACAGCCTGAACCTTGGTCATCAGACACAATACAGGTCTATCAGAGTGGGCTAGAAAGGCAGCACTTGACCCATGCAGCTGGTAAATTACACCTTGCAAGTGGAGCAGAAACAATGACTTCCACAAATGTCTCTCTCAGAAAATGACAGAGCAAAATAAACTCCAGAAAAATCCTGGGTTTGTTTCTTTTTCATCCAGACATTCTGTTTTGCTTGCCTCAGCATGCAGATGCTGTAAAGCAGGTAACTAAAATAATGGGATTTATGGGCTTGGGCCAACTGCCCTCATCACTTCCAAGGGGGCAGAGCCATATGTTGCCACCTCCATCACACACACTCAGCCACTGCATGTTAGACCATATTTAAAACTCTCAAAATGAAAAGAAAAAACATTTTTTGTAGCCTTTTATCTCCATGAATTATACAGTAGTTATTAAAGCTGACAAATAGCTATTACTCGCTGCAAGTAGCAATTCTAGCTTTTTGCTCACTTTGGTCAAGTCATTTTAATGTGGTGTGATGATTAAGTAACACTATTGAATTGAATTGCTCCTGGCTTGCATATGTCAAAACTACAAGCAGCAAGATTCAAAAAGAATGGAACTAAACTGGCATTATAAATGACACAGATGCCACAGAAATGCAGCAGGAAGGAGATCATCTAGACTATCTCCTTACCCACTGAGGAAAGCTAGACTAGCTCCTCTAGAGTTTCAGCTTCTCTTAAATTGCCATTAAGGAAGATTCTGCCTCACCCCTTGCAATGTCTCCATTCCCTGGCTAGGGCTGTTCTTAAGAAGCTTGCATAAATATAAAAATATTTATCTTCCATGTTTCCAATTAATTTATCTTTTTGTTATCCTTCTGAGAATGTACATGAAAAACAGTCCATTGCTACCTTTCTCAATATCAGTCATTTAAATGTCTGAGGATTAAACATGCTGTCCCTCTTTGGATTTTTGCAGAGTAAGCAGCCCTACTTTTCCAGTGTTTTTTGTGGATCATGTTTTCCAGGCCTCTGCTCACCCACACTGGTCTCATTTCCAGTCATCAGCATTCCTCCTTAAGCATATTCCAGCAGAGGCCCTTTCTGGCAGTGTTGGCATTGATTGCCAGTACCTGGTCTATGCTTTGCCTATGAGGGTCAACTTTCCTATGAAATTTGATTTAAATCCTTTCAAGCACCCATTTTGGTGAGGAAAAGAGGAAAATAAGTTCTCTCTTTTGCAGTGACAATCCACAGAGATATTCCCATATTCTATAGCTGAATAACAAGGGCTTCCTAATGCTCTTCTTAGTACCACCCTAGACACACTGCTGGGCCAGCTCTTACACTGCCCGGAGGGGTGGCCATGCAACACAATGTTTCACTTGTTTCAGAGGTTTCACTGCAGCCAGGCATCTTACTTTATCTAGCTGTTCTCCTCTTATTTTCCCTTGCTTCTGCTCTTGTCCCCATCTGGACCTCGCCATGTGTTATTTTTAACCTTTCCCATAGGTTAGAAGGGCAACAGGTTGTTCACAGGAACGTAAGACCAGCAGGAAATTCTCTCTGTTCTCACTATGCTGGTGTTTTCCAAGCTCCTTCAAAATTTAAATTTAAAAGCACTCAAAATGTCCTACTTTTGCCCACCTCAGCAGAAGTAGGAACCTGGGAGCACAGCAAGGGCTCAGTAAGCTAGATAGGGACAGCAAGCCATCCCCACAGGGCTGGGTTTTTTTGCCAGGTGACATACACCTCTCTAGTTCCTTCCTGAGGCAGAGAACACTTTTCATTCACACTGAAAATGCAATTTAACAACCTTTTGCACCTAGACTGCAAATATCCAACACAGAGACTTCATTTTGGACATTGGAAATGGGCTTCATGGAGGTGAACTTGGCAACCAAGTAATACTGTATGGTGGCTACCATGTGGATTACCGGTCATCATCTGCAGAGGATTAAGGACCTGTAGAGGATCAGCTGGCTTGCCCTAGAGTGCCCTGTGGTACAGCTGCAAGCACCCAGTTCTTCCCTCTGCCTATAAAGGGAGAAAGGCCTCACTCATACAGAAAGAGTGAAGGGTGAGGTGATATGAGCATTACACAGCCATCCAGGAGCTCTGCCTGTTTCTGTTCACAATACTGAACAACGCAGACACAGACACAAAGGAAGTGGAGAATGTAGAAATTTCTGTGCCAAGACTATCAGAATTAATAAAAAGTTTTTTCAAAATCTCGGCATCAAGGGCAGTGAAGTTATTGGTAGTCATTACAGCTACTCCAGAATCCAGGCTAAAATATCTCTGCTCTTGCTATCTACAGTACAGACTGATTTAAGTCTTTCCCCAGTTATGGTGCCTCTAGAGACACAGGCTTTGATGTGTGGCTCATAGTGTGAAGGACCCATGGATGATTGTGGATGTGTTGGTACACTATAAATATGTGCATGAACTTCCATTCAGCTATGGAAAAGAAGGCTGGTCACAGGTAAGTGGAGTTCATGAAGAGGGACAGCCATGTGGACTTGATCTCCTGTGCTGCTCCTCTTCCCCCTATTAGCATGGATTTGGGAATTTTAGTTTGAGAAGAACAGTAGTCATAACGTAGTCCATACACCAGTGCCCAATGCAGTGAGGAAGATGGGGTCTAAATGCCCTTGAACCAATACTTCAAGGACAATATAGTCCCCAGTCTTCTATCAAAGCATGAATGTTCATAGTTCCTCAGATAATGGTTTTTGCCATAAAACATTGCTACAGAGATTGTGCTAAAAACAATAGTCAGGGGTCACTGAGTTCACTTTTTGCTTTCCTTCCCACGTTCAGTTTTAGATTCCCCTCTAAGTATATTCTCCTTTTCCAGGTAAACCCTATTAAACAGATATAACCTGAGAGTTTAACACGTGAAGGGAATATTTCTTCTGATTTTAGTTACAAAAATCCATGTGGATGAAATTTGGTACAATGAAGTCTTGCTTGTATCTGTTTTCATTTATTTGCCTGATTGCATAAGAAGAGAACAAGCACGTGTTCACGTAGGGCAGGGTGGGAATTCAGGATCTGCCAAATGGGACCTGTTACCATTGATATGGCTGGTTAAATAAACAAGGAAAAGGATCTGTGTTCATGAGAGCTGAATGTGGGTAACAGAACTGGGCTTCAGGAATTCCAAGATTTTTTCAATTAAAGAAGCCAAAATAAGCAAGGAAGGAAATTCGAAAACAATGAAAATGATGTGGAAACTTGTACTGTTAAAAATACTGAAGACTAAATAGAAACAATATGGCCTCCATATGCAAAAAGTGATACGGATCTTCTTAAATGCATCTATCATCCTATTAATATTTTTAAGTGCTAGCTAATTCCCACAGAGAACAAAGATAATACTCTGCGCTGAAGAACAGAAAGATGTCTAGTGCTGGCAAGGAGAAGTCACAATGGAAGGAAAATTGCTGGAGGTGAAATGGGCTTGATCAGACTGTGGTAGCACTATCTGAGCTGTTAGATCTAGCAAGAAGGCTCCTTCAAATATTTCATGCAAAGAATTTTCTACCAACACACCATGTGGTTGTTGTTGGAAGAAGTAGTTTTAAGAGCATACCAAAACGTCAAAAATATACTGTTCCCCATCAAACATATATAACCCACCTCCTTTAAGCCCCAGCTATCCAGGAGCAAGATGCTACTATGTGGAAACACAAGAAAAAATAGCAATAGCAGAGAGATCCTCTTGCCAGTGAAGGTACCAAAGCTGCATTCTGGAGTGCACACAACGATTCCCTCACTGGACGCTGCTTTAAAACTTTTGTGCTCTAACTGAACTAGAACTACTCCACGTGGAGAAGGAACAACTGTATCAGAAAGCTGGGAGGTATGATGGAAACGGAAGTACATCAGCTGTACAGTCCTGCTTACATGATGCTGTTCATACAGCTTCCTAAAGCATTCTACCCCTTTGCATCATTTACTGAAGGACCAAAAAAGCTGTAAGATGTAAGCTCAAGAGCAAATGGAAGGTTACCAACTGTAGCTTAGTTTTAGTTAAATCCCAACTAAATTGATACAAGGTCTATCCCATTTAGTTTGTGCCCACCTGTTTTCTCCATCTGCCTTTTCATAGAATCACAGAATATACTGGGTTGGAAGAGACTCCTAAGGATTACTGAGTCCAACTCCCCGCTCTTTGCAGGACTATCTAACACTCAGTCACATCACTAAGAGCATCATCCAGATGCTTCTTAAACTCTGACAGGCTTTTGCACTGCTATGAGCAAGCAACCCTTGTTCAGAGGATTGCAGGTGTAAAAACGTTCCCAAGATTTTTCCTTCACAGACATTTCCCTGATTTGTATGATTTCTTCTACTTTCACTTATAAATAGTCAAAAGGGTCCTACAGGAGCACTCTAACTGGATGGGAGTTTTCCATCTCTGTATAAGGCTGAGATGCTGCAGCTGAACATCCCCAGCAGCCCTAAAACACACTCATCTGTGGATTAGGTATTTGTGGGCTCACAATGCACACAAATGCAAGTCCAAGTTTTGCATAACTAGAGAAAAAAGTCCTCTTGAAAAGGTAGAAAGAAGAATTTTTTCTTGTGTTTAACAAGAATGGGGTAATTTTGGTCAGAGGTACTTAAAATGGCAAGGGAACATAGATTTCCAAATCCCATAGCCTTCAAAATACCCTGCCAAATGGTAAAACATTCTAGTAATAGCCCTGTGAAATGCTCACCTCAGTTGTTCAGACATACTTTTCCACTTCTTGCAGAAAACTCCCTCTTCCCTCCAATGCAAGTCTCTAGAGATGCCTCAGCAGTCCACTGGCAAGTTGTGCTTCATCTGGAACAACCTTCTCAAACACCCATGTTCTTCCTTAGCAGTATGGTCCCAAACACAAACTGTGCTTTTCTTGCCATTAGTGCATTTTGCACTTCCAGACCACTCAACAACTGCAAGAAGTGAGGTGTTCTTTGACCTGCAAATTTCAGGGTTTTTTACATGGAGAAGGTGCTCACTGTTCCAAGTGTGGAATCCAAAGGCAGCCAGTGTGTGATGCTGGAGAGGAAGCAGGAGGCTCTTATACTTCTATCTGATGATGTTTTCGTAAAGCAGAAGCTGTTTAGCTCTCCCATGAACTCTCTCATATCATAAATCAAAATCATTATAACACTGTGATATTCTATTAATCTATTTGATTTCATAAGAGCCTGGTGCAATGAGTCTCACCAATAGGTTCACTTTCCCTTTCCTAAGCGCTCTCTCCTTTAGCAGAGTTTCAGATCACACCAAAGGGTGTCACTCACTGCAGAGGGAGCTGGGCTGCTTTTGTTTTCCCTTGTGCAATACAGCTTTTCACAGGCTGCTGCTAATGCTCAGATCTGCTACTCTTTTTAAATCTGGTGTGCAACACACACATCACACACTTTGGCATGGTCTCACCATCAGAGCTACATAATCTTCAATTATGATAATCTTTGGTTAAAAATGTTCAAGCATTTTAACTAGAGCTGATTAGAACATCTGGGAATGATGAGCTGACAGTTTCCATGGCAATTCTGTGTTTTGTTTTGGACATGTTTTACATTCCTAGTTTCTGTGGAATAACCACAATTTCATCGTCCTGTTCTCAGGGAAAACCCAGTTTTGCTTCCCTACCATTACATCCCAACCCCCCACAAGAGTCAATAAACTGTCTCTTCCATGTTTCAGCTGAGAGAAGCACAAGTACTCTTCCACTGGGGCCCCTTACTCATCCATGTTACTCTTTAATGGGATTCTTCACAATCCTCCAAATCTGAACTAACCTCAGCTTTCTGTCACACTTCACCAACTTGCATTTCTGTCTTCAGGATGCAGGTTAGCCTTTTAAGGACTTTCCTATTTGAGAAGCTATTGAACAACAGCTCTACTTTCTGCTGTTCTCTTCATACTTCTGAAAAAATTCTTGTAACTGGAAAAACACCATTTAGTTTTGGAAAACTTGCCATACCTTCTCCCAGTAACTTTAAACTCCTGTCAGTACTCTGTTAAATAATGACTTTTTTCAGCCTTTTCCAGCTGATGCCATTCTCTCTTAGTTCATATGGCAGCCTCTAGCACCAGCTTTCAAGCCAGACCTTCATGGCCCAGTCTAATTCTCCAGTCTAGCAGCCCTTCATAACAATAACTTCATTCATTATTTCTGGTAAATTAATTATTTCACTCTGTACTGTTACATCAGGTTAATTCTGCCTGGTACTGGCGATTTGTAAAAACATTCACAAATTTTCCACCTTATCTTGAACATTTCCAGTGCTGTTGGGATCTGATAGGCAGAGAAGCAATTTTTAGAATAATTTTTTTTGGTGAAATCTACCACAACTGATTCCACACGCCACTGCCCCCTTAATCTAAAAATGCAAACCCACAATTCAAATGCTCTCTGGACAGCTAGGTTCATGTTTAACCATAAAAAAAAAAGAAATAGCATTGTTCTTTGTACATCAGTTTAACATCCAGGCTGTAATCCTTTCACATGAATGAACAATTTCTGGATGAGTTTCTTCCATGTTCTGTCTTAAAAGTCATTTACCTGTGGCTGAGCTAGTACGTCCCCAAATGTCTGGACAATCAGAAATAATTTCCAACCACATGCTGATGCACAGTTTTCCTAAATTAAGCACTAGTTATTTTTACAATGTCCTTAACACTTAGAACTTCCCTCATTATAGAAAAAAAAAGTAAATTCTATTTTTTTCAAATTCTTCTTCTGGTGGTTTTATGTTCTGAACTCAGTTAACTGGAATCAGGAAAGGTCTGCTCACTTCACAATCAGGTCCCAAGTTTGAGGAACAGCGGAAGAATATCTAATAGGAAAAAGGTTTCCACGACACGCTATCTCTGTAAAGGACCTCAGATTTCTTGCTAAGGATATACTCTGTCACTGCAGAGCACGCAACGTCCCGGCAGCCATTCCCACAGCAGCCATTCATTATACTTCAAACACACACCATCATTTGTTTCCTTGCGTCAAACAGCCTCACTGACTTCACAGCTTGAGCACGCTGCAGGGAGCGGGTGCTGCCAAAGTCACAAAGCCCTTCGGCTTTCTTGGAAAACTACTGGCAACTTAGCTGCCTCCTAGGGATGGATCACCTTCAAAAATCCGTCCTTTAATAGAAAACTCGATCTAGAGAATTAATGAGCCACTGAACGGCTTGAAGCGTTGAATCCAGAACCATCCGCAGCCCTACTTAGCACATACTTAGCAACCTTCAGAGAGCACACCCTTCCCTCCTGTCAGGAAATATCAGCATCCTACAGCCCATGCAGAGCTGGGAAAAGCCGGTGTGCGGAAGCCTGGGGCTCCTGGAGATCCCTTTTCCCCCCTGTCCAGCAGGCAGCTGGGGGCTCGGCCGGCTCGCTGTGTCCCCGCGCAGCCTGGCCCGACCGCACAAGCTGCAAATTGAAACAGCTGCTATTTCATCTTCACTTCTTGGAAGGCATCAAGAAAGGGTCGGGCAGGTCTGCGCCATCCTTTACCCTCACAGAACACCTCTCCCCACAGTTCCCGTCACCTCACGCAAGCTGGTGCCTCACGGCACCTGCGCCTGCCCAGCTCCACCTGCACAAAACGAGAGAGGATTTGCCGATTTCTGTCTCTCTAAACACAGCTGCCTTCTCCCCCTCCGGCACCAGAACGCCTGTTCTGTGCCACCGCAGGCTCTGCGCGCCTCAGGAGGACAAAGCGCAGCAGCAGCCGCGGGGCTGTGGGCAGGCCTTCTCCCGCCCAGCTCCTCCTTACCCGATGGCGCAGCGCACGGCGGCAGCGCGGCCCGGGGGCCACCGTGACTGTCAAGGAAGAGCTGACAACAATTAATGAACTGAGCAGACTGCGAAATAACCGCACCTGCCACGGCGGGGCAGGCACCTGTACCAAAACTTTCCTGAACATTCCCAGAAAGGTTGAAGGGCCACAGCACTGTGTGCTTCAACAGCTGTTCCACGGTATAACATCTGTATTTAGAATTATCCCACACCTGAATGGTACTACATATGTATTTAGTACCTTCTTATTCAAACTCACTAGAACTGAGAACGGAAATAATTGTCAATTACTCAGAAACTGACAAATAAGGTGTGCCACTGGGCAGGTATTTATAGCAAAAGCAGATCTACAGTAACTAACACGTCACAGATCACTTCTTCAGCAGTCCAGCCTGCACGTGCCCTCCAAAAAGGAGCTGAAACAAGGGAGAAACATCAGTCTTGAACCTTTAGTGGTCTGGCCAAGAATCCATTTTGAGATAAAATTTCTGAAAGAAGAATTTGAGTTTACTAAGAACATTCAGTATGTTCTAAAATTGCCATATAGGACACATAAATTTGTTGCAAAACTACAGTTTGCAATTAAAATAGCAGAGAAGGCAGAAAGTGGTTTTTTGCCATTCTCTCCAGGCTGAAGATGAATAATTTCTCATTTTCATAAGGCATCCTGAGAGTTAAGTACAAAACAGACTATACAAGATGCAAGCTTGGTCAAAATTGACAGCATGTTTGGCCTTGTCTGAAGTGGTCAGAGAAGCATAAAAATCTAATGGTCCAATTACAGAGTGAACTGTAAGTCACTTACTTTGCATGTTCAACCCTCCTGTAGTCTTCAGTAAGAATGTTACAATTAAACAAAAAGACTTCTTGTACACTTTCTATATTATAAAAACAAATAAAACTTCACCCAGACCTGCAAATCAATACTAAGGCTTACAAAGAGCTGTTGCAGACAGATCTCCAGCAGTGCAAATCGCATTTTTGGGAGTTTTTATTTTTCCAAGGACAAAAAGTACAGTATCAATCAATTTTATTTTACTCTTTATTATAAACAATTTTGTAGTTTTCAGAATGGGATTGCTACATATTAGATAACAAAAACATCATTAAATGAATCAGTTTTATCTTTTACTAAATTAAATCAGAACCAGCAAAACAAGTATTTTTTTAAGGATTTAGTCTATTGCAAGAAAAGCAGCTTTACAAACATGGAATTAAAGATACGCATTTGATCATATATACACAAGCAGCTGATGACACTCTGGACAGAAACATACAAGGAACTTCTTTGCACATAAATAGATTTTTAAAAGTGTATTTCTTTCACATGTGTACAAAATTATTTTGCTTTCTATACTGAGAAAAGTTCTTGGAGACAAACAAGGACTTCTAAGAGACAAAATCCCACAAACCACTTAGGATGTGGGCTGTCATGCACACAAGGATGTAATAATACAATTTACACAGCATTCTTATACAGTACTTGATCCTCTTATATACATACTTACAAGACACTTTTGTACACGAGATGCCACCTTTGCAATTGAAATGGCATCTCCCCTGAAAGGCTGCAAGAGTTCCAGTGTTTGTATAAAAGATAAAACAAGTTTCAAAAGGCAGCACCACTCTGGTTGCAGAGTCAAGGATCCACTGAGCTGCAGCTATAGTGAAGGCAGTGGGGCAATTATGCTGGGCTCTGTGTTTACACAGTCCAAGTGGGAAAGGTTGAGATGTCACCCTTGAAGTCTACACAATACCTTCTATAAGATGTAACTGTGGCTAGAAAAATAGATTTTACCAGATCCATGGCTAAAGCCATGCACTTCTGCTCTTCATCTCTACACCACTTAAGCATTAGGTTCTATTTTTAGGGGAGAAGTTTGGCTTTTATACGACCTTTTCAGTATGGTTATTTACCAATGGTGGGGCTGGGTTTAGCACACACATGACCTGTGAAACTTTTCTTTAATGCATGTAGAAAGGGGAAAGGGTGCACCATGCAGCAATGACAGAGGACCCTGGTAAGCTTCTGCTGGACTGGGGAATGCTCAGCAGAATCTTTGAGAATCAGGGGCCAAGTTTGCTGTGAGATTAGGTCAGGCTTCCACTTTGTTTTAGGCACAACAGTGTCAGAAGAAGGACTGGGGTTTTGCTCCTTGCTTCTCTTAATCACACTTGGTCCAACTACAGAACAGTACCCAGAGAACACTCAGAGCAGCATGAAGGTGATGCCTTTTAAGACCTGACAGTGTCTAGATAAATGGTACCTGGACATCAGCCATACCAAACACACATATTACAGCTACACCTGTGGGTTACACACAGCCATACTCATACCAAACTGTCTGCTGATCCCCCTGGGGATCAGGAGACCCTCCAGTGCTGTTGGAGCTGCCTCCTCTCATGGGCTCCTCTACAGTCCCAGAGCTGCTTTCTAAAAGCTTACCCTGGCACTTGGTAAGTAGGGCATCACCCTGGCCTTGCCCTAGGGAAGTACTTCCCTCAGTGCTGCTACAAACACCTCTGGCAGGGGCCACTGTGGCCACCTCCTCAGTATGAGGTGCTGACTTGGGTTTGACTTTTGAGGGAGTGTGCGATGCAGATGAGTAGTGCTGCCCAGGGTTCACACGCTCTTGCTGCTGGGCATTCAGACTGCTGGTGGATGCTGTGGGTGAGGCAGAGAACTGATGGAAGGCGAGTGGCCTCTCATCTTTTGGTGGGACCAGGGAAAGGCGCCTCACATCAAGCTGCCGACAGCGGGAATCAACACCTTGCATGGAACCTGCCACCTTTGCAGATTGCGGCCTCTCTCTTAATGGTGCCTGGGAGCTCGTTGGCACAGAAGCCCTGGTGGTCTGACTGACAGTGTCCTTGCCCCCATGCAGCTCTGCTCCTGACTTCTGAGGGCTCTCCTGCCTGTAGGCCTCTGGGCCAGCAGCCCTGAGGAGGTCTGCAGAGGCTAAGCTAAATGCCCTGCTCAGTGACGTACTCCTCCTGCTCACGGTTCCAGGCTGCTGAGGCTGTGCCATCTGCCTCATCCCATTGGCAGACTGGTGCTGTGGTGTGTGAGGAAGCTTCAGGGACCCTTGGGGCTTTGCCAGAGCATCAGGTTCAGCTTGTCTGAAGTTAGGCTTCATGTAATTGTCAGGCTTAGCCGTTCTTCCTTCTTCACCAGCGATGGCCATCTTCACAGTTGGAGCAACAAGACTAGTGGGCATCTTAGCAGCCTCCTTTCTGGATGACTGAACCAGCAAGTTCCCAGTAGCTGAAGGCTCATTTGCTTTCCTAAAATAATCGCTGAGCAAGTCATCTCTGTTAATGGAGGTGTCCTGGTGTAAGAAAATATGCACGTCACATTAATGACAACACATTTTGTTTAAAGGATCATGCAGAACTCTGTATTCACACAGTCTTCCTTCCCACTTAATTCAAGCCAAACACAACCATAGATTTTATATAGCGGGAAACAGAAGAGATGAATGTTTAAATGGGTATAAATCCAACTCAAGGAATGATGTGCTTATCGTAATTAGATTGTGACAGCCTTGTTTGCCAGGTTAATTGTCGTAATTTTTAAAAGTTTCATTTTGGTTGCAACCTGGACAGCAGCTCTTTTGCCTTCTTTCACATCAGCCACTGTCACTTTAACATCAATATCATATTGATGACATCAGCCTTTGGTATCAGCAGATATCAATGATATCTGTCATTTTCCAGAATACAGTTCACCTTGATAACTCTCTACAGTAACTTCAGGAATGTAACAGAAGACAATACCTTGGGGAAATGTGCTAGCATTACAAAAAAGTTTCATTCCTTCTCCATTGATTCCCTTCACCCACTCAATATACTACATATGTTAAAAGCTGCATGTACAATGCAATGAAATGTACAAAAACATTACAAAAATTGTTTGTCCACAATGAACTTGCAAATTTCAAGTCAGACAATTAACCTGGCAGTAAAAGAAAATATACAATGAATATTTCATGGGGATGGTCCATGCAATCCAAAAATGGCGATGTTTCATCACCATTGTACTATTAGGCATGCACAGAACAGTTAAGGGACATGCTGTATTTACAAACAACATGCTGAACAAGCTCATGAAATTTACTTATTTTCTCCAGGGAGCATGTTTAAAGCTTACTATACTTATTTCATTAGTGTTCCAAATATTTCCTCCAGTCAAAAAACTCATTTTCCATAACCAAACACCATCAATGGTAATAGTGCAGTGTGAAAATTTCTAAGCTCAACTAAGTGTTAAAGCATTAAGGTTATTTTTAACTTTATTTAAACAGCTGTTACGCACATTAACATTACAGAATGATGAGTCCTCCGAAAACACGCATGTGTATCGACAAGCACTGCAAATACTTTAGGAGCAATTAATGCAAGTGATCTGCCAGCCTTTAAAATAACAACTAAGAGTTACAGAATGCTTCTATAGGTATTAATATGCTAGCAAAAGCTGTGGTAAGTCAGGAGCTGTTGCCTTCATAATAAGAACAACGGATACCCTGGGGATATAGAATGAAGCAGATCTCCTATTTCCCCTGCCTGTTCTGTGCCTCACGCTGTCAGGACATGAAACACTGAGGACCGATTCGAGTGATTGCGAATGTTCCTGATGAATGGAAGGACATAGGGAGTAGCAAGAGGGATACAGTGCATCAGCTTCTAACAGAAACTGGTGTAATGAAATCATTTCAGTCTCATTTAAACTGCGCCGATGCTGAAAAGGAACAGGATGACAGAGTGAAAATGGACATGGTCAGGTAGTTACAGACACACACAAAAATAATAATTTTAAACAACTCTAAAAGCTAAGAATTGTACTTAGAATAACGAGGGAGTAGGAGGTATATTTGAACATTACTGTGAAGATTCAAAGACTAGAATTTACCGATGCCATGAAATGGCACAGCTCTGCTGATTTCAATGCTTTTACCAAGGCGTTCATAAAACAGAAATCTCTGTTCACTTACACTATCAATTAATTGTTAAGGTATTCCTTACAGGTATATACCTGTTCAATAGTGCCCTGCCTCACATTGTACAGCATGTCTGAGCAGTGAAAGATAAATGCCATCTTGAAAACTAACATTTAATTCCTGAAAAAAGCACTTCAATAAGAGACATATTGTTGCAGTCATTGAACCAACAGGGCAGTACCAGTCAACACACAAACATGGTGAAAATTATCAAAAACTTCCTTCTGCGAGAAAAATAGTCTTTCTCAAATGCACTGATATTTTCAGATTAAGAGATGGTTTTAACAACTGCATATTTTGCACTTCAATTGAAAACTATTCTAGCTTTCATTACTAATTATAGATTTAGCAGCTGAAAATTACACAGAAAAGTTACCAGCTGAAAATTACACAGAAAAGTTACCAGTTTATAAATAAAAATACCTGGAGCTGAGAACTGATGATATAATACAAAACCTTGACCACAACCATTCGCTAGCAAGGAGCCCCAGCAGTCCAAAACACAGTACTTGCAGTGAATTATCTGACTTGCCATAGCTCATACACCAAAATAAATTAGCAGAGTGCTTTGTGAAAACTAATTTTGCCTTAGTTATTGAAACTGTTTCATTCGCAAGACTTGATAGTACTCACATATATGAACAAGGATCATCTTGTCTCTCTCTGTTTCCCTATGCCCTCATCCTCCTAAATCAGCTTTGAACAGTTTTTTGACATCTGAGATGGGCTATCTAGCTTTATTTACTTACACTTAGTAGAGACAGCCTGTTGCTCTCTTCCAAGAACTCTTCCAAAGTTACCATCTCACTGCCAGGTGAGGCAGACCGCTGTCTGCCTGCATAAGACTGAGATGGATTGCTCTTCAGAGGTATATCACAGGACATCAAACCATTCTGGTGGGAGGAGGACTCATGCCTGCTGCTAGGGCTTAAGAAAGCAGCAGCAGAGTGA
This sequence comes from Dicrurus megarhynchus, assembly GCA_013399195.1. Taxonomy (NCBI): domain Eukaryota; kingdom Metazoa; phylum Chordata; class Aves; order Passeriformes; family Dicruridae; genus Dicrurus; species Dicrurus megarhynchus. The sequence continues at coordinate 1,508,759 of VXAD01010352.1, forward strand.
AGGGAATAGGTGTCTCGGAGCAAGGCTGGTGCCTCCCTGCTTGGCACCATATCTTCACTGCTGAGGCTCTCAGTTCTACCATGGATATGGTCTAAGGAACCTGAGGAGAAGCATAAATACCATTAATGATACTGCTCTAACGTAATTTCAGTAGATTTCACACTCGGGTAGGAACTTTATCATCCAGGGCCATTTCCACACAGACTGGGTAACATTTTTTACTTTACCTTTTTCTCCTACAGAACTCAAAGCAATCAGCACTTTGAAAAAGCAGGACTAGTAAATGTCTTAGAGCACCTTAAACAAGCACAACTACTTCTCCAAAGAATAAAAATAGCACTGGGGGCTAATAAGCCTTATATTAATAAGACAATATTGAGGTGCCTCTTTACAACCTGTGCATGACTATAAGATCTCCCAGTCTTGGCTGTGTGATCTGAGAGCTAGAACCTGACAGTGGAAAACCAGAAAGCAGATTTTTCCCTCTTGGCATGCTTCCAGGATGCACAATTTCAGCAAAAGCAAATCTCCAGAGCACACTGATTCCATACACAAGCTGGGTACAGAGTAAGAACCACAGAGACCTCTTGTTGTAGAGAGTCTAATATGTTGTAGAGAGTCTAATAAATGGCCTGATATTTCCCACAATACGATGCCAGTCAGACTGAAGCAAAACTTGACTGTGTGCCTTAAAAGCCACCCCTTGCCAGAATCAATCTTAGAAAAGCACTTCTTGCCAGCATTTTGATTCCCAAGACAGCCATGTCCAAATTGCATAATCATTACCATTTCAAAACAACAGTCTTCAAAATTAATTGGAAGGAAAATGGCATTTTACACGCAGTTTCATGGACTTTCACTTCCTGTTTGTCACAACTCAGCTGTAAAAGCTTTACCTTTCAAATTGAGAGGTGAACTACTGCTGGAAGCGTTCCTACTGCTCTCTAAACTGTTTGGCCTGGACCCTGAAAAACAAAAATCAAGCATTGAACAAACAGATCTTAAGTTCCTCTGATTCTCTAGAAGACTTGGCATCAGTCTCCCTTCTGAAAATAGGACCTGCGCAACTAGGTCACTTTGAAAACATTAACAACATAGTATACACAGGATGCCAAAAACTGGACGGAGTAGAAGCCATCTTCATTTTTCAAGTTGTTTAGGATCCATCCTGTTCATCTCATTTTTTGCACAAAGAAGTATGTTCTGGGTTTTGTTTTTACACTAACTATAAAGTAATGCAGATACTGAAAAAGCTCAACAATAAGTTGCTGTCTCTTTCTCAGCTTTCTTTCGAAGGAGCTGGTAGTCAGCTTGCAAATTAAGTCTTCCACAATCTCTAGGCAGGCAGTGCTGCTGCTTCAACAGTGTTCCCACTGTGCATCCACAAGCCCCACACAGAATTTTTCTTAGTACTGATTCACTCCCTTAAGGGAGGAATTAAACATTCTCCAAAAAAATCAGCAACAAATCTGTAGGACATGCATTAAATGTTCGTTGGTGGGGGAAGGCAACTTGCCTCAACATCAGCATTGTTTTGAAAATTCATTTTGGCAAAACATCCATTACAAGCTTCAACAGAAAACTAGAAGCAGTTGGAACCACATTCCCAAAATGGTGCTGCATTACTACACCTCCTTCTGCAATATTAATGTAACTAAAACACTCCAGGACAGCTCACGTAGATTTAATGAAACAAGTCTTAATGCAGATGTTTAGAGCACTCACACATGCTACAAGCTTACCGTGCTGTCTGGTGCTTGCAAACTCCACCTCCGGGGACTGTTCACATAGATTATCTTCTGAATTATAGCCTGGAAAAGAACATAAAACTTAAAAGGACAATTGAACACAGAAAGGTTAATCCTTCAGGCCAGTCTCCAATGCAATCTAGCAGTGTAGGAGCCTGAGGTGATCAAGGGGGTTTTATAGACCCATCTTCTAAACACTGGGTAGGGAACCACTGAAGAACTGACAGTCAAATGTGGTCTGTCAGGTTGATGACATTACAAGAGTGAGTAAACACTGTATTTCATTGTTAAACCATTAAGCAGATAAAGTAGGAGGGAAAATATTAGTGCCCTGGGTTTGTACTTGAATGCCACTAGCAGCCTTGCAGGAGCTATGAAGCAGCCTGCCTGGCACTACCAGCTGGTGTATCAAATGCACCACACACCTTTGGGCCTGCTCTGGAGCCGGGAGATGGGGGTGGAAGTGTGCACATGAATAGCTGACGTTGAGTAAGTCCTGGGACCCATTTCCACACAGCTGGGTTTTGTTCCAGAGTCTGCTGAAATTTCAACATTATCATTGCTGCCTCCGTGATGGGAATTCCTTTTTTGCTTTAGGTCCATTAGTGCTGGTGGGGAGAGAGGTAAATGAATAAGACTCAATGAAAAAATAGCATTAGGGGATTTGTATTTATCTGCCCATACAAACATGACAAGCAGGCACAAAGAAACTGCACAACAGAGGCGCTAGTTTGGCAAGCTTTTCCATAAACAGTGCAGTAGTGGATAGGAAATTTCTGCCACCAGCTTGTCAATCATGTGTGCTCTCTGTAAAGTGTGGGAGTGACAAGGGCTGCTTAGTGCCGGTGGGAGGGTTGATATTATACATGCAACAATTACTGTGAAAGGAGGACGAAACGGAGCAAAGACATGAATCCAGAAAAGATAAGTGAAGTGTGAAATTCCCACAGCATTATTCCTTGTAGGTGCATTTTGTAAGAACTTACTTCAGTAATAAAATAGAACAAGGAAAGAGTGACATGCTCTTACTCAAAGAAAAATAATGCTGATTTGAAAACTATCTATCATGATCCATGCACTAAGCTAACTGCTTTCAGCTTCAGATCTTTGCTGTGGGTAAGAGCTCAGTCTTTACAAGGTTGAAACTGCTCTTATGATGTTCTGGTGCAATGATTTTTAAGTGGAGTTCCTGGGATCTTAGCAGGAGAACAACAAAACTGTCTGCCAGAATATTACTTAGATTAAGAATCTGAAAAATTATTTTCTACTGATGAAGCACGTTAATTAATTCCTTGTAACATGAATGTAATACTTTAAGGCACACATAGAACAAAATATAAAAGAATGTACTACAGAAAACACACAATGAGATGCAGGATTCTAGATTCTATATATATTTCTATGGAATACTTGATTAAGTAATAGAAACTAAATGTTGGAAGTGCAGCAGAATGCAGCAGTCAAAATAAACAACTTGCAGAGACAATGGACAGACAGTTCAAAGCACAAAGCAGCTGTGAAGTGGTATTAGAGAAATGGACCAAGGTGCTGTCATCTTAGGTAGCCCCTGGAAGCTGACCTCATTCAGGAACAATGTTTTCTCCCAAGGTCTGCGTGGACTCCGCGGCACAGGGCCAGCACTTGCTCTCAGAACTCAAGCTTATACCATGCCTGCAGGGGCAATTACTGGCTAAAGCTTCACATGCAAATCTGTATTTCTAATTGACTTTGTAGATGCACTTAACACCTTCTACGGATGCCAAAAATATTAATTACCCTGGAGATTCACATTCTCTACAAATCCCAACATGGGCAGCAACAGGCTGTTCTGCCAGAGTCCCTGGCTGTGCCACCGGGGACACTTCTCAGTGAGAAGGGAAACGAGATCTTTTGGCCTCTCTGCTGAGCTCCTGGTAGCACACTGCCCATGCTGCATCCAATTGTCTAACACGGTGGGGACTGGACCTGCACATTCATTTCAGAAGCCATCAGGTCATAACTATTAGACAAGAAGAATTCTGGGCAATGGATTAATGAAGGTTATTCCCAGTCTTAAGAGAACAAATCTACATTCTTTTTCCAAAAAATCTGTTGAAACTGAATCAGAAGAAACTAAAACATCAGCTCAATTCAGGATGAATTTTCATAGTTGGAAGTATAAAACCTTGCAAATATCAGGTTTGAATGCAAGCATCAAGACACTTGGCTGAGAATAATTTTCCCAGTAGCTTCCACTCTATATTCAAAGCTAGACTATTTAAAAGCAGAAAAAGATGTTAAAAAACCTGCCTTTTTTAATCATTCAGTAGGCACAGACTATTGGAAAAATCTCTGGAGTTTGAGACTGTATTTCTATTTTAGTATGACTACCACACTGTAGAAAGCATAGCAACAGCACATCAGTTCAACACTTTAACTGGACACAATGCAAGTACATGACTGCAAGAAAATATTGAAGCGAATAGTAACTTCACTTACTTACAACATGCACCACAGCCAATATACATACGCAAACTGTATGCCATGAGGTCCCCTAAAGTGTGCTGCATTGAAGAAATGATCCACAGTGTGCAATAGTGATTCATCTTCTACAGGAAAACTTAAGTCCATGTTCACTAATCTTTTCTTGTATTTAGAGTATTGTATAGACATGCTGAGTGTTTCTATCAATGTGCGTGTTCTTTTATGGCATGTGGGATTTTTTTTATTTTTTTTTTTTTTAATTTGACAGAAATAAATGAAGATAAATGCTACAGAGAAGTTGTTAGAAAACTCCCAGTTCCGGGAAAGAAAGAGTTTCATTAGGAGAGGATGGGATGTCGGAAGAAGACCAGAACCGGAGCCGATTAGAGAAAGACTGATGATTCGATGGAGACTTAGGAGACTTTTCTTTATCCTTGCTTTTGCTTCTCAAAAAGGCAATCTTTTTGCGCTGTGCAGCTAAATTGTTATCACCCAGGTATCCCAAAAAGAAGAAGAAAAAAAAGTAAAAAAAAAAGCCTTGTAAATAAAACTTAAAATGTCTTAACACAGATTAAAGACTACACAACCAGTAAAAACAGATACAGCTAAACAATGACCAACACCTATAATGGAAGACTGATGAATGCATAGCTGAACATAGCTAATCTGACTCAGATTCAGGCATAGATTACCACATGCACACAATATTTAAGCAAGTCCACTAAGAAAGTATTGTTAGAGCATTCAAAATGTTTTTGCTTTACAATATAAAATTAAACTGGTGTACATGTTACTCAGTGGTAACACACTCAAATTTCCTAGATGTCTTCTAGGCTTTAGTACTGGTGATCCTCATCTCCACAGAAGTGTGTTTCACACAACATCAAAACGAATGAAGCCCCAGAGACTTTCTGTTATCTCTGGCATTCTACAAGGGCCTTGTTCTGGGGCAACTCAAGCCCAACTTCCCATGCTGAACTTTTGATGCGTGTTAAACACTTAACATCTCCTGGAATCATATGGATGATCTTATTCCATAAAACATCTGTTTTTACTTTAAGTGAACAAATTACCTCAAAGAATTAGAATAGAGAAAGGGGTTTTTACCCAATCAAAACAAAACCTTAAGACAGACAGATACTTGCAGGAGTTTATAATAAGAATTCTGCTTTTCTCAGCTGCTCCCCTTCTGTTTCCCACCCACCACAGTGGGAAGACAGGAATTATTATTCAAGTATCAATTTCAAATTTGCTTCTTGAAAAGTATTCCTGGAGTACAACAATCTATATATAGAAGCTGACAGAAATTATCTCAAGAGAATAAACAAAGCTTGTGACATATACATTGCCTTTAATAAGGATGAAGCGTATTTATTTTGAGGAACTTTCTTTTAAATTTCCCATAATTAGGAACACCTGATTTACTGTATAAACTAACTTAACAGAAAATCATTCCATCTTCCTTACACATGCCTTAGTGTTCAAAAAAAAAAATCATTTCATCATTTTACATTACAAAATTCCTAGATCAATTCTAAATCAAAACATGGTATCACCCTCCAAAATCACCAGGTTATGATAAATCAGTTATTTACAATAAATGGGTTATTTGTTCTGCACGTGCACCACCTGCTGGCAGTGGCTGTCAGCCAGCTCATGCTCCTCAAAGAACAGCCTCTCCTAAACCACACACTATTCCATGATCCAAGTTTTAAACTGCTTTGCTACAAAAACCCAGTAAATGAAGTATTTGAACCAACTTATTCAGTAACATGCAATCTAGGCAAACCAAGGAATTTTACACAGCAGGTGAAGGGAGTAGTAGTAGATAAAAGGAAGAAAGTAAACTAAAACCAAACTAAACCTGTTACCTTCTAGAGTTTACTCGAATTTCTAGTTTACGGTTTTATGCATACTTTTATTGTACTAAAAAAAACAAAAACAAAACCAAACCAAACAAACAAAAAAGAACCCCAACCAAAAACCCCAAAACCACCACCAACAAAAAAAGCACATAAAATATAATGTGATTGAGCCTTAACATATTCTATATATTAAATATTTTTAAAAATTTTTTCAGCTCATAAATTTAGGCCGGGCATTCCTTACCTTTGTTTGAAGAACCCCCAGGGTTCTCTCTCTCTTCCACAGGGTTTGACCCTTGAGAGGTATTATCCTGAGCCTCATGTTGATATTTCAATTTTTGGGAAGCAGATGGAGAGTTTACTGTCTCTGGGGATTCAGAATGCCATGTGGGGCTTTCTGCTGCTGGTTTCAACCGCTCCCTTGGAGTCTCCTTCTTTGGCTTGATTAATTTGACTAAGGCTCTGGCTCCAATCCAGGGGTTTTTCCTGATAAAGCAGGTTTTGTGAATGGAATTCAGAAAACGCTACAAGAAATACTCCCCAAAGAAGTTTACAGTTGTGCTAAAGCCATCAAGCCATCCTACATCCTTATTTGTTTACTGTCATGAATTGGTTCAAAAAATGCAGCATGAATTTCACAGCATTTGAGATCCATTTCTCTACTAAAGTCAAAATTCCTTTTACAGAAATATTTCTTCAGCATAAGAAATGTGAGAAAGACAACTATTCTCTCTACTAGAAATCTAAACTACACATATGGACCCACATAAGACATTCTTACAGTGTGAAAAACTCCACTACAAGAACATACTAAGGAGGAAAGAAAGAAAAGCTGCTTTGAAGCCTCTTTGCTAAGGGTTATCAGTCAGAACTAGGTATGGTGGAATTAGCTTGGCTCTTTTTTGTTGTTCTTAACATAATTTTTAAATCCTTTCTCTCCAACAGACTGCTTATCCCTTGCTTTGAAAGAGCAGCTCTGAAAGCTCCTAGTGCTGCTTAGTCACCATACTGGGAGCAAAGTGGCTCTTTACCAATTAATTTGTATTAATACAGGAATCTGAAACAAGAGAGCCCCGCATGAGGCCCTATGCTCTACAATAACACAACCTGCTGCTTCAGGGAATAGCTTTCAGAGTGAGAGTGAAGAGACAAGGGGCGATGACACCACCCACCCTTACTTCAGATGAAGTTTCTGTTATCCCCAGTTACGGAAAGCCCTTTCTCGTCCTCACAGATCTGTACAGCAGAACTGAATCCATGTGGAACTTACTTTTTTGGAGCAGGATCATAGAACTTGTACTGATCCATTATCTTCTCTTCAAGTTTTTCCTTATGTCTCCTTAAGGCATTCAATTTATCACTGTGACAAGGAAAAGCATATTCTGAATCATCTGTATGAAATTAAGCATAATCAAAAAACTGAACACCAAAAGCCACCAAGAGAGGAAAAGGATTGAAATATCTTCCTATCCTGAACCTTCAGAATTCCACTGAACTCATTCACAGTCTGTTTGGAGAGGGCAAATGCAAAAGCCTACCAACCATGCTGATGGGCGATTTTTGTGCAATAAGCATGAAAAGGTGAAAGAACAACAGTAGATGGTGGTGCTAGATTACTAATATCTCAGGCAGAGTTAGTTTGGTGGGTGTTAAGGTTAACTATATCTCTTACTCATTATTTTATTAACCTACACAGTGGAAGTTAGCAAATCTTATTCAAGTAGTAGGGCAAATGTACCTCCATCACAGAACAGTCAGACACCAGGATAAACATATTAGAGTACATCTGAACTGCAGTCAGCCTATTTCAACAAACAATTTCTAACACTTCAACCATATAAACCAGTACCGCTATAAAACTCAACTCAGTAACTCCCACATCATCCTGATGTGCTTAAACTAAAAGTCTTGTGATTAAGAACATTTTTTCTTCCTTCTTTCATACCTATAAGAGAAATTCACTGCAGTGAAAACAGGATTCTTTGTAAATGCACAGTATCTTTAAACAGAGTATCTCAGTTCAACGTGTCAACCCGTGCATGAAGGACACAGCAACATATGTTGATGTCTGTATCCTTAAAAACAACATCAAAGCAGGTATTTCTTGAAATGCGAATGACAAAAACAAGAGGAATATGAATATTTGCTATTCTTCAGGAACCTAAACATAAAATGACTCTCCTAAGATTAAATTTTTGTTGCAACTTGGCTGTTTTCTAAAATCTTAAAAATCTTTCCAAACTGTCCCAAACTCTTCTTCTTTGAGAAGTACCACTGGGTTTGGCATCCAACCTTTTCTAACTGAATTTTCCACATAGGTTCATCTGTATTATTTGGAAAGAGCTATGCTTCCCCAGGTGTTTCGTGAACATCCCTTTGCAGTAAGGCAATGTGAAAACATTTTGTGCTTTCTCCCATTACACTTATCTCCTACCAAACAAGCCCTTTTCTGACAGATATCAAGAAGACCTATCATTCCACTGCCTGCTCTTCTAGTCCTGATGGATGATTTGTATTCTATGTTCATCTAGACTACTTTTTTAGGTTTCACAATTCACAGCTCTTTTTTCTTACATGTACTGTTTCTGTTCTTCATGATACTGGTCCTTGCTCTCCATGTTCTGCTCCAGTAACATCTGATTCTGCTGGCTCAGCATCTGAATCTGACTCAGGAGATGATGGTTTTCTTCTTCCAGATTTCCCTTTAGACGGGACAGGAGCTATTAAACAAGACAAATTAATCTCTCCTCTGCATCTGGCTTCCCTGGCACCATAATCAAGATAAGATAGTAGCATGGCAACCTAAGATACAAACCTATACACTTCAAAGTATTATGGGGATGTTGTTACATAGTTTGACCCTCTATACATAGCATGTCAAAAGCTTCACACAATAAATGTCAGCTCTCTAACTCAAAAGCAGCAGCAGCTGTGTAGCTACAGCTACTCACCTCACAGTGGTTATCCAGCTTTGTCAGAGAGATATCCATGGATTGGTGCTGTTCTTTCAGCTCATCATAGCGAGCTTGCCAACGATTCAACTCCAACTGAGAGTTGTTCAAGGAAGTCTTCAGCTCTTTAGTGTGTGAATGCAGCCCTTCATACTCTGCCTTTAGTTGGTTGTGCAAGAAATTCACCCTAAACATGAAGAAGACAGCAGACTTATGAAGGACACTTCACAGAAACAACCTCACATTCAAAGACCACACCATCAGTTTGCAGCTCTCACTAAATCAAACATAGTTCCAAAGAGTAACTCCTAAGGACATTTTTATTCTAAGCGTGTAATAAAATTTTATTAAGAAGTAGTGATAACATTATAAAAAAGTTTCAAATCTACAAAAGTACTGAAAGGAAAACACATGAAAAATAAAACTGCTATTTCCTCAATCTGTAAGAAACACACCACAAATTTCTGAGGCACAATGTATTTAAGAGCATTTGTATATAAAGGCAGCTCTATCTGGCACAAATAAAGAAAACACATTATTTTTTTATCCTGATGCATGAAATATGAGCATTTAAGTGTTCTGAAGTGTGAAACACTGTAGTATTGTAAGATGATACTGTGGCCTTCTTTTACACTTTTAGGTAAATCTAAAAATGTCTACAAATCATGAAGGCATAACCTTAAATAACTAAATAAACAGATTAAGTTCTGTATCTGCTGACAGATAAGCCTGGCTCTCTACCAGCCCTGCAATCAACATTATGCGACATCTTTGTCCCTAAGAAAATGAATTAGGAACAGAAAACTTGAGAAAACCTCTGGAGAGCTCTGCACTGTTCTAAAGCACACTTGTACAATTGTAGCTCAACTTAAAATGTGATTTTAAAATATGATTCAACCTGACATTGCTTTAATTTGAAGTGGTCTTGGCCCCTTATTTGTACCAAACAGATTCTCAAAACACCTTTGTAGTAATTAGCAAGGCTAGGGGGAGCTTTTTGGGGGTGGCTCTCAAAAGGGGCTCTGCCATGAGTTAACAGCTACCCACTGATCAAGAGTCTCTAAGACTCCTTTTAATAAGAGAAATGAAAGTTTTCTCTGGGCGGCAGAAAATAAACAATAGTAACTCCTAAAGCTAAAATTATATTGTGTAAAAACCATAAACCAGCTCTCCTCAATGGAAAAAAAACCAGTATCATCTGGGGAGTTGGGCATTTGTAGCTCTGCCTAAAGGCAAGTGCTCGGAAACAATTTATTGCAGAAAACCCTTGTGAACTGAAACAATCACATGTGGAAGCTTATTTTGTATGGGCAAAGGTCCCAAGTCTGAAGCACCAAATTACAGTATCAGTTGACAGTATTCATGAGGCTGACAATCTTTAATGAGTCAAAATTACCAAATTAACAATACCGAAATAGAGAAAAAAGAACAGACATGTTATATGAAGGTACTTCAGAGCTAAAGCAACATATCCATGTTTTGCATAATTGACTTTTAAATTATATATATAACAATTTAGCAAAGGAACCATACCTGTCCAGTTCTTCCCTCAGCTTCTGATTTTCCCCAGTGGTTATTGCATTTGACCTTCTCTCTTGTTGCAGAACTTCTCTCTCAGATTTTAAAACTAATTCCAGCTCTTCCAATTCTGCTTTGTGTTTCATTAAACTGCTGTATCTGCAAAAGGAGGAATAGCACACCCTCAGCTTTCATTTAAACATTTTTCTTCCTCTGGATTAAGATTTTTAATAGGTAATACCACAATGACCAGAAAGGATTTATTTTTCCTGCTTGCTTTGTTTCATTCACCTTTATGTGGTTAAACTTCTACCAAAGCTGAAAAATTCCACACTATGCATGAAAATTCAACTTAGTATACAAGCCAGCAAAGAAGACTTAAGGAATAAAAAAAAAAAAAAGAAAAAGAAAAGCATGTTTTAAGCAAACTGGAACACAATTGCCAGAATCTTACTTCAGTTCCAGATTTTGGTCATTTGGTAAAAGCATGAGATTCTGCAGAGGGTATGGAAACTGCTCCACTAAACCAGAATCCCAATCACAAATAAGTGACAGTGGCAAGAGTCAAAAACCTGACTAGAAAGCAGGTCTCAAAAAGCAACAAGAAAGCAGAGCAATGAGCAAGAGCTTATTAGGTAACCACCTCATGCATATTAGGTTGTATGTACAGGTAATAGCATCCTACACATCTACTAATCTCCTGCATATTCCAGACAGATGATGAGTATCAGTGAGTTGACAGCAAAACACCTTTAAGCAGGGGCTAGCTCACATGCTCCAGTGGCTCTATTTGTTCCCTAGTGAAAAAAACAAGAGCAAAACTGGTGTTCACATCCAGGCTTCCACTATTATTTGGTGGATATAACTTGTGGATAAACCACTCAGGGCAGGGAGATGGGGAGAGAGAGAGGGCTGATGCCATCAACTGTGTCTTTAATTTTGATCTCTGGAATGCTAAAGTAACCGAGGTGTGGAACAACTCCCCTCATATTTGGCACAGGCATGGATTAGGGAGGCTCAGTCTCCCTGAGGTGCTACACCACCTCCATTCAGAAAATGCTGCGAAGAACGAGGTGAATTGAAATCACTTCACAAGGCAGCAAGCTGTTCCCAGATTTTTTTCTCCCTCTGGTGGCTTCTGTCAGAATCTGTGCCCATACAGACATACCAGCAGAGGCCACTGGTGCAGTGAATGTCAAAAGTCATCAGCACATTTTTTGGTGACTGTGAGAAAAGCGTATTGCCCCAAACTATCAGATACATCTGCATCAGTAATAGAGAAATATTCTTCCAAGCAATTTTAAAACAGAATCTAGGTGGAAGATGCAGCATGGCTTAAAAAGCTAAAGAGAACAAGCATCATCTTTCTGTGACTCTCATGCCAGCAGAGATGAATGCAGAGCACAGTTACTCTGCAGTCATGAAAACTTCAAAACCAAAACCAGCAGACAGAACCAAATACACTGACTCCTGCCAACTTGTTTTTCTTTCAGGCTACCATTCCCTTCATCCCAGGGTCAAATTACAGCCTGTCCCAAATTCCAGTCCATTGAAGGGCCACACAGAAAAGTACCTGTCTCCCAGACAAAAGCTGCTTTATGCTATTCATTCCCAGTAACAGCAGTAGAGTTTAATTAACCTTATTTATTTGTTTTCTTCCTCCATTCAGCTCTGGGACATTTCAAATTCAATGTCCGTACAACAAATGGAAGAACCTGAAAGCAGAGGAAGGTTTCACATCCAGCTCCAAGAAGCATTTTAGACAGACTGTGTGCCAATCCAGAGTCTGAGAAGACAAACTCCAGTCAGTCCTTTGGCAGAGATTACCATGGCTGTCTCTGCAGAAACTGCGCTGTAAATTCTTTTGCTGTCTCCATATGATAGGGCTACTCTGTTCATTTTTATCCAAACCCTCTATGTTTTAGAGGGCTCCTTAGAAAGAAGCAGAATACTGGTCCAGTGTTACCAGCCAGGCCCAGCACCACAGGCTGCCACATTGAGCCTGAGGTAGACCACAGCTGCTGCCCTAGTCGTTAGGTGAAAAGTAAGAAAGAGGAGACTGTCTGCAAAAATGGAAATGATTCTTCATGTCTGGAGCCCTAATGAAATCCTCAGGCAAAACCTTCTTGTAGTACAGATTCAGCCCAGAGTCTACAATTTGAGCACAATCTGTGCAACCTGACAAGCTCTACCACCAGGGACCAGGTTACCCTTCCCGTAGACTATTCAGCACTCATGGTCACTTCACTTTTTAAAGCATCAGGCTCTTGGACAAAGGGTTTTAAAAAGATTTTCTTATACATGGATATACAATCTATTTTGGCTCTGACACAATCCATTCCTAGGATTGAACAATTGCAGTCCTCTTTGCTCCTTTTGGCTTTTATTCTTTCTGCTGCTTTTTGAGGGGAAATACTATGGGTAGGTATTTGTGACTGAGACAGCTTTGAAAACGCTCAGCTATGGTAGAAAGTGTGGCAAAAGGAACCCAGAAAAATAATTACCAGACAGCACTGATAACATAATACAACTCCCTGCAATATGTAACTCTACACAGCAGGGATTCTTTTCCTAGTGTCTCTGCAGGATTACACTTCTCCAGACTAAGCCACAAAAAAATGGTCAGGGAACAGCTACTCAATTGTAGCTAGAAAGTTATTACCTTCTCTTAGTAACATGCAATATGTAAAGCAAATTTTAAAACACAGCAGAAGCAGCCAGCCCTTCTGTGTTCACTGAGACGGTCAGCCAGACACCGCAAAGTCAAAAAACTGCTATCAATGGTAAATGACCCTAATGTACCAAACCTCCTTTTCTTGCTAAGCCAAATCCACACATCTGTGGCTTGTTAAGCTATGACAGGCCATTTCACTGCAGTTACACAGAACCCATTATTAAATCCCCACTGCAGTGTTAATACTGTACAGACAGAACCAAGAGAGGTTTAATGAAGTTTGCTCAGGTGCAGAAAACATTTTGTGGTTAGAATGCAGCAGAGTGAACTACACAAACCTTGGGGACGTGTTGTTGGATGTGCACAAGCTAACTAAAGTTGCTGTGGATTTTTCTAGACAAGCTGCAGTCACAGGTGTGTGCGGAAGTGTAATCCTGCCTTAAGCAGCAGAACTATGATTACAGTGCTGTCACCAGCTGAGGAAAACCAATCACCTTGGAGTTCTGATGAGCAAAACCCATCTCCTGAATACCACACAAGAAAACACCTTGGCTGCACTGAGCTGCTCTGGCAAAAATATAGCAGGTGGCGCATTTTAGCTGAATTTGAAAGTGAAATATTCCATCTTAGCAGTTAAATACCTTAGTTAAAAAGAAGAGGTATAAGAAAACTTTTCTTATACTACTCTTTTCTCCCTTCTGCTCCCTCAGCAGCACATGACTGAGAGAGAACAAAACATGCACTAAAAAAGTGGCTTGTGGCTTTTTTCCTGACAGCCAAATGGGCTCCTTGGACAAATCACCTCGATAAGTATCTTTTAAGACTGATCTGCTGAGGAGGATACTGCACTCTTAAAACTGCCAAACTCAACCTGTTTTGAATATAGAGAAGGCCACCATCTGCTCCCCTGCAACACCTCTCACTAGGAATCACATCTGAGAAACAGAGTCCAAACTGTTAAAGATTACACTGGTGATCCGAGCACTTACCTCTCTAGATAACCTATTCTTTGAAAAACACTTTTTCCTTAGGCTAGAGCTGCTTAGTATTTGGTACTCATCAAACAAAGGAAGAACACAGCAAACCGCCTTAACAGACTGCAGCGTAGTAATCTCAAGCAAAGCCTGAATCAATGAGAACCATTAATCAGTCTGAGAGAGACTTGGTAAGCAGAAACAGTGTCTGTGTAATCACTTACAGCTCATTTAGTCGACAGCCAAGCAGCTGTCCTGTCACACAACCCCAGTGGATATTTTAATCACAGTAAGTTTACTTCTGTACTTTATAAAAATCTACCACACATTGTATTTGCCAGCTCCTTAGTCTTTGGGAAAGAAAAGTTTAGCACCAGTTTTCAGTCCACCAACAAGGATCACCACTGAGTTGCTCTGAACCCAACTCATGATCTTGCACAGCAATTAAACTTAAATACAAGTGTTTTGAGGAAAATCACTGAAATGTAAAAGAGAAGTTTGAGAGGTAGGCAGGAGCAGCATTTTTGTAGTACTACATTAGGTATATTGTTCAACCCATGCACAACTGTCAGAAAATGACAGTGACTAGAGACTAAACAATTAACAGTTTACTGATTTCCTAATTCAACTGAAAGGCTTGAAGCAAAAGCTTTAGGTTATGAGAACTACAAGAAAATTAATAATACATCACTATCTGATAGTTAGGTCAATATATCTTCCTTCAGAGAGCCTCCTTTGACATGACATGGATGCCACAAAGTTCAATTACTGAAATTTCTCAAGATACACACTAGTCACATATAGGTAACTACCTAGGTGACCTGCAGACTTCATGGTTAGAAGAGAGACCCCACACAGTAGAACTGGAGAATGTTTTTAAGGCTGTATGTTGTTACAGCACAAATCCTTAAATGTAGTGGAAGCGTTTAAGCTACTTCTCACAAAGCATCCACAAGATCCAAGCCACTGTTTGCTAAATATCACCAGAGTTACCTCTGTTCTGACACCTTTAGAGATCCGAAATCAAGAGTTTTGCAAGTATTTTCATCTAATGTCCTAATGACAACAAGAACGACTAGGCACTTTTTCAGGGCAACAACCTTGTAATTTCTGTTTGTAATTGGAGACAACATTTAAGGCTAAAATTGTAACATGGGCACATTCTGGCTACACTCTACCCCTGAGCAGTGAGCGTACCTCTCACCCAGACCTTTGTGCTCCAGATCCAGGGTTTTGTGTAATGTTTTCAGGCAGCTGTGCTGATTTATTAGCCTTTCATACTCTGCAGACTGCCGTTCATGCAGTGAAGCAAGGTGTTCATGGTCCTGAAGCAATGACTCATACTCAGCTTTCAGCTGCTCCTTCTGTTTCAGTAGATTTTCATTCTCATTCTCCTTGGCTGTCTGCTGATTTTGAAGTAAAGCATTCTGGGCCATCAATGAAGCACTCTGGGAGCTGAGAGTCGAATTTTCTACCTAAAGTTTCTCAAATAAAAAGTAAGTATAACTTATTCACATCCACTGGTAGATACAACAAACATTTTGTAGCAGCTTACATCAATACAGAGTTAGTCAAGAATGAACCCACTGCATTGTAGACTTCAGACATCTGTGTACAATTTGGCATCATTTTGGTATTACTGCTGGTACCATGCACCCCATAAGGCCATGCTATCAGCAGTATGAAAATTATCACGATAAACCTCCAAACCGAAAAAACACTGTTTTACCAGAAGCTGTTGAGCCCAAAGACTGAGATGATCTGGAATACTCGCAACTCAATTGCATCTCCGACAATCATGATCAAAGTCAAAAGTTACCCCATAGTTGTGTACAAGTAATGAAACTTAAGTTCACCCAAACTCAAAAATATTAACTGCACCACTGCATGTGGACAATACTCCTAACCCTGTGTATGTGAGCAGTACTCCTAACAAGTCTGGTTTCAGTAGAGAGATGGTGCATTGATTTTATATGTTGCTAATATAAGTCAATTACAGGTGAAAAATAATTAAAGAGAACCAAAACACCCATCTCTGAACATGCAAGAGAAAAAGCTTGAACAGTGAAAGTCACACAAGAAAAATAGAGCTAATCCAATGGTGTCCTTTGAAACTGGTCTCTTTCTCAAACTAAGTTTATTTTTTTAAAATTTAACTAATTTTTAAGAGCATCTTTTCCACTTGCAACTTTGACATTTTGTCTGAAAGCCTGAAAACAGTGATTGGAACTCATTACTACAATACCTATGAGGAGCTGACTTGTGTCCTCTTTTCATTTCTTCCAAGCTCTTTCACAGGCATAGCATTAACACAGAAAAGCAAAGAGCAAAGTTGTTTTTATTTCAGAAGTGTAGCTTCTGGAATGATGCATCTGGATATTGCTGTATTGATTTTAAAAAATTCTCTCTAAATAACCACCTTCTTGCTGAAGGTAGCTACCAGACATTAGCTACAGAGCCAATTTCCCTTCTAGATTGGAGAAATTCAGACCTCGAACTAAGCTCGACCTTCTGGGCCTCATCTTTACATCATTACATCAGACTACCAACACAAACATTTTATTATTAGCTGTCATCTTCTCCACACTACTGCAATCAAATCCAACCTCCTGGCACAGAGGCACAAGGCTGCCCTGACCTGGAGTTTGGCTGTCTGTGTCTGCAGGGCAGTGTTGTGCTCCTGAAGGAAGACATTTTGCTTCTGTAGTGTCAGGATCTGATTGTTGAAGGAGACATTCTGTGTTTCCAAATGCTTTAGCTGTTCCTTAAGCAGCTGCTTCTCAGTATGCAGAGCTGCATTCTGAAAGAGAGATGGCATTGAAGGGGTGACAGGAAGAAAAGAGACAGCTGTCCTGATCATCTAGAGTCCTATCAAAAATGAGAACCAATTAGTGATGATCATTCTGCAATAAAGACAGAAAACAAACTCTTCCTAGCATTAAATGAAGGTAGGACAGGTGTTACACACAGGATTAATCCCTGCAAAGACGGGACAAGATGGACACAAGACACATGAAGCACTTAAGGCCCATGCAGTCCTAAGAGACACCCAAGGAATTTGGTAGACTTGGGTGCTCCAGAAAACCTACCAGATTCCTTTAAGCTCAAAAATCCAGTTTCCAGCAACCCACTCATGAGCACAAGAGAAGTCTATGAACTAAGAGGAAACAGGAGAAGGCTTACATTCCTTTCCAGTTCAATTGCCCTGTCCTTCAGTTTCAGCAGCTCTGTGGTAGCCTCTTGGTGCCCCGTTTCCAATTTCTCATTCATTTGCTGGTTGGGAATGAGCTTCTCTGCTGAATTCCTCAGTGACTTCTGAGCATACTGCCCATCCTGCTGAGTCTGCTTAAGTGCATCGAAGTCCTTCTTCACCTGCACAGTCAACAAGCAACAACCTTCAGCACTGAGGGAACTGGGATTATGCATTAATAATGATGGGATATGTCACTCCTCTCTTGCTCTTGCTCTGTAGACTTTCAGAGATCCAACAACCATTACCCTACTTCACAGACAGGGTAGCTGAGACACAGACAGGTGGAAGAACCCACGTCTCTTAGCCTCCAGTCCGGTGTCTTTTGACTCAAGCTCACTGTCACCTAACAAACAGGCTTAGACATTTCAACTGCAGTCTTCCTCGGCCTATGTTACCACTAAAGAAGGCAGAAAAACACAGCCATGCCAATGAAAAAAACATGGGAAAACAGATCTACAAAGAGCAATTATCCAAGAGAACCCTTGCTGATGTGCCCCTAGAACAAAATTTTTTTATTAATTTTGTTTCATTAAATAGAAAGGGACAAAAAAAAAAAAGGCAGTCCAGTAGAAAAAAGTTCTTGGGAAGATGTGTATAAGGAGGGGCAAAGAGAAGAGACAACCTGTTCTTAAAAAAAAAAAATCAAACCTCAAACCAAAATATCTCTGAACATGTAAATGTGCAGAACCGCAATATGGAAAGTTAAAATTCACTTAAGCTCTTACCATATTTAGATCATTCTGTAACTGCTGGTTCAAGTTCAGAAAGTCTTTCACTTGCGCTTCCAGCATTGCAATCTTTTCCTCTTTCACAGCTAGTGTTGATTTTAGTGCTGATTCAGTTTTGCTCTCCAGAACCTTGTATTTTCTGAAAAATATGATAATAGCTTTCCAGTGTATGCCACTAGGATATGAGCTACCATCTAAATAGAAGACTTCGCCTTCACCCATTCCCAATCTCACTACATGTTAAATTATATGTGCTTGCTTCTTCAGGAAAATGATTTCCTTTAGTGTTGCAGATTGCTACTGATATATTATAGCTGGGGAACTGACTTATAGAAAATCCAATCAATTTTAATAGAGGTTAACACCAGCATGGTTCTGCAGAAGTATCAAGGAGTTACATAACTTGAAAGAAAATAAGTTCTTCTCTTTTTCCCATAATTACACTACAGAAATTTCTTCTCATGGCTCCTTTGTACATTCTTGACAAGAAGGAAAATCCAAAGTCTAAAGACTCCTACAAGATGGGTATGTTTCTCTAAGTAGGTCTTACCAAGAAGCCAATATACACACAGGTTGTTGGGATTTTCTTTGTTCATTACTATTGGACTTACAAAGGAATTCCTTGCCATCAGATATTTCTTAGGTAACATCAATGTTTATACTAATAGGTATCTGGATCACCAATTATATAAGGTAATGACAGACACTGTTTAACAGACACTATCCTTACTTGTTAAAGAGATCATGAAGAGAAGTACACACCAAAACAGCTACCCAGCTACTCTGCTGGGGAGTACAGAGGAACTGTAGTAACACTGCTAGCATGGAGAGAGAAAATGGCATTTCCTCCTTCCACCCAAAAAATGTTTTGCAAAACTTACAGTATGCTGCCAAGCTTGCCTCAGAAAAAATGTGATATATCTCCAAAATTGTTAAGGGTAATGGCAAGGAGACAGATGAGAACCAAAAAGAAAAGCAAAGGGCTTCGGTCAGGCTGAGTCAAAAGAATGACTAGAAGAGCTCAGTTTCCTTACGTGTCATCATTTCCATTATCATCCTCCAGCAGCAGCTCTTTGTTCAATCCCATCTTCTCCAGTTCCTGGCTCAGTTTGTCCAGCTCACTAGACAACTTTTGACTCTTCAGCTTCTCCAGGACCAAATCCTGAAACAGCATTAACATGACTAGTTGCTATGCAAACAGTGGTGATAATTATCCAGCACTACACATTTCTTTTAAGAGTACTGACAAAATCATTGGATAAAATCATAGTTTCAAGTAGGTCAGCTAAAATTCTTTCTCAGTGACAGCTGAGTGCAGAATTAAACTGATTGCTTTTATTTATAGGTCACTTGAAATAAATGTGCAGAATGCTTCTTTTGGCCTTTGCCTCACTCACTGTACTGAACGACTTCTGCCAACATAGCTTTGTGCCTGCCTGCCAAACAAGGGAATGTGAGGACCAGGAGACACCACACCATCTCTGTGCCACACAGGGATGTGTGCAGGCCAGGGGACCAGCAGAGGGAGTTCCCACCTCTCAGCTAGGACAAAAAGCCCTGCCAGCACTGGCACACACAGAGATGAGCAACAAGGACTTCAGTATGGAAGTCTCCTGAGGTATCATGGCTAAGATGTTATTAGCAAGGGACTTGGTAACAGGCTCAGTAGTGAATAATGCATGGAGTTTCTGACATATGGTAAATTACTGCCTAAAATTTAAAAAGTGTAGCTACATTGTAGCACAAGAGACAGGACAGCTTTGGACATATGACTTTGGTCACTTATTCTGGTATCTACTGATGCAGCCTGGTTTCATTTAGGTTTCTTTAGGAAGAAACTAAAGCAGAGCCCAGCAAGGAAGTCATACAAGGAGACGACCTGACAGCACTGTACCACAAGGTATATTGGGACAATGCTTTGCTGTTTTGCCAGTAAAGTGGCCTGTGCGGAAATGGCCTGGAAAGACATAATGCCAGCCTGCATTTCTAAAAAGGACTAGTTATTTTTAGTGCATGGCTAAGTGTGAAGATCCCTACCACTCAAAATTCTCTGAAATACATAGGCACCATAGAGATCTACACTGCTCGTGTTTCTGCTAAAACTTTTCTAAAACAACACATGAAGAAAGAACAAAAATGCTATGGAAGCACTTTAAGTAAAAACAAAAAACCAAAACCAAACTATCCTAAATATCAAATAGAAGCAAGAATAAAATTTTAGAAAAATACTTTGTTAAACTCTAGGTATTCAAGAGTCCTCTGATATCACAAATTTAGCCATGAATTCATTCACATGGCAAAGGAAAAAAATGTATGGGTAAGGTCAGTGCCAGTCCAGTGGCCTGTCCAGCTGTCTGTAAAAAAAGGTCCCTTCAACATCCATTAACTCCTTCTGCAGGATCTATAGAAAGTAACTAAGGAAAAGAAGATGGGCTACTGTATGGAGGTGTGCACCACTGGAAAATTTGCAAAAGTCTGAGAATGGAAAGATTAAAAAAGAGCCTTCTCAGAAATTATATTATTTTATTTATTTTTAAGGAAAGTTGGATAGAAACACAACTTGGGACTGTGTCAAGTGTTTCTGACAGACTTTATTTCTCCTCATCAAAATTACACTAATGCTTCAAAAATTGAAATAAATCTAAACCTTAAAGTAAGTGATTGCTTACTGTTTTAGTCTTGCTAAACTTATTTATTTCCCTAATCTACTGCAGCACTACTTTTCCTTTTAATGCTCTTTCACAGGAAATCCTGTTTCTGGCAGGACAACAGCAGCCAGGATAGGCAACAATAGCAAGTTGCAATAACCTGAATCTGCTCATAGGCCACTTACAAGAGTGTCAGGTTCTGGCACACACATCCTCCGATTGCCGGAGTCCTAATGCTCGGTGCTGGGAGAGATCACTGCTGCTTAGCATGCTCTCACTCAGCAGGGAAGCTTTTGGGGAAAGATGCTGTATGTAAGGTAGCTGTAAAGCAAAATCTTGGTGCAGCTCTTATTGAAAGGTTTAGGTTGGTCATCTGGGATGGTTTTGTCTCTTTCAGAACAGGGATGTCAATGTGTCCTCAGCAAGTGCTAGAAATTTCTAGACCTGAGAGCAAATCTCCCCTGCTGGAGCTCTCATGTTAGCAAACAATTTTGTGGTCACGGTCAGAGAAAGTATCAAAGTTAACAGGCACCACATGAGAGCTGTTTTAAAATTTTATTCTGCATGAAAAAAAGACATCATTTGAGACTCTGTATTGTGGACACAAAGTGGAGTACTGCACAACTGCACCAAGTGCAGTTTTTGGCATGTTCCACCTTCCAAGGCAACACTTTCCAGTGACAGCTGTTAAGGCTGTGAAGATCTCCTGTGGGACAGATATCTCCCTTTAGTACCTCACTGAGCTTAAAAAAAAAAATAGCAGCATACAGCCCAGTAGAATTATTTTGCTTACCTCTCTCAATGTAGCTAGTGTTCTCTTATCAATTGTAACTTGCTTTAGGAGGTCTTTATTGTCCTTTTCAAACTCTTTCAGTTTATTAGATGAATCTCTGAATCGAGCAATTTCCTTTTCTAGTGTCTTGTTTTCCTTCTCAGCAACTGCCAACTTTACTGTACTCTCATCCAAAATAGCATCTTTCAGCTCCACTTGCTGCCAAAGCCGTTTCGTTTCTTTTTCTAGCATTTTTTTGTCTTTTTCTAGCTGAGACATTTCTTGTTCTAGGGCTTTGTTTTCCTTTTCTAACCTCTCTAGCTGTTTGGCAGAAACCTTTAGCTCTTCAAGGCTCCTCTGGAGGACCTGATTTTCACTCTCCATTTCTTGAACTTCTTTTTCTAATTCCTGGATCTTTTTACTGCTGTTCTCCACCATTTGCTGAAGTCTCTGGTTTTCAGAGTTGACACTCTGATAGATTAGCTCCAGCCTCTCTGATTTCTTGTTCATTGCTTTTAACATTTCCACATTCTTTCTTAAGTCCTCTTTCTCCCTCTCCAAATCTTTATTTTCTGCTTCTATTTGTGCCATTTTTGTGCTGGTAAATCTCATGGTCTCTACCACTCTTCTAAGCTCCAGATTTTCTTCATCCAATTGCTTGTTGTCCCTTTCCAGGTCACCAAGCCGGATAGAAATATTTTGTAATGTGTCCAAGGATTTTCTTAGTTTCCTATTTTCCACTTCCAGATCGCCGTTCTCTTGCTCAAGAACTTCCACTTTTTCTGTCACTATTTTCATCACTGCTGCCTTTTTTGTGAGCTGCTCATTCTCCCTCTCCAGTCGGTGGAGCTCTTTTTCCATTTCTTCCACTCTTTCCACTTTTTCTCTAACCTGGTCAAAATCCTTTTGCAATTGTTTCTTCTCAAATTCTAGCTTGCTCAGTTTGCTACTAGTCTCGGTAACTGTTTCATGAAGGATTTTGTTCTCTTTTTCGATATCTTTCACTCTTGCCTCGCTGCTCACTTGTGATCTTTGTCTCAGGGACAAGACGACTTGATTAAGGTGATCATTTTCTTGTTTAAGGTCCTTTATCTACATAAACAGTTGTGCAAATGTTATTAATCTACCTTACAAGTGCAGTACAAATTAGTCCTAAAGCAGACAGATGATTGTTAACAAAATCATATCCATTTAATCCAAGATAAATTTCTCAGCAAATTACTGACTATAACCAAGAACCCAAACTACTGAAAAAAATTGTTACCTCTGGTAACCCACGATTTTAATAAATTAAAAGTGTGCTACATTCCTGCTACCAACCAACAAGGCTGGGGCAGAAGGAGAAAGCAGACAGAGGACCTTCAGAGAACATCTTGGAGAAGATGCCTTGTTACAAATCATTCCTAATAGAGGGTATATTTCTATCTAGGTTTAGTCTAAGATAGTCTTAAGTCCCAAAGTCTTCATCTTTGGGATCTGAAGACTGAAATTATCTCTGATGAGGTGTCAGGAACCTCAGAATGCTTGAAAATGTAGAGCAGTTATAGATGTCATTAAAGACACACTTCCTGTAAGGACAGTACACTTACTCCACTGATGCAATTCAGCCGATGCAATTGCAATTTAGACTGCAATTTGCATTTGATTCTTATACTAGACAACATCCACACAAATCAAAAGGGCCTAGACCTGAAAAAAAATCACAAACTGCTCTTTTTCGACAACTGAGAATATTTCTGGTTTTACTTCCTGCCCTACCTTCAAACCATCCATTAATTCCTGCCACAGAGAATCTGTATTTCTTCTAACTGAAATGCAAGACTTTGCTGGTAAACTGCAGTTTGCCAGGGAGAAGTGTGGGTAAAAATCCTTCAAGATGACAAGAACTACACAAAGATGTTTTGCTATTTAATTTTCACCTCACAAAAACTTAAAGAGTAAATTTTCATAGAGGTTGAGAATATTCAGACCAGTCTCTAATGAACTGTGTCTGTATTTTTTTCATTTGTCAAATTAGTACAGATGATATGATACTCGCACAAACCTGTAACAAGAGAATTTCCAGGCATTGCACATGAACTGCAGCACTGTGGTAAAAGCTGAAGGGCAATTAAAATGTCAATCCAGAAGACATAAATACTTTCTCAGCATGTCTTTAAAATAGTGCAAAAAGGCTGGGTGGCTAAAGAACCTCAACCAAACCGATCACACCATACAGGTGGCAGAAGACAAATCTTCAGCAATAAAATGGGGATTTATCTGCACATCCTAAAACCAGTTGGTATTCCATTCAGTAAAATCCAAGGGCTTTTTTCCCTCAAGTGGGAATCTCTGTTCATATAACAGCCTGAAGATCCCCTTATGGTAACAAGAGCAGAAATCAGCAAAACATGCTGGGCTTCTACACTTGAAGAAGCTTTTAACCTAGATTTGAACAAGTTCAACCTGCACTTAATAGCTCTCAAATTGCCTTATCTCCCTGAGAGAACCAGATGCTCTAAATGGCATCACTGAATTACCATTACTGAGCACATGTTGTTATATTACATTTGAGCAGTTTGTACCTGTCTGTCTTTGTCAGCTTTTAGAGTCTCCATGACAACTTGTAGCTGCTCTTTATCTTTTATCAGCTCCTCACTCAAGGTTTCCAAGTCTTGATTGCTTTGCTTCTCTTTTTCAATTTGATTTTGCAACTTCTCAATCTGTATGGCGAGAACACACCAAAACACATCAGCCATAGCTTGACACAAGGACTATTTGCACTTTAAGTCATTTTGAAGACCAGAGAGAAATGAGATGGGGACTATGGCTGAAAGATTAAATCCTTCTCTTCTGCAGTTGCCAATCTCAGAGGAGGAAAAGGACTATTGTTCTCACAGTGCCAAGTATCTTCCTCATGCCATTTAAGATCAGAGCATATAAGGCAAAGCAGTAAGAAATGCTTAGTTCATCTGCCTACTGAATGCCCTGTTGTGCTTCTGTCAACAGTGATTAAGTTTCTCCCCTTCTAAGTGATTAAGGTGCTCCCCTTCCTGATGAACTTGCCTCCTCCTAGACACTCCATCACTGATGGTCTTCCTCTACCACTGAATGCAGACAAAGTTATTAAGACACTTCAGTGAGCAACAGCACTAAAAAACCCAAAACACCAACCTAAACCAGGAACAGAGGAAAACCACTAAAGCACTGGAGTGAGCAAGTTTAAGTTCCCACTCCCTGTGTTCTGTTGGCCCTCTTTTCCCCAGCAGGTGACAATACTGCATTTGAAAGATTTGTGAATAAGGCTCCAGTCCTACAACAAACAAAGTTTTCTACTTATTCCTTTTGAAAGTTGTACTTGTGATGCATGAAGAACAGAAAAGCAGTAGCTCTTCAGAATTTAGAACCAAGAGGTTCTGGGAACTAAACTCCCCAATCAGGAAATATTCCTTTCTAAGCTTGCAAAGTACTGTGAGCACCTACAGCTCTGCACAAGTACCAGCTCATTTTTGCTTTGGTATTATCATCTCGGCCAACAGTGAAAATGTCAATGAAAGGGGTATTAAACCTAATTCTTACAAGTGGGAAATAGCTGGAGGCTGGGCTCTGCCTGTGTCAACATACGCCTTATTACAGGAAGCGTTTAAACAAGCAGGGGCTGCCCAGATTGGAGATAAGGAGGGCTCAGCAGTCAGAAATGTAACCATGTGGAGGTTCATTGGTCTCAAAGGAGCTGTTCAGAGAAAGCTGCAACAAACTCAGTAGCTCAGCAATAGCTGATCTTCATCTGCACTTCCCAGAAAACTGGAGGCAAGTAATTACTGTTTACAGCTCTTCTCAGTAAGTCAGAAAGGCAGTGACAACGGACAGGTAACTTGGACTGCTACTACTTGACTGTGCCTGAAAGGAGGGTTTTCTACTACTAGCTTCTCTGAAAACCTTGTAAGAAAGGAAAAAAAAAAAAAAAGTATGTGACTTCCTTTATAACATCTCCTCTTGTACCACCTGCATAATCCTGTTTTGGCTACATGATCCCACCAAGCACTAGATCAGCAGATAAACAAGCATATTCAAACAACAATTTTTGAAAGTCTCAGACAGTGGATGAAATCTCAGCTCAGTTAAATGACTTTAAGGAGACAAGATTTTGCTGTGGATATCTCAGGAAAGTTACCAAAAGAACCCCAAAGACACAAAACATTTGAGAAAAATACTTCTTTATCTTTTGTCCTGTGACTTATACGTGCTTGACTTTAACACTCCTCCAGAGCTCTTGCACTCTCCCTGCCCACTGTAGTAAACATTTTGCAGTGAATCAGAGACTTTGCCTATTATTTCCCTGGCACACCTTGCTGTATTCTAATTGAGGGGATACATGTATGGGAGAAGTACAAAAACATACCTGAGAAAGGCAAGATTAAAACAAATTCAAACATCGCAAATCAAAGATTATTTTGCATATGTAAAATATCTTGTACACTGACAAACAACAGACAGAATGCTGTCTACTAATTATTTTCCCAAATTTCCCTGAAGGGGAGATGAAGTCCTTCAACAACTTGACTGGTCTGTGGTATTCAGTCAACAGCTCCCATCATATTCTGTATTTTTCTGGTGTAGTGTTCAAGCATTTCACTTGCTCTTAATAGGACTATTTTTACCTGCCTTTTTTTTTTTTTTTTTCATTGCTTTGATACATGTGGTGCTCTCCTTCCACTACACAGGTGTTCCCTACTACTGTTTTTTGCCTTACAGAACTACAAGACCTTAGGGTGACTCCACCATGTCAAAGAATTCATCATCTTCAAAAACTTCAGACTAATTCTGGAATCACAACTGTTGGCACCAATACAGTGCCATAACAGGAGGCACCCACAGGAATCTGCCTGGGGCAAAGCCAGAGGTTGGCCACAGCTGTTCAAGTGACTTGAATTGCTGTACACCACAGGTATCTGCTGAGTGCTTTCTATGCCTCCATCTCCAATTTTAGGCATGTAAATTATAGCTGGATTGAATTACTTATACACAACAGGTCACAAATGGAAGTGTGGAAGGAAGGTTAGAGTGAACTGAATCTCTGCAGTTTTCCTTGTTCACAAAAGAAAGCAAAGAAGCAGAACTGATCACAACTTAGCAAATTAATCTCTCCAGAAGATGGAATGATCCAGTGCTGGATACCTGTTCTCTCCAGCAGAGAAATGGGCTTGTTACAATCTAGTAATCCACAAGCAGCATTTCATATCTAGACGCTTTCTCCCCTTGTCCTTTGAAGCATTCAGTTAGCTCACAGGTAAGCCAAACAGAACTGAAATCATTGCATCAATGTCTCACACACACAGGTTACAGCAGTAATGGCAAAAGGAGAAATGAGCCTTATATACTGGATAATTTATGGATGGTAGGAATGTGGAAAAATCAAACACCAAAATGTTTTATACTTAAGAGTAGTAAGCATCTTTTTTTCCCCAGCAGAATTTGGCTCAATTAACCAGAGCTGAGGATTCAAGTTACTAGTCAGACAAAAATAAGGCTGGCAGTTGGAGGTGAACTGAGCAGTTCGTTTCACAAGGACAAGCACTGAGCTGGCATTTGAGCTAAATGTAATCACAGTTAATAACAGAGTGCAACACACACACATACATAAGTGAATTTACAAAGTGATGACCTACAGGTTTGTTACAAAGACTGAAAGAACTGAGATCTTTGCAGAGAGAGAGAGAGACACTAGAGAATTTGAAACAGCCAAGAGGACAAAAAAAAGAAAAAGCAGATCCAGGACTCTGGACAGCAAGCAACACATTTAGAACACACTAACCTGAATTCACCTGTGTGATTTATTTGACTTACATAGAAAAATTACTAAACTTTCAGAAAACAAAAGTAGTTCAGTGTGACCATGGCTTCCTTTCCTAGTAGTGACAGTTGTGAGACAACAGAAAGGGACACAATCAACAGTATAATCTGACAGGGGCAAACAGGAACTGAAAACCAGCTTTCATTTAACGGGAACAGTCACTTTTTCTTACAATGATGCACGTAAGCAGGCAATGAAGTAGAAGGCAATAAATAAAATTACTAGAACTTAATTGCATAAGAATGCAATTAAATAGATGGGACCAAAACCATGGTCAGTCTTACGAAGATCATGGGTGAATTCCCTGAAAACTCTCATCATTCAGGAATGCCGCACATTGTGCACTGTGTTTAAAAAACTAAGAGCTCCATTTGTTCCTGTGAGCAAATTACCTTTTTACTAAGCTGTTGATTTTCCTTTTCCAGTTCCACAAACTTTAGGCTGCTCTCTCTGGAGGTCAAGGAGGCATCTCTCAGCTCTTGGATTGTGTTCTGCAAGCTCTGGTTATCCTTCTCTAGCTTCAGTATTCGACTTGAAGCACATTCATTCAACTCAAACACAAAGGACTTTCTGGCTGTTGAAACATGAGAAGCAGAAGGTGGCACTGATCAATTCACAAATGTCTCCTTCTGAGGTGTGCAAGATCCACTCGGATGAAGACTATTGCTGTCAGTCTTACAATTTCAGCTTGACTGCTAAGTAAAAACTTGGTTAAAAACAGAACCCATTTTCACAGATAACCATTAATACCTTTAATAAATAGGCTACTATCTGAACAAACAGCCATCTGAACAGCCAGCCATCTCAAAAGTTGCTTACTTTCTTAACTCTTCTTAAATCTGCTTTAGTCACATTAGGAATGAGTCTAATGTTAGTAGCAAAATATACTTTGATACCATCTCATACTTTCATCAGAGGAAGTAAATTGAGGCAGAAAGTAAACCCCTGCTAAGTGTTTGCTAAAACAGCAAGGTGGTGCACTTGCAAGAGCTAGTGAAAACTCAGGTATCCAATCACATTTAGTCACGAAAAAGTTCTTACAAAAGAGAATTCTAGTGCTTATCTTTACAGCTCCTTCATCAAGAGTATGCTGAATCAGGGAGAAAAATTTATTACTAGGTACCCACGCACAGGACACCCATCTGAATGCTGCTCTGAGAAGTGTCTGAAGTTGAAATCTCAGAACTAAAAAATTTAATCAAGTTTTACAACAGAGATGTTACTTTACTCAGTGTTTGCACATCAAAAGTCTCACTACCTCTCAGCCTCAAAATCCATCATCCAAACCTCACTGTTCTGTTAATTTCTCTGCCTAGCATTTGAATAATTACAAGAGCAATCTTCTGTTCCACATGAAATAATTGCTACCCATCACCTCAAAACTGTGTTTCATATGAAATTGACTTTAACACTGTCTGTAAATCTAAGAAAATTAGTAACTCCTTCTAAATAAGCACTACAGCATACTGAGTACTTTCTGGCATACTGGCAACTTTCTGAGAATGGTAAAATCCTATTTGTCTCTTTTATGGAGCATCTCCTGGAGAGCTTTGGTCAAGTGAAGACTCAAATAGTTAACATTAACTGAATACTCCAGTCGAGTTCTGTTCTGAAGCGAAGTCCATCTGAATTACTTTTTACCATGCTTATTTTTAAAATTATTTTGAACAAAATATTCCAAACTGGCTGGTAAAATCTTTTATCTGTCACCCTTGCAGACTCAACTTGATATCCAGGGAGATTTTCCAAAAGAGTTTTGCAGTTTGACTCTATTTGTACAAACAAGCTGCATTCAGAACAGCAACATGGATTGAAATAAAACTTCTTAAAGAGAATTATTGTAAAATCACAACAGCACTTCCATGAGATAATTTAAAAGTCCAAAGTGAAATATTCTTTAAAAAAAAAAAATCCAGCTTCCTTCACCATTTTATTTTCCTACTGAATACAAGATTGTGGATGTTCTCAGTTCCTCATTCTTCTTCTTTGGTTAATCAGAGAGTTTCTGAAGCTTCAGGGCTAAAATGCTAAAAATCAGTGCAGTGATAAATCACTCAAGCAAATTTTGAAAGTTATGTTTCAGAAATTAGTAAACAAGATGTAACAAAACTAGCATTCTTCCTTCTATTACATTGATAATGAAAGCAAATCAGGAAGGGAACAAAACTTGGTATTTTAAACAGGCCAGAAAATTAGATATTTTTACATTTTCCTGAAATACTCTTGATTAAAATTTCTAAGTTTTGAGAGAACTGTTTTCCCCCCACTAACGCAATGAGCAATATTCTTGATTACATACAAGGAGTACTAGAGTGACATTCATTTCTCAGGCTAACATAACCTGCTTTGCAAGATTATTATTTAGAAATAACAATTAACTAGCCATTAATCTTAGCGAAGAGAACTCGGATCCTAGACAGCAAGAAGATTTCAGAATTGGTGTCAGGCACACTCAGCTGTTTTAGAAAACAAAGCTATTCTAGACAGTTTCACTGAAAACTTCACATCTGCTTACTCTAATTTATTCCTTTGTCTTCAAGTTTGACTGTTCCTGGTACACAAAGCCAAACATGCAAGTCTTAGCAAAATAAGGTGAATACTCAGTAAAAGCTGCATGTTGAATTAGAGGAAATAGCTTTTATTTCCCAAGTTCCGCTTAGAATTGTTATTTAGGCTGGTATGATAGAGTAAATGTTAAACACAGAAATCAACACTAAAACCCATCCAGTGAAGAATGAATTAGTTATGTTTGTGATAGTTACGGAAATCAAATCAACCACTCAAAGAAAAAAAATCAGCCAGTTATTTTAACTGCACACATTTTTCAGTATCTAGTAAAAATAAATGACTTCAGCATACACTACTTCCTGGGACTTAAAGACCAGTTAATTGTCTGTATTAACTGTACTAAAGAATACTAAAGATCACAGACTCCACCCAACCACTCAGTTAGAAATATTCAATGTGACATTTCTGCTGTGTCATTTCCAAAGCTTTCTTTTTTTTAAAATTTTTATTAAAGTGTGATACTTAAAAGTCACTCTCTCAGTGATGAACAAAACAAAAGCAAAACATTTTGATGCTTTCAAAGGAAACTGAAAGGTACTAAAGGAATACATCTTAGAAGTTCAAAAAAAACTAATGTCAACGTCAAGTAGCTGAATGAGGGAATTTTTCCAAACTTGGATTCAACTTCTGTTCCCATCTCAGTCAAGCAATCTGTCTACTCTGAAATACACAACAAACACCACAGCTACCCCAGCTGGTACTCACTATCTGCAAGATCAGTGCTTTTAGACAGTTGTTCTAGTTCCCAGCCTAGGTGTGCGGACTCGTTCATGCTCTGTTTCTGTGCAATCTCCAAGACCATGTTCTCCTCCAGCAGCTCTTCAATTCTCTTCTTGTCTGTGTCCCGGTCCTGTGCAAGACACACATGAATGAAAACACATATTCAGCTCATCTGTAAGATTCTAAGTCGAGCTGCTACAAGCACAGTGTATGTTGAGGGTAGAAGAATCTCCTTAAACACTGTGGTTTTTATAACAAAATACATCTTCAGCATTAAATGTTTGCTGTGGGCTACTATGTATGCCACAGAAAGCAAAGCCCAGCTGGCCCTGTTTAGCATCAGCTCTGGCCCACGATACACTTGGAGAGAGGGGGATGGCAGCAAGAACCTACCAGGTGATGACAGGGCCACTACAAGCCAGGACTAGTATGGCAGGCTGGATTCAAGACATCTCCAGAGCTAAGCTCTTCAAAAACATGTAGCATCATGCTCTGACACAGTGGAAATTCTGCAGATAGAACCTTGAATTCTGCAGAGCTTCAACTTATCACATCGAACTTGGACACAGTCATACGGATCAGCAAGTAGCACCTGCCTCGTAATTTGAATTTTAACTCCTGAAAACAGATCTGGAGAATGAATCTATTGTTGCTTCTTGTGACTATTTGGGCCATTTGCGTTTGTGGAAATTAAAGTGCTGCCTCAGTGGTTCTCAAATTTTTGGAAACCATAGCCCAAAAATTCATCAACTCACCCAGAAAAGCATTCAAAATCTCCAGCCACTTTGTAAAAGCTGAGCATGACATGACCTTTATAATGTCCTGAATCACAGAATCATAGAATGGTTTGGGGTGGAAGGGACATTAAAGATTATGCAGTTCTTGCCATGGGAAGGGACACCTCCCACTAGACCAGGTAGCTCAAAACCTCATCCAACCTGGCCTTGAACACTTTTAGGGATGGGCCACCCACAACTTCTCCAGGAAACCTCTTCCAGTCCCTCACCGCCCTCACAGTAAAGAATTTCTTCGTCTTACTTTCTGATCTAAACCTACTCTCCTTCAGTTTGAAGCCATTCCCTCTTGTCCTACCACTACATGCCCTTGTAACGTAGCATAAAAACAAAAGTTCAAAAAATTAGCATAATGAAAAAGAAAGTGCATACCAGCTCTACATCATGAAGTTTGGATTTCAACTGCAAATTTTCCTTCTCTAATTCATGCAGCTTATCACCACGAGCTCTTGCCATGGTTAGCTGTTCTTCTAGCATGGCCTTTGTTTCAATCAATACAATGTTGTCCTCTCTTAACTCCTAGGGAAAAAAAGTGTTAATTTCTTACTGACTTTTCATAGACCAAGTGATTTTCATGAAGTGACAGTGCAAAAAACAAGAAAGAAATCTGACAAGTTTGTCTCATAAGATGATTTTTACCTAATATTTTAATGAGAGATGATACTATGTTTCATTACCTGGGAGTCATTATACAAGTAAATCTAATATTTCTTAGGGTTTTTTTCCTGAATTTTACAAGTTTAACAGAGTTTCATTTGCTTTATATGAGGCTAGATCAAGAAGTGCACAAAGAGAAACTGTTCAGTTCCAATTCCACTGTTGTAATACCAATTCCTTTGCCAACTTATCGCAGTCCCTTGTTTATCCAGCTTCAAAATAGATTATTTACTTTCAAGGGATGGGGAACAGTATCCATCAATACATTCAATATCCACATTCCTGTTTCAGTACACTCATGTGCAAATGCCTATTTAATAAAGTTTCTCTCTCTCTCATGAACAGAATTTTAATTCACTTGAACAGTAGAAGTTATTTTATACTTAACACTCCCTGCCACTTCCCCACTAAACACATGAGCATTAACTGCACAAGCCACATCGCTTATTCATTAGAGCTTTTGGATCTGGTTCTACTGAGCAGAAGTTTAATTTATTACTTTGCTGTAGCCACAGCATTAGAAACAGGTTAATTATACTGCACTGCAACTGTTCCTTGCAAATAACAAATGAAACTCTGTGCATTCAAGTATCTTATTCTGGAAACATGAAATATCCAAAGCATGAAATCTGGCCATGAATCACTGGTCATGTTTTAAACACATTTATCAAATATGTCTCATTTTAAGCTATAATACCTCACTGCTAGCTTTTACTTTTGTTGATCCTCAGATAAGTCTTGAGTTCAAGACAAATGTTCTATGGCAGGAACGCATCGGCATTTCAAAGATTAAATGGATACAGTAAGGAATTTTCCCCAGATGAGTTACAACTGGGCAAGAAGCAGATTGATTCTCTACAGAAACTTCCTTTGTCATTCTCTGATTTCTTCCCTCCTCTCCCGAACCATTCTGCTGTTCCAATGAAATATGCAAAACCACAAAATGTGCAAACAGACACAACAAAATGCTTGACAAGTTTATTCCTGGATAACTGGCTTCAAATGTGACGTCTCTGCTGACACAGTGTTCATGTCTGGTCTCTCAGACCACAAACACCCAAACCAAGTAGATTCCTGAAAGATCACCAAGCATGAGCAAATCACTTTCACAGCTTAATCAGCAACTACCTTCTCATTTTTTGGGGTGGAATCAGCCTTAAGAAGCCTTATATGGCTCAGTTATTTAAAAAACAAACGAAAAAGAAAAAAAAAGAAGAAAAAGAAAGAAGATAGATGTAAAGAACAAGTTAAGAGTGTCTGATGACAGCCACTCCCCCTGCCTTTTGATACTACAGGGGGCCATCATTTAAAAGCCTTTCATAATCTTAATTGTTTGTTGCAGCTTGACTGTATATAGCATAACATGGAAAGTCTACCTTACGCAGTACCATACTGCCCTTGATCTCTCAGTGGGTCAGCTACCAACTTGAAAATCATGAGAGAAAAAATTTCCCTACTATAGTAGCATTAAAAGGACAAGTATGTCAGTGCTTGTGAAGAGGTTCATCTTCAATTAAAATGTCTGAGTATGCAAGTAACTAAAATAACAATAATACTGAAACACTAAGGTTACAGAACCTGCATTTTGGGCCAAGTGTGATCTAACAGGGTCACTTCAGGGTGGGCAAACTTTAAAGGCTGACACTAAACAGATGACAGACCAGAGGAAATACATGGCACAAAAACTGCTGGGTTATTATGGAAGCTGCCAGAATTTCTGTAATGAAACAGCAACGTGCCAAGAGTTTACTTTGCTAGATCACCACACTCAATCTGGACCACAGCCCTAAAAGCTAAGGTGGTGTCTGACCTCAAAAACATGACCTCATAACTATCCTTAAAACTGCTTACCAAGCAAGAACTAGTTATTTTAGTGTCTCATCAAGAGTCAAGCTATGTGCCAAGTACATGCACATATGCAGGCTCTGGTAGAAACCACACATCAGTGGGAGCTGCAGTGTATGGAAAACTGAAGCACTTTCCATTGAGTGCCCAGGATGGGCAGTCATGCCAGTTCAAAGCAGTTCTGATGAAATATTAAATTAATAACCAGGTGGAAATGCCTGCTATGACAAGGTAGACATTGCTCATTCCCAGATCACCATGATCTAAGGTTGTCTTAATATTGAAAGTTCATATAATTTAAATAATTAGTCCATGGGAGCTTTGTAGAGTTACATCTCAAGGCCTGGGAAGCAAAGCTGTCCTAACTAAAATATGTCAGCACTAACATCTCCCAGAAGTTGCTGGAATAACACAGCTGACCTAAAGATCTCTCTGGCTACAAATCACACTTGTTAGTCAGCAGGTGGTGGTCATGGGGTGGTGTGGCTTCCCCTGCAATTAAGGTTTATTTTAAACTGAATTAACAAATTCACCAACATTATTTTATAACCTTAAGTTTATTTTTAAATCAGCAACAAACAGTTGGCTGTGTATTTTTTTGTCTAATACACTGAGTTTACACTGAGTTTAATTCAGCTTTTGCAGTTTCTAAAATGAATTACATATTGTGGTTTGATGCCCTATCAACTGTAACTTGAAATAGCTTTAAGAATGTGCACTGTGCATTCAGATGGTTACAATTAACTCTGGGGATAAGTGGTTGCACAATCAGGGTGTGTTGCCACTGGGAAACATTTTCAGAAACTAAAGTAGCAATGAGATTGCTGAAATCTGAAAATAGAGAATTTCCCATTGCACATTCCACATACATCCAGACCCAGTTCAAAGCCCTGCCTCGAGGCAGTTCAGAAGCTGTTGCTACTGAGCCATGGCACAGTTAACATCTCGTGACAATCAAACATAGAACAGTCATATGAAAACATACAAGAGATGCTTTTGCTTTTTTTTTTTAAAATTCACAAGAGATTCCTCCTGTCATCCTGCATAGAAATTTGACTATGGTGAGAAGGAGGAAAACTGGGCAAGGCACACTCCTTGGCCTCAGCAAACAATCTCATCTCGTGGAACAGCAGAAGGTTCAGTGGAGATGAATCCTGGAAGGGAGCTTTGCACTGCAGAGAAGCACCTCTGTGAAGGAAGCCCTGCACTGAGCTGCTCTTTCACATTCACAGCTTCCTGCCACCCCAGCAGGAAGGCTCCAGAGCACATTCATGTTCCTTCAACAATGGTTCAACTAAAATGTCACTCCTGAACAATTTGTCAAGACATACAGAGGAGGAAAACAACACACAAGCCCTAAATGTTTTACATTGACATACAGATGTGAACCTTTTGCACTCCTCCTGCAATACCAGGAAGGAATAGGATTTAAGGACTCATTTAATAGCTTTCTGCATTGATGCACAACATTAAATCCACTTTTTCTTCTCACCTACCAATCTGGGCACTGCTTATTAACAACCCTGTCAAGACCCTATGAGCCTTAAGGTATCACATTACCACAGAACTGTGGCTGATGCTGAACACACCTACATTTTCACTGCTGTGCTCTGTAGGATTTGTTCAGGTCTTAAGGGTTAGAGCTTAGCAAGCCATCAGCAACCAGTAAACACCATGAAATGAATAATCACTGTACAGTCTAGAGGTAAAAATCTCTACCATGTTACATCCCAGAACAAATCTAATCAGACACTGTACTGACCCCAGACATTAATTCATCTTTCAGAGGGGCAGAGGACTTGAGTCAGATTTGACAGAAAACTGAGACCCTATGGAAAGTTGGATACTGGCTAGTATGCACAGCCTTTGTGCTACTCTGTGACCACAAAAACATGGAACAGTGCCCTGTGGAATCCTCTGAATGCAGCAGCCTGAGACCAATGGAGTTTGCCTGCTGCTCAATGCTGGCAGTCCATGGCTGTGTCAAAACTCGATCAACGATGGGAGAGGGAGTGGTGAGAATGTGAAACTCTGTCTATTCTAAACCACAGAGCACCCTGTAGACAGCTGTGCAATCCTCCTGCACATTAGAAAAGCTCAGCCCCTACAATAGCGACAACTTTTGCTAAAGGCCACACTAGGGCTCCAAATTAGACATGTGCCAGATCAATGGGAAATATTCCTTGTCCCACTACTGTATTTGTGCTGGTTTTGGCTGGGGTAGAGTAAGTTCTCTTCACAACGGTTGGTATGGGGCTGTGTTTTGGATTTGGCTGAATACAGTGTCGATAAAAAAGAGATGTTTTTGTTATTGCTGAGCAGGGCTTACACAGAGCCAAGGCCTTTTCTGCTTTCCTACTGCCACGCTGGCGAGGAAGTTTGGGGTGTATGGAGACTGGGAGGAGACACAGCCAGGACAGGTAACCAAACTGACCAAAGGGATTATTTCAGACCATATGGCATCGTGCTCGGTATATAAAGTGGGGAGAAGAAGAAGGAAGGGGAGGACATTTGGAGCGATGGTGTTTCACTTTCCAAGTCACCATTACACATGATGGGGCCCTGCTCTCCTTGAGATGGATGAACACCTGCCTGCCCATAGAAAGCAGTGAATTAATTCCTTGGTGTGCTTTGCTTGAGTGTGGCTTTTGCTTTCCCTATTAAACTGTCTGTATCTCAACCCACAAGTTTTCCAGCTTTTACCCTTCAAATTCTCTCTCTAATCTCACTGGTGAGGGAGTGAGTGAGTGGCTGCGAGGGGCTTGGCTGCTGGCTGGGTTAAACCATGACAGTATTGCAGGGAGGTATCCCTGGAGAGCCAGCACTCATCTCTGACATTCCACAGTTCCACCAAAAACTGACAGGGTAGAAGCGAGAGCAAGGAGAGTAAGAACAAATTTGAAACTAACGTGAAGGTCTCTTAACTGAATGCTGTGTTAAGCAAGATTAGCAGTGCAGGACATGCAGACAGCAGTGCGGGAAAGTGCTGGCCCTGGGACAAGCAAGGAGGCTACTCCCTTGATCTCAGATGAAGTGGACAAAAACTCCTCTCCGAGCTCCAGCTAAATTATCTGAACAGCAGGTAAAGCTAAGCACCACCAGTGCACAGTCAGAAGGGGAACACCAGGATGGCTCACTGATAGCCAGTGTGCCAGGGTAGAGCATGACTGATTTGCCAGCTTGAGGGAGGAAAACAGAGAGAGACAGAGCTTTGTACTTCCTAATGCAAACTGAGAAGCAAGACAGGCTTTTGTAGTCTATTACTACATTTAATAACCATCCATTTTAGTGAACCTATTCATAAGAAGCAGCAGCTAGCTGCCCCCTTAGGTTATAGAAGGGAAAAAAATCACCTACAAGGTAGAGTTTATAGAGCAGAAAAATAAGGTCTGTGCTCTCAGCCAGAGGCCTGGCAGCATCACTCTTCTGCTTCAGACCTGGGATTTTATCTAATTATGGTGAGATTGTCAATTACCAAACCTCCGTTTGTTCAGCAGTCTGGATTTATTTGACCTTGGCTGAAGTGTTACATATGCGGATTACTGGGAGTTTTGGTGTGAATGCCTCAAAGAACTGAAAGAACAGAAAGTAAAAGCAGTCCTACCTGAATTTAACATCAGCCATGCTGAGCCAATGAGTTTGGCCAGATGATCTCCAAGGTCTTTTACAACCTAATTCAATTAATAATTCCAGGATGGGCATAGCTGCAGCTGACTAAGCTGAGTAACTGACATTACTACTGGAACAAAGCCACACATTTCTTATTAATGTACCCCACTCATAAAACTAAGGAGGATCCAATTTTTTTTTCCTTTCTACTACAAGTCACAGTTACAAAAAGGGGTAGCTAGAATTTGTCATCTGAGGTCATCCTTAAAAATGCCATTTTAACAACAGTTGCATCTGCTACAAAACCCTGAGGAAAACCGCCCAGACATTCACTTAACTAATTTATACATGGTATTTAAAATGCTGGTTAAAGAACAACTCTGGAACACAGAGAATTTACCTAAAGCTAAACTAAAGATCTGGACTCTAGAAAAAACATCCAGAAAAGGTTTGTCCTGTTTAGCCACATAAGGCTGAACTAAGAAGAGTTCTTTAGAACTAATGGGCATTTATTTTGTGTGCACCAAGTCCTTTCTCTACTGAAAGAAGTTTAATGATGCTCAGTCAATAGCTATGATGTATGTTATGAAAATTCTACTTGCTCTGATGTTCTGCTACAGTCAGCTCAATGACAAATGACACATGAACTAGTAATGCAACAAAAGCCAAACATTAAGGATTACTCAGCAAATCTTTCTCCTAATTTTCACTTGCCTCCATGCGAGCTTTGTAAAACTCCACATCGTGAAGTTTCTCTTTGCACCGAACCAGTTCCATCTCGAGTCTCTCCACACGGTTCGCCCTCTCTCTCAGAGAGTCGAGCTCATCTCTGTATGCTCGGGCAGAGCGAGCATCTGAGGCAAGGTGCATGTTCTGTGAGGGATAAGCAGGGAGAAAAATCTAAGTTAATACTTTTAGGCACGTACTTCAAACTTTATTTTTTTTTGTATTTACTTATCGATTTTAACCGTAGACAAATAGTACTCCCCTGGTAAGGAATAAGATTTCTCCTAGTAGCCAGTAAGTTGTCTACAAGACAGAGAGGTTCTTCAGCCTGTTGGACCTCTGACATTACTAATGCTTGATGCTGCATAAGCTTCAGGCACTACTAGGCTATTTGCAAGCTGAACAGATGAGACTGCTCTCAACAATTAAGTGGAAAGCATAGCACTGCTATGCCACAACCATAAACTCTGAACAGCTTGCTGGACTAAGTTGATTTCTTCATTACAAAACAGGCATAGTAGTAATTTTAGCCTCACACTGAAACAGGATCTTTTTTTAAATAGGGAAGACTGTCACAGTAAAACAAGCCCATCTCACCTCCTGCTTTATTTTTTGCAGCTCTAGGGTGAGCTGCTCAACTTCATGTTTAGAATCTGCAAGCTGCTCAGACTTCTCTTCCCTGAAAAAGATTAGAAAAATCTTAGTAATTCTTTTTCTTTCCTGAAGCAATATTGATTATATGGACACTGCCAGGAATCTGTAAAGGAAGATACAAATCTCCCAGCATATTCTTTGTTATGACAGCTTCAACATTTTCTCACGATACCATATGCATAACATGGATCTGGAGTTTGCAACTCTATTTTTATACTAAGTTCCTCTGTTTAAATCTCATTGGTGCACCTGCTGTCATAGATAGCTTCACTGGCCTCTGGACTTTCTACTTCAAGTTAAAAAGCAGAGCTAGCAGTTGGTATTTTGAAGGAGGGGAAGAGAGAAATGAGACAAAAAGAAGAATGGAAGCAGCCATCACTC
Source organism: Dicrurus megarhynchus (assembly GCA_013399195.1). NCBI lineage: Eukaryota > Metazoa > Chordata > Aves > Passeriformes > Dicruridae > Dicrurus > Dicrurus megarhynchus. The sequence goes on from VXAD01010352.1 coordinate 1,548,140, forward strand.
TACATTTAAAAGACAATTATGAAAGAAGAGAAGATGGAAGACACTACTAGCTTCCTACTGCTCTGATTTGAAAGGTGTGATTCTGAGAGCTCCTATGGAAGCCAGTGTATTGGAGCCAACAGGCTCCTGCATTTTCAGGATGTACAAGACTTAATATGCAAGTCTCCCTAGAAGCACAAAATAACAGTGACTTACAGCTCCTGACGGATTCTCCTCAATTTAGCCTTTGTGTCTGCCAGTTCAACTGCAAGGTGCTGCTTTTCTTCATTAGAAAGAGGGTTGGCAGGGTTTGGTGAAGAATCTGGACTTGGTACTTTCAGAGGGCTTGGTGGTTGCTGAGACTGCAGATAGTCTCTCTCTTGAGTGAGATCTACAATGACCTGGAAATACAGAAGACTATGTAGTGCCAAGAGATAAATAGTGTATTTATACATTGTTTTAAAAATACCTAAAAATTATTTTTAGATTTAGGAAATTATTGGTCTGCCATGATACAGAATCCTAGTGAAAGCCAGGAGTGAAGGTTACACAGAAGCAGAAAGGAATCTCCACTATGCTCCGACCACTAAAACATTCCCCTTCCAATGCTCAAAATAAGTAGTCTGTTTTCCTTGAAGAATTCATAAAAACCTGTAACAACTAAGTTTTAACTATCACAATCACAGTCAAAAGCATGACAGAAGATTAACAGGCTAAAGACAGGGAGAAGGCTTCTCCAGAGATCTGAAGGGAAAGGAATTGATGAATCAAAAAAACTAGAGAAGACAGTGGAGCCCAGGAGGGTAGATGCCAATGGAGAGACTAGGAAGCACTGCATGAATGACTGGACAGACACTCAGAGACATTCAGTCTCCACTTCATGGAGAGCCTGCTCAACTCCTCTTCACCAATCATTTCACCACATCTTAGTGCTTACACAAGAACCAATGAAAAAGTCAAATACTTCCTAGAAATTTTCAGAGGTGTAGTAGAAAAGTGCAGAAGAAATAGAAACCTAGTCCACAAACAAGACATGAGAGAAGGAATGGAGCCCACATCTACTGCTTCTTATCAGCTCTATATGGGAGAGATATGTCCTCATACTTCGGTGCATTCATCTCTCTCATCAATGAGCCTCCTGAGGTGGAAAACCATATTCCTGGAGAGAGACTCTAGTTCTTCTGGGGCCATATCTGGGAGTTCCAGCCACTGCAAGTCAAATACATTCTCCTGGTTGTGAGTCACCTAGGAATAGGAACAGAAAATTATGTCTTTCCACTTGTTGAGTTGAAAATTTGTTCACCATATATGCAGCATCACCCAGGTTCCTCTACTAATAAATTAAAAAACATACCCATTTCACCAAACCCAGGTTGTGAATAATAAATGCAACTTCCTTAACTATAACACTACCCAGAAATTTTTGGTATTTATATTTTTTATAATTATTAAGTCTGAGTTTTAAAAGTGATCAGATAAATATTATGATCAATAGCATGCACACTTGCATATTAGAAGTGTGCAACTGTCTTACCCACCCTGAGGTGATCTCCACAGAGAAGGGACTGATCCCACACTGAATGTTATTAGTAAGAATCCCCAATTTCAATGAATTTGCAATTTGCAGCTGATACAGCTGGGAGGAGCTGTATCAGCTGCAGAAATACCTCTGGTTGCTGCTAGCAGTGTATCTTTTAACTGTTACCTTACCTAAATTGATTTACTCTGAATCATTTAGCAGAAACATCAGGCAAGTCTCTCAAACTCAGTTAATGACTGTTCCAGCTTTTGTTATAACCATGTCCTTAGCTCATCACTATTTTTTTTTTCTTTCCTAAAAATTAACTATTTTTTTAAATGTTAAGAAGAAGTTCCTGTCTTAAGACTTTCCCTATTTCTTCCTCAAATCTGAGTGTACCACGCTTTCTACACCTGCATGCACTGATGCCTAGCCACAGTCAGCACCCACTCCCAGTGAGGGGCACTTCCACTTGGCTTGTCAAAGTAAGAGACTTTCTGTATTCTTTGGCAAGCCTATCCATAGCCTTTCCTACTTCTGAAGCCCTAGAAATCCAAGAATGCTTGTCATTGGATCAAACACCTTTTAAAAAAGACCGTATGTCCAATTTCAGCTCTTCAAGACCATCTAGCTCAGAGGCCACTGTCTGAAGCGAGTCACTGGGCAGGCTGTGTCACCTACCACAGGGCTTGGGGACTAAGTGCTTACACCATTGGTGCAAGGGGCTCTGCAGCTTCTAAGGCACACGTGGATTTTGTCAATATTGCACATGGATCCTTACAACAATTCCTTCTACATAATCTTTATGTGGCAAGCAAGGCATTTACCACTGCCTCTCTAAAAGACCACTGAGCCAAGTAATGATCCCAGCACCTATTTTCATCTTGTAATTGGAGTGTAGTAACACATTCAATTTTTTTTTGTGAAGTTCATGAATCCATGATGAAATTCTAAGCATTAATATTTTATAGCAAAAAAATCCTTAACAGATTGACTGTTAAGTCAAGGAAGGGAGAGATACAACATCAGAAGAGACAATACTAAGAATCCTACCTCCTGAATGTGTGACACAATGGCAGCTTGGGTTTCAATATCCAGTTGTTTTATTCTGTCAATAAACTCTTCTTTTCTTTCACACTGTTAAAAGAAAGCACACCCTGAAACAGTGCTACATACCCTAAAACTAACTGCTCAATTTTTCATTTAAATTAAAAAAAACCCCCAAACTCAAACAACCCATAATGCTAATAAAAAACTGTTCAAGATCTACACTTCGTCACACTAGAAGGTACAACACTTTACTGCTCTATATGGAGCATGAACCAAATTATGCATTAAATTATTTAAACTTTTTAGTCAGTACAATTAAGGCTAAGTTAAAGGACTGGTTTTGCTCTTAAGAGACAAGTTCAACATGCAATGTGATCGAGAGGTGGGGAAACAGCAGGAAGAAATCATCACAGCTTCATTAATGGAGCTGCACAAATGTAAACCTTCATTTACACTGCATCATTTAACCTGTCTGCTTTGCTGTTTGCATTTTGCGTAGTTTTGACAATGAAAAGAGATGCATCACTTTAGATATTATTCACATCAACGCCCAATGTTGTTTGTTGGACTAAATCAACATATGCTTTAGATAAAAAAAAGGGGAAACATTCTAGATAATAATGAATGACATTTCAGGCAAACAGATTCCAGTAAATCTTTTACTTAAGGCTTTAGAAGAGGCAGACATCTGCTATCTGTATATCTATGATTGTGCACTAAGAACGTTATTGCCTTCTTGTACCAACACTGCACTGTGAAGAACTTAAGCAGTATTTAAAAGGGTTTTTTTAAACTCATTTGCAGTGTCCTTCTGGGGCCTGGTTCTCAGTCTCAACCATTTATTTCACTGGGAAGAACCTCAGACCAGTAAATGAGGACTGAGGATGCACAGCAGCCAAAGCAATTCTTCGTGCTGCAATGCAACACTTAACACAGTTCAGAGGGGCAATATGTAGACAGCTTTACCCTGACATAATTGAGCTGACACAGCTGAGCAGGGTAAGTGTCCTAAGGCATGACAAAAACACTAGGCAGACCTACAAACAAGGTCAATTATCAGCAAAGGCCCGCCTGCAATGAGGCCATTGTTTACTGCCTCAGAGGTTTGGTGGGCAGAACAGTGATTTCTTTATCCAGTAACTGCTGCGCATTTCTGCCGAGTTTTCCGTATGCATTGTCTCTCTATTTATTTAAACAAATGTTACACAAAGATCCCCACACTAATATACAAAGTATCTATTAATCTGGTATTTTCAACACATAATATTAAATCAAAATATTGTGCAAATAAAATCATGATTCATTAAACAAATATTTAGACCTGTTAAACTATTTGTTTGGCATTAACATGTACTGTTCCATTTTGTATTTTAAACAGTAAGAAAATAAACCAACAACAATCTTGATATCAAGAGCACTGTTCAAAACTTATCTCATCCCACTGTGTTATCAAAGTTGCAAAAGTACACATCCTGAGTCTGATTAAGCACTAGCAACAAATTGAGGCTACTGCTATCACACAACGTGCTTCCCCTCCCCTGCCTTTCTTTCCTTCACCTATTGTGTTTCTCACAATTTAGCTCACAAGTTGTCTTGAGCTCGAGATTTGTTCATACAACACTGATCTTTGGGTAGATTTTCTCAGCTCAGAAAAAAAAAACAGATTCAAAAAAATCTTATTTTCCATGAATGTTCACCTGCACAGCACATCCCAGAACCAACAAGAGCAGCTTCTTGATTTCATCCATACTTTTACCTAGAGAGGAAAAAGGTCATCAGTACATGTGTATAACAGATAAAGTACTTGCAAGTGATCATCTCCAAAATACGTGCCTAAAAAGAGAAGTAAGACCTTTGAACAAGTGCCTGAACAATATGTATATGCCTGTTATAAAGTTACCGTATTTTCTATGCAACAATACAGTTCTTATGGATTAGTTTACAACTCCAACTCCAGCAAGGTATTTTTCCCTTGATGTGCTATCCTCACCTATCATTTTCTAAGGCTTTTCTGATCAATACATCACAAAAAGAATTCCTTTAAATAGTTCAGTGGGTATGACCAACGCTTGTCTCTTGAATTGTGTTTAACAAGAGTGCAAAAAAGCCCAACAAACCACCAACAGCTCTCCTCACTCCAAAAAACCCCACCAAAATTAAACAAAAACACCCTGGGCAGAAGCAAAGGAGGGTTACTCACAAAGAACTTGCCCTAAATTCTCCTGGTGTAAAACAGTTGCCATTCAGACTTCCCAAAGCTGAATACCATTCTGGGCATATAAATTCTCTCTGAGAGATAGATGTTTTAGCAAATAAATTCTGCCTCTCTTCTGCATCAAAGCCTGTTCACACTTTGAAGCATAAACCCCATGTGGTGAGAGGGCAGAGAATGAGTGATGTATGAGGGATACTGAGGAGCTGACCATATGCTGGGAGCCGTGAGGAGAGGAGACACATCCCCGTTGCTGCTGCATGGAACCCTGCTGTGACCAGCAGCCCTGTCGGCCATTTCCTAGGGTTAGGAGAGGGAAAGCCTCACAAGGGGAACTGGTGCAGCTTAAAGCCAGCTTGTTTCAGCAAAATTAATGTGGATTGTTGGATGGTAAAGGACATTATGTATATCAAAATAAGACCAAGGGCAAGGCAAGGAGGGCAAAAGGAAAGCAAGGAGTTTTAATGAGGAAATAAAACACCTTTACAGAGCTAGGTTCAGGAAAAGCCTGTCCTCATCCACACTGGGGGAAGATGAGGAAAGAGAAACAAAGAAACAAAACAGGCCACATATAGTTTTCTCTCATCCCTATACATCTGCATTCTTCCTGAGTGTATAACTGGGACTAACACTTTCATTTTATACCCTGCTTTACTTGGGTGTTCAATTGCTCCCATCACTAAATAGATACTAATTTCTGAGTACAACTGTGCGCTCCTCCACCAACACCATGCCCTTGTGAGGCTGCCCTGGCAGAAAGTCAGAGGCATGTGCAGAACCCAAGGCCAGGGAAGGGGAGTTAATCTGACTCATCAGTTAAACTGCCGCAGCCCCACAGCTGCACAAAGGCACTGACCTAAATTACCACGGGGGTTCCTGCCATTCCCGCAACCTTGCAAGCCAGCACAGCCACGTGCAGGCAGCTTAGGAAGTAACTTGTTTCCCGATTTCCGGGCACACAAACGTCCTAAACCAGTCTTTAAACATGCCTACAAATTTTCGACAACTTTTAGAAATGTTCGTCTTTATAATGACTCATGAATGCCCTACAAAAATCATCATGACTGTATGAATGAACGCTATAATTCTCAACATCCAGGTCCTACATTAGTAACCATTAAGATTTTGCAAGCAGAAATTCTTCTCTTCAGCATGTTAGTTCACACTTCAGCCTGTAAATACAATATAGCTTATTCTCCTGCACAATATTTAAAAACTGGTTTTGAAAAACATACAATCATTCTTACTCTTCTCCCTGTATGTAGAAGCATACAAAGCTTCCTCTTTCCTGAAAAGTTGCAATTTAACACACAAATTACATTTCAGCCTGTGAAAGTCTGATTGTTCTGTATGAATCTCCGTAACACAATCTTAAGCATAGACAGTGACACAAAACCCTTCACCAACAGCAAAAAAAAATCTGTTGCTTCATGAATGGTTCAACTGGGAGACTATTGGTTTGGTCAGAAGGTATTTTTTCAAGAAACTGAGCTCTCATTAGTTTTAACACTGGGTTTCATTCCACATCAGCTTCAAAGCAGGTACAGACCAAGTATTAAATGCAGAGTATGCCTGTGGGACGCAAAAGCAAGTCATTAAGTTATGGAGAGCAAGTGACTTGAATGTGTCTCTCATTGACCCAAACTTACTCAGGCAGAACACCTCCATGGAGAGACCGAAGGAGTCAGGCTGCTTGCTCTGGATTGTGCCAGACAAGAGATCTAACCCTTGTGTGTTCTGGGCACCTTCATCTGTCAACCATAAATTCCAATCTGTGCCCCATGGCATCCCAATTATCCTTGGGGTGAGCACAGTGGCTTGAAATCACTCATTTTAGAAAACACCACGGCTACTTCTCAACTGTGACAGCATCTATACCATCCTAAAGACATGTGAGCTGCTTAAAGCCATTCAAACCACGCTCTACATCTCTGCACCAAGGCCTTGCTATTTTCTCAGTGAGGTAACAGATGGGCATTGGTGTTGCTGCAAGACCCTGTGAGGTGAAACACCTTTGGCTATTACTGCAAAGTAACTTACCACGGTCAACCCTGGTCTCCCAACAGGGACTGACCTTGCCTGGAAATAGCCCTTTGAGTGAGCCCTTACCCCACTCCAGTCCTCCCATGAGGAAGTGAAGCTGAGGCAGACATGGTAAGCCATGGCAGGGATGGACAAGCTAGAGTTTATAGAGAGGAGTGAGAAATTAAGACTTGAAATAATCCTGAATTATTAGTTTCTTACTGTTTTAAACATAACATTTAGCAGTTTGCTCTCCCCCCTGGCAGCTTGCCACAAAAATTTAGCTGTCAGGATTATTCCAAGGTTTCCTTTTCAATAAATTTTTCTATGCTTGCAGACATGCTATATCATGTAATGAAAATGAGGTTGTACTACCCACTAGAAACACTTCTAAGGCTTAAGGGTCCACTCAGCAGATACACCAGTCACACAAGTGCTTCAGAAGATCATGTGTGATTAAAGAGTTCCCTACCTTGAGCTTTCATTCAGAAGTTGTTTCCCATGGGAAGGAGACAGTTTGTTGACATTAAGGCACTCCCAGATCACTCATACTCAAGCTAGGTTTGAGTAACATTTTAAAGCCTTGTAGAATTACACTGTTATAGGAGATTTTTAGAAAAAATAAGGTATGAGTATGAAAAGACCTCTCTAACAATCTGAAGTGCTTTAGAGAGAGTTTTCAATTAAACCTCAAAACAAGCCAGGAAGGGATTAATTACCCCTTTCCCTTTTCATCTCACCCACAGGAGAGCTGAGATACCACATACTTCAGTGGAGTGCCCAAGGTGACAAAGTGAATCAGAAGCACTTCTAGGACTATTACAGAGCACCACAGTGAAGTTTTACACTGCAGCCAGTGCTTCTGCCCTGCAATGCCTCTATCCTGCAGTGCATGCTGAAGAAAAGCAAGTGACCTTCCTCCCCGATTCAATCATGCCTTCTAAACAGTGAATGGTTCTTATTTTTCAAAAAGCTTGATTTGTGCCCATTTATAAGACCCTAAAGTTCCTTGTGCAACCGCATAAGCAGGAATGTGCCAGCTCCCCTATGCTGGCTCACTGGGATGACACAAGTCCTTCCCACACAGCTGGGAAGTCTGCTGAGTCTACTCATGCTTATTAGCTGATCTTACCAAGACACTGTCCTCCTACGACCTAGGATGCAAACATTTAGGTCTGGGGCAGCTCCTGGCAGAGAGGTACCCACAAGCTGAACGGACAAGAGTCAAACCATCACTTAAACAGAAAGGTGCTAATTAAGAAATAAACACTTTTCTTTTATGCCTTTTTTTAAAATTCCAGGGCAGTTGCTCTCAGGCCCTGTGTTTGTGCTGCAAGGGAGCCAGCCAGCCACCTGGAGCATTTGCAGAAAGCCCATCTGCTCCCAGCCTTGAGAGAAGGCCAGCAGGTTTCCTGGAAAATAAAGGAAGGGAAAGCCCAGACACCACTTGTGCATCCCGGGAGCCTCTCCGTGCCAGAGCCAGAAGATCCCTCTGCTCTCATGGGGGTGGAGGGTGGGAAACAGATGGCAGGACTTGGGGAGAAGGCGGGCAGAGGGATTAAGAGACACAACAACAACAAAAAAACGAGGATCAAGGTACAGAGAGAACACAAACAATGAAAAAAATGAGAGGGGGGATGGAAAGATGTCAGAGGAAATGGGAACAAGCAGGTCCAAGTAAGTACAATCTTGGGCTTGTGCTGCCTATTTCTCCATATTTCTACTCTGATGTTACTCTGTCCAGTGCAGGAGAGGAAGTGCCAGCCACAGGCCGCAGCTGGAGGGTGTGCAGAGAACATGGGGAGAGTGAAACACTTCAGTGCTGTTTTTCCCAACTCCAGCAACATCCTCAGTGAGAAAAGCCTGAATGCTAAATTTACTGTATTGAGGCACTGTTATTTGTTATTAACTATACTTTATGAACCTTTGTGCCTCTGGAGCACTGTGAAACAAAATGAGGAAGGAAACCAGACATGAAAAATACCCAGTGAGAGTAGACAACTTTTACAATTTTAATAAAAACTGGTTTTCTATAGACACTTGTTAGCAGGGACTTTGGGGTCTCTCATTCACAAACTTTACATGTAATTTGCAAAGCATATATAAACAGCAAAGTTTTTGAAGGGACAGAAATGAGCCTATTTTAGGCAAGTAAAACCTAATTTCTGTTCTTGAGCTAAAACAAGTTAAAATCTCTCCCCCGTCATGATTATGACTGTTTCAAAAGATTAATTGCCATAAGTTTCTAAGTACACTCAGTAGCTGTGTAAAGCTAAAAATGTCTAGGAATGGAGAAATTAAAAAATGCATCTAAATAGAGGTTCACAACCATTACTGTGTACTGATATTCCCTGTGTGGCCACATAAATGAGTGGCCATTTATAAGGCATGCTAAAACCAGACATAATATGAAAAAGTGATTACAGCAATGTCATAGATGATAAATAGGCTGATGATTCTCTTATTGAACACAGGAGGATTTGTGGTGCAGTAATGAATTGAAAAAGCTGTTCCGCAAGAAAAACAAATGAGAAAGACAGAAATGAAGAGGGAGTTTAATGGTAGTAGCTGTCTACCACACAGTGCAGTAAAGAGAATAAATCATTTAATATCAGTTGCGTTGTTCTGCAAGTCAAATTCCTGAGAATTTTTTTTTAATCCTTTAATTAAACTTTCAAGTTTATTTTTAGCTCCCTATATTCTAGAAAACAGTCAAGCCTTCATCTTCTACAAATATTTCTGTTATTTTTATGCCCATGGACAAATGAACTGAAGTAGGCAAATTTGCCATGGCCTGGAATCAAACTAGAGGACATGAAAGCAAGTAAAGCTCATAAACCCAGCAGACATGTGCCTTTTCCTATGCAAAAGCTCAAGTGCTACTGCATTTTTTGTGATGGCAGCTCTGTTTTTCCAATAATCTCATGTTCAAAGCAGAGCTGCAGAAGCCCCCAATAGTCAACTGGCGAGTGTCGAATGGAAGCTAAATAGCAAGAACTGCATTCACAGCCTCAGTGCTGCTCAATTCATATTTTAATGCCTGTAACACTACTTTCGGCTGTGTTTTAGAAGGCAAAAGTAAAGTTTCTGAAAAGTGTGCAGAGCAAAACATTACATGGGCTTGTTACAAGAAATAAGCCACTGAAATTGTACACAGTGGATCAGATTTAACAGCTCTCTGGTCTTGGACCTGTGGAGTCAATACAGTCATTAAGAGCATTCCCAGCTCAAACAGTACAAAGCAGTACTGGATTTGTTCCAGGAATGTGACCGTGGGATTGATTCTTCTTCCTCTGATCAAGAGGGACCTTTCAGTGAAATAACTTAGCTACAGGACAGGGAAGGCAAAACTGGGATTTCATCACAGCCTCACTAAGACAGAGAGAGTATCTTCGTTTTGTTTGTTTTTCCTCTCTCAAGTGCTGCTGCCTTCCACTGACTCCTCTCTGCAAGACAGAAACAAAGACATCACCAGGTAATCACTCCCTTACATTGTTCATCACAGCCTATTCCTTCATTCAGCTTTTTGCATTGGTTTTACTACCTTTGCCTCAGCCATCTCCTTCTTGTTCCCTCTTTCCGAGCTTCCCATTAGCCCTCAGCCAAGTTCTTCTTCCTGAAGGAAGTTCAAGTTCTCCACTTCTCTAACCATTTCTCCTGCATGTCTTACCAGTGAATGCCTATCCAACAGTAAGATCAAGATCAGCTCCTCAGACACTCTCCTTGAATACATTCTTGAAAGCAAACACATCTTGAGTCTTCCTTTGCTCACCACCTTCTTTTGTCATGTCTAAGCTGGGACTGGTTCGCAAAAATCCTTATATAATATGGCTAAATGAGAAATTGGTACTTCTTTTGCACACATACCCCATCAACTTCAGACATCCAGATGTTACATTTTTGCTTTTTTATCCTTCTCATGTCCTGTCCCAGTAATTCCAATGATAAATCAGCAATGGGGAAAATATATTTTAAAATACCACAAAAACCAAAACCAAATCAAACCAAACAAACAAAAAAAACCCAAACAAAAAACCCCCAACAAAACCCCAAAAAAGCCAAACCAAACCACACCACATTTTAAAAGATCTCAGGGAAGAAAGTTTTCCGGTTGTAATTAAAGGAGCTAGAAGACAGGAATACATGGATGACCAGTGTCTTTCCTGCAAGAGACACAAGTACTTTCTTCAAAGAGAGATCTAAGGTACTGACAAAAACCAGCAAGTCAACGATAGGAAATTATAGCTGAACACAGGACAGCTTTCAAATGTGCAGCTTTCCCCGGAACCAAAACTGTATTTACCACATTATGAGTCTCCTGCCAGCTGTTGCTTGGGAATGGCTGTGACAAGGAACCAGCCAGCCTTTCCCATTAACACTTAGCCAGCAGAGAGTCTGCCTTGCTGGCCCAGACGTTTCTATTCACTTCTATTCTTAGCATCAAGAGTAGCACTCTTGATGCTAAGCAGCCCATTGCCCATATGACTGAGAAGAACAACAGCTCTTGCATTCTGACTTTCTTCCTTGCCCATAACAGTAGCCTGTACAGCCCAATTAAGACTTGCAGACTTTATTCTGCTTGCTGAAGAAGTGGATTCCTTACTCTCAGCTCGATTTTAACACAGAAGTGCCAAGACTATGAGCTTCAGTGATCTAACATCTGCTAATATTCTTTTCCGACAAATGCTTTTCTGTACATACACACTCTACAGCTGCTAAGAGCAGCAAAATAGAATCTTCTGCCAAGGTTTCTGCCATTTGTTTGTTCTGGAGATGCTGATTACCATGTCATTCTCCATCACTGCTGACAGGGTTTCATTCAGTTTACCTTCATTGGTAAAAACAAATACAATGTCCTTGGCACTAGCACTGGGCTCAGGCAGAGACAGAATGGGCAGGCAAAAATTTAAAAAAAGTAAGAAACATAGCAACAAAACTTTCCATTTCAGAAATGTGGTTCAAAGAAGTCAACTTCATTTTCAGGCTAAACAGCTTCCATTTTGTCTCACCAAAAGCACTGGACTCTGGACATGAGCTCACTGGCTTCCATCTTACTTTTGATGAGATACTTCATGCAACAGATATCATTGTCTAAACAACATGGCCAGACAAATGTTTTTCTTTTTGTCTATTCTCTTCCTCACTTTTTTTTCATATACGTATTTTTCTCTCCATCCTCACCTAATTTTCTTCCCACATTTCATTTGCAACAGTTCCTTCACATCTTTCGGCAATTCTGCAAGACCCTGGGCATGTACATACAGCCAGAACTAAACTCATTATACAGGCACACAGAACACCTGAAGGACAATACATCATTGTCCTATGGCAGACTATATCCTGGGTCACTTGCAGCAAGGGGTGAAGAGACACAGCTTTCAAACAAACAGCTGCTGTTTTGACTTTGGCAAGAACTCACTCATCACACATATATATGCATCACATGCAAATACACATGTATATTTATTTGTACAGGTATATAAATACCTCAGTTACATTCTAGATCCATAAGGTTGTAAGATTCAGAGATGCTCAAATATTTGTCATTTGCCTACAAATACATACAGTTTATTAAAAAGCATGTTTGTATTACAGCCTGTTTAGGAGACTGGCTGCCAGAGTCCCTTGGGAGCAACTCTCAGTCCAAACAGTTAAATCCAGCTGGTGGCCAGTCACAAGTGGGGTTCCCCAGTGCTCGGTATTAAGGCCAGCCCTGTTTAATATCTTTACCAATGATCTGGACAAGGGGATTGAGGACACCCTCAGTCAGTTTGCAGACGACACCAAATTGGGTGGGAGTGTTGATCTGCTGGAGGGTAGGAAGGCTCTGTAGAGGGATATGGACAGGCTGGATCCATGGGCTGAGGCCAGTGGTATGAGGTTCAAAGCAGTAAAGCTCCTGCCCTTGGATCAACAACAATCCCAGGCATTGTTACAAGCTGGGGGCAGAGTGGCTGGAAAGCTGCCTGGTGGAAAAGGACCTGGGGGTGCTGGTTGACAGCAGCTGAACATGAGCCAGTTGTGCCCAGGTGGCCAAGAAGGCCAGTGGCAACCTGGCATTCTGTGTCAGCAGTAGTGTGGCCAGCAGGATCATGGCAGGAATTGTCCCCCTGTACTTGGCACTGGTGAGGCCACACCTTCAATCCTGTGCTCAGTTCTGGGCCCCTCATGACAGGAAAGACATTGAGGGGTTGGAGCACATCCAGAGAAGGGCAACAGAGCTGGGGAAGGGTCTGGAGCATAAGTCTGATGAGGAGTGGCTGAGAGAGCTGGGGGTGATTAGCCTGGAGAAAAGGAAGCTCTGGGGGACTTTACTGCTCTTTACAACTACCTGAAAGGATGTTGTAGTGAGGTGGGGGTTGGTCTCTTCTCCCAAATAACAAGCAATAGGTCAAGAGGAAATGGCCTCAGGCTGTACCAGGGGAGGCTTAAGAATACTCCTACGGACACTAGGAAAAATTTCTTCACTGAAAGGGTGGTCAAAGATTGGAACAGGATGCCTGGGGAAGTGGTTGAGTCACCATCCCTGGAAGTACTTAAAAGACATAGATGTGGTGCTTAGGGACATAGTTTAATGTTAAGGGCTGGACTCTTTAAGGTGTTTTCCAACCTAAGTTAGAACAGAATTACAGCATCGATTAAGAAAACAAAACAGATTTTATTTAGTATTACAGAGGAGATGGGTGAAGAACCCAGTGAACTACTCACCAGAAAGAGGATCTTTGCCAATCATTAAAACATTCGGTAAATTCATTACAATCAGCTGCTGGAGGACCTCCTAAACAAAAGAGAACAACAGACAAAGTTCAGTATGAAGGAATCCAAATCAATCCCACCACAAAGAATACAAAGCTCCATCAATTACAAAGCTTTTAACATACTGGCAGGTCAGAGGTCACAAGAGGAAGCCCCACTTGAGAGAGAAATCACTATTTGAAGACAGCATCAGGTTGCACAGCTAACATACACTAATCACCTCTTTTAACAATGGCTAATACAGAACTTAAAGGGTCCCATGGCACTAATCAGGATAAATGCATGACCATGCCAGGCACACCAATCATTCATGACTCTACCCCAGGCACGATCTGTAGTCATCTGATGTGCAACATACAGCTGCTCTCATGTTTCAGGGCATATAAATGCATCTGGTTCAAAGGTACCTAAGCCACTCTGTGAAGTTTGAGTAACTCAAATAATTGGTCAAGTTATTTCATGGGTCTGAAAATTTAAGGATGGGCTGAGGAAGTGGGTGTGGGGAAAAGCGTCTTGACCAGGCATCTGGCACTGCTCAGACAAACTGGATATAAAGTTCTAGATTTATGTGCATTGTTTTTAATGAGGAGTAAGACAGAATTAAGTATGTCATGAACATCATTTAAGGGTTGTTTCATTTCAGGGGAGATGACAGAAGGGAGGTGCATCAGGTTCAACATTTAAATGCCAGCTGTCTGAAGCTGCTCTGAAATCACAGAATGGCTTAGGGGAGAAGAAAGGCTACAATGCAGGCAAAATGCTTAAAGTTGTTCCAATAAATACATTGCAAAGGGGACTCTGCACAGTAATAGGATCAGCCATGCACCCCAGAAACAAAGAGCATAGCAATACAGTTGTTAGCTTCGACCTGCAGTCACCAGCACCCACTTGCGATGATCTGGATAAAACATTTTGCAGGCAAGTTTTTATTTCAAATAAAAAGCCTGGGAGGAAAATGGCTGTATGACTGAAATGCTGTGCTGAGATTCAGGAAACAAAAGTTCACAGATACAACCCTACCAAATGTTTGGCAGGTGCCTTTTTCCGGCTTGTCTCCACTTCCCAGACTACCCCCTAGACCACTCGAAGGGCACATGCATTGATACTTGCAAAGCATTCAGACCAGGGGAAAAAGCACCACAGCCCAGCAAAGAAACACACTTCCTGAAACAATCACCCATTCACCCAAACATTTCCCCTCGAAGCTACCCATTGTTATTTCTCTGCTTTCAAAGTTATACCACAGGAGGAAAATTAAGCCTGATTGAAAGAGGAAATAATTCAAAGAGCCTGTAGCCTTTGATAAGCAATCAGAGTGCATATTCTAAAGAACTGTTTTGGACACAACACATTTAATTTTTTTCCTCTGATCCATATCAAAACACTCTCCTTGGCAGTTCTGCTTTTGGATAAAGCAGAAATATCTCAGTGTCACAGCTGATAGGGGTTTTGGAGCTGTTAAGGAAAAAGGTTCTACAGTCCTTTATGTAATATGAAGCTTGGCTAACGCAGACCAAACATTCGCTGATTCATTAGCCAAATGCATTTTGTGTTCTGGGAATTTGAGACACATTAAACAAAGTTTGTTTGCATCTGTTACCAAAACAGGTGTGAAACCTCTTGGATGTAAGAGCACATGGCTGGACTGCAATATGTGCTAAGACAATACAGCATGGCACTGAGGGTTTAAAAAAAAAAAAAAAAAATCAGACTTTGCATATACTGAAGTATTGAGCTTTAACCAGCAATTTCCATGGCAAAAAAGAGGAGAAAGAATTCTGCTTCCAGTCACCCAGCATGTGGAGCAGCACTGAGGCAGGAATGCATAAGGAATTTGCGTTGTCTTTGTGTAATCATCAGATCGCTAGCTATTTAACTGGCAGACACAAAAGACATTACAGCTAACCTTTATGCTGTTAACATTCCCATGAGCACCTCCTGCAAAATTGTTTGAGTATACCATCCAACACAACCATGTCTGAACTCCCTCATAATTGTCCGAGCTCAGTATCTTCTAGCAAGAATCTGACAGTCACTGAATAGAAGCTGAAATGGCCCCAAGCCTGGAAGAGTGATTTCTTAATTCAGATTGAAAGATTCCAATTGTTGCAAGAGGTGATACTCTGACCCGTTTATTTTTAAAGTAAAATATTTAAACAGATAATTATCTGTATTATTCTAAAAGCCTTCACCTTCAGATTAGTGCTTGTGATAACACCTGACCTACACAGTGCAGCTCACCAGCAGATCTCAACACTTTAAAAAGGAAGGCCGATGCCACTGCTCTCCTTTTTCAAGCTCAAGAAAGCAAGTCAGAGAAACAGTTACTTCAGTTTAATAAACTATCCTCTGTGAAACAATGTGCCAATGAACCACCCACTCACACAAATGCAAGCGTGAGATAAAACATGTTAAGGGAAAGCTCCTTTACTGATCAATTTAACTCAGATTTTGTCCAGACTGAAACGTCAGAAAGTTAGTGAAGCTCAGCTGACACTCAGTGACTGACTCAGTATCTGGGATAATGCGACCACATCTCAGATCCATTGCTCAAAATCCCACATCTGGAAACAGAACTAGCATCCCCCCCTCACCTAAGAGCAAACCAGGAATTCTTCAACATCTATCATCTATCAATGTTTTCTTGTTTTCAACAACACAGATTGACAAGTAAAATGTTGTGCCTCAGCCTGGCTTCTCAGCTCTCCTCACATCTTATCACTCCGCTTTGAAGACCCTGTGAAGTCAAACTTAGGTTTCAGGCAGAAAACTGTGCTGTTCCAGCCTGTGAACTGGCACAGGGACCAAAGGGCCCCATGGACCCAACCATCTCCCAGGGTACAGCTGCTCTGGGCATTGGGTGAACCTGGACACATCACTGTAGCCCAGACAGAGAAAGAAATGGTAGATAAAATGCACCATTTCCCCACAGGGGCAGCAATTATGTTACTGCATTATATATAAAGGATGCTGTTATACTTGAAATCAAACACAGCTGTGAGACTCCACAACAGAGGCAGAGGTGGTGTGTGTGTGTCCTTCTGCCTCAGGCAACCAGCAGGGCATGGGGCAACACACCCAGGCAGGAGCTGGAGAGGGAAACAGGGTTTTCAAACATTTTAAATAGCCTGCAGCAACCCAGAGTACCCTGGAGAGCAACTGTATAAGAAAAAAGTCTAATTCCTCCTGTGAGAAGCTTTTTAATTATTTTTACAGCACAACTAAAGCTTGGTTAAAACAGTAAAGGTTACAACAACACATGGTAACAATTTCCCAGATTATGAGAACCATTAGGATCTAAGTTGCCAGATTTACAGCTAGACCGTTAACCAACTCAGAAGCCAGCTACTGCAAGTCAGCAATCACCTCCCTCAGAATATGATTTGTCTTTTTTATTTATTTTTTGTTGCTAATGAGATTTCCTTGAAAAAAAGAAGTTGGTATCAGAAGTGCTATTTAAGGAATCAAAACAAATCCCTGTCAGGCCTCAGTGCAGTGCCCATAGGTTTCTGAAATGCTCCTTGCCCAAAGATCAAGATATTTTAAACTTGAAGAGATTTGTCCAAAGTCTTTTGACAGCAGCAATGGTTGCAAGAACAGATGCTTCTAGATAGTACATCAACACCATGATCACAAAATATAACGATCAGCAGCCAGGCATTGCACTCCTTGAGCCAGACACCCAAACTCAGTAGATAAAGCCCACAAAGGTTTGAGCAAGCAGTTACATGACCCTGTAATGACAGGGAGGGCTTTTCAAGAGAAGGTCACACTAAGTGCTTGCCCACACAGACATGGAAGCCTGAAGCCGGCTGGGACAGTCGTGACACCCCAGCAGTGAGAAGGATACTGCCTAAGCCAGAGGTAAGTTTTGCTGAAAGCATCTAGGCACTCCAGGACTGGTACACCAAGAAACATCAGTGAATTCCCTAGAAATCATAAGGTTAAACATAAATATAAATGCTGTGCTCTTATCACCAGCCTTCTGGTGTCTAAGCCCCTGCTGTGAACTTGCTTGACATTTGCGAACTCTTTGTAATCACTTTTTAAAAAAGAAGCTTAAGACAAAATAAAGCCAAAATTCCCCCCCATTGATTCTAACAGACAAGGGCCTTGGAAAAATCAAGACACATACAAGATTGGAGATAAAATTCTAAGTACCAAATTAAGCATTTAGGCTTACTAAATGCATGAACAAACACATTCATTCCCTCCATCTGAAAGTTTCTAATCATTCCTGGAGTGCTGAGGCATATTTTACGTCCTCTTTTTATCCCTCCACGATCACACAACACCGGATGTTTGCTCTTTGCCTTAGATCTTCAGAAGGGATGCAGTGGAAGCTCTCCCTCTCAAGTCACCGTGGTCACATATTTACACTGTATTTGCTTGTAACAGGGTAAGTAGGCCTCTTGTAATTTTGTAGGAACAAAGTCTCCTTGGCCCATACTATACTTCAATGCGTATTTACTTCTTAAAAATACATGTGCAACAGAATGGTCTTAAGGCATTATTCTTAGATGCACTTTTTTAGTGCCAATTCAAGTGTGCCAACAGCTCTTGCAAGGAACAAAGTGCTAGAAAAGGAGCAGGTAAAATTGTCCTTTCCCTGGTTGAGAGACCAGACAAATACAAGCTTTACACAAAAACCTTCCCCTGCATTACCATACAGCACAGAATTAATATAGAGTAAGTACTAGCTTCTCATGCAGAATTAAATTAACCTCTGCCTGAATCCTAAACAAGAAGTAAGTACTAAATAAATTATGTAAGGAGAAAGGCAGTCTACCAGTCATTGTAATTCAATGCTCAAGCCAAGCAATTCCATTTAAGTACATTGCTTGGCTATAAAATGCTAATTGCCCAGCTGACTGGGAGCCAAATGGTGCTTTCCTACTTAAAATGCCCATGAGGAAAAACCATCATCAGCTTTATTTATACCAGCAAAAGCAAACAGTACCAAGCCAGGGAATTTGGCCTACATTTTAGCTGCAACTCAGGCCAACAGAGCAGGAAAGCTCAGCAGAGTACTATCTGTGCAGCACAGCCAACACCTTACTCCGATAACCTCAGTGTGGATCTGATCTCACAAACATCCCTGGAGGGGGAAACATTTGGTGAAACACTGAATCCTTAGAGAACGTCTCAGCAGGAGTCTGGCCATCTGCACCAGCCCAAAGCCTCCTAGCAGCAGTACAGGGTGGTGGCTTTCCCCCTATGCATTTTAAGGCCCCTTTGGATGCTACCACAAAGATAGGCTGGGAGCTGCATTTCCCAGGCAAGGTGCACTCCCAGGTCCAAGGGACAATCAACACAAGTTTTCTGGAATCAGAATTCTAAGGAAGAGCAAACATGCTAATGAACAACCTTTAAAATAAAACACTTTAAACAGCAAATTGAGACACAAGGGGGTTTTTTAAAATATGTTTTTTTCAAAGTTTCCAGTTTTGTATTAAAATAATAATGAAAAGCTATTTTGCGGCCTACATGAGGTCATATTTTAGATGAAAAATATATTTTTCTTCCAATAGATATAAATTTCATAAAGGTTGGGGGGCTGCTGTAATTATCTAAGACATTGTTAATGGTGTCAGAGAAATCAGCAAGATTCTGTGAACTGTATGTCAGGGTCTCACAAAAGATTAGACAAGATGAAACAAGTTGCTGCACAGAAATGACAAGGAAGTGAAACACAAATGTTTTATTGACATGTTTTCCATGTACATCTTACCATGCAAGCACGCCTGATGACACCATGTCTGTGACTCAGTGCTCACTGTTTCCCTGCCAACACATTATATACATGACAAAATTTGATTAAGAACTTTGCTCATCTCTGCAACAATTGTACTCGTTATGTGACGGACTAGAGGATTAGCTGTCTTTAAAGGGATTTTTTTTTCCTACTGAAAACCAGCAAATTACAAAGCACATTTCTAAAGACCCTTCAAGTGGAAACCCAAAAGCCACTAAAATAACTGTTGCCTCATCTGCTGAAAATAATCAGTTCTGACAATCGTAGACTGGAATCCCAGTGGGAGGGGATGTGAAGGAATCATACCTAGTCTTAACAGTGCTCAGCCTGTGCAGGGTGCAGATAACCCACTACATGACAAAAATATACTCAGCATAGAAATACACCATGTAAGATCAGATTTTATTTTAAAAACTTACACATATGAGATCTGGATGGCATGTTATAGTCTATCATATAAAACCCCCAAAAAAACCTAGAAGGACCCAGGCATAACCATCCACCCAATTCATTGTTATGGCTCAGGTTTTGTTATTTGTATTAGTGCAGAGGTCCCATCCAGGAGCAAAACCTCATGCACTAGAGCTGTACAAATAGTAAGACATCCCTGGAACAAAGAGTTTGTTATAAATACCCAAGGTATTGGTAGGCTGATGAAAAAAATAGTAACAAGCAATGGAGGAAGGAAATGAAAATAAGATTCTGTGGTTATAATATGATCCATTGTGTGCACTCTTGCTGCTTTATGAACTGGTTAAATCAACTCATCCAGGCTGGAGAGAACTAAATCACTCCAGGTATCAGAGGGCATGGGAAGCAAAACAAGTCCTGATAAACATATTTTGCTTTAGGATGAAATTGTTCACAACACACCTTGTTCACATCCCAAAAAAGAAAAATCTAAGTGTATCTAAATAAAGGTCCTTTTATATATGTAAAAAGCATTTTAGGACACAATTAGTTTTACTTCTAGTACACTGGAATAAATAATGGAGAAGCTGACACACATCAGTTGCGTAGGCCTTTTATTTTTTAATCAAAGTACAAAAGTGTACATTTACTTCTGAACAATGAAATGTATAGCAGCAGATTTTTTAAACCTAGTTTCACTAACTCCAGGATGAATCACTTATGTTAATAAAACATAAAACTATGGTTGTGCCTAGTGGCAATATTGATTTGACCCAGAGAAGAGAAAATCCAATTGTGAATCACTGTGTTTTCCCGTTTTTATTGCCAGCAGCACCTTTGACTAATTTACCTACTTTTGCTACAAATAAAAAGCCTATTGATTTAACCTCAACTTCTCTTTTCAAATCATGCGCAAGTGACTACACGTTTGTAATAGTGTCCTGACAAATTACTCTCGACTTCTATTTTATTTCATCTTAGATTTGTCCTGCGGTGGTTTATGCAGTAACAGGGAATATGAAATGTGCTGCGTTAAAGGCTTGTCACTTGACATTACAAATCTAACCAGCTAAAATGCAATCCATCTGTTGAATACACTTTCAGCTAATCTACGGTGGTCTCTAAGGACTGTAATAATTCACCTTAACACACAGTAAAAAAGCACCACAGGCCATCAGAATAGACCTAAAGCACCACTGAATTCTCTGAAACTCAGCACCAAGCACCCTCACTTGTTTTAAAAGGAAGTCAGTTTTCCCCATACACTGGGCATATTTACTGGGATCAAAAATTTTCATGTCAGACTCTAAAACTGAGCATCTATATTTAAGCTTGACACTGAAGCCTGCAATACTAAAACACATTAGCCATGCAAAGCTCCAAGGTACAAACTCTGCTCCACTGCCCTTGATTACTGGAGTGAAAAAAATTATAATATTAAAATACAGCTTGTTATCAAGGAACAAACACCAACACAATAAAAGCTTCTCTAAGGAGTGCAAGACCAGTTTTCTGCCATTTCTCCTATTACAAGCATTTCCAAATCTTGGGGGGCTTATATGAAGCATACACAGTAAACACCTAACTGGGCACATGATACCAGTTCACATAAAATACACTGAATTTCTTAACACAATTCCTACAGTGCCATGAAGAACACCAAAATTGACCCAAGGCAAGGACATGGCAAGTTGTGAGCCTTACTTAGACGTTCAGAACTAAACATCTGCACTGCAACTTCAACACTGTAATAGAGATCCAGGCTCTGAAAAAGTGCCAAGACTCTGAAGAAGCAAGCAACCACTGGAGTGACAATTGTGACATAATTCCTGAAAAAGCAGCAGCCAAAAGTAGAAGAAAAAAGGAGTTAAAGATGGGAAGATGTAGGAATACCAGTTACACATCATAGCAATACTACTTTCACAAAGATGAATAATGAGCAGGAGCTAGGTAGCACAAATGTATACTTTTTGCATTTTTGACAGTATCAAGTAATTTATTAGTACAAATGTTGCTTGAAAAAGAATGTGTTTTCTTGGGGAAAACTCTAAACCAAACTGTTAATCCTGTGAGGGCACAGGAGCATGTGTTGAAAGGAATAATTTTGAGGTTTTTCTAGTACAAATATTGAAAAGCCAAGTCAATGCTGAAGTTTAAATAAGAAAACAAATCTGTCAAACTAGAAAAAAATTAGTAAAGCAGGGAGGGGACAAAAATGGGATAATTTCATGATTTCTAGTATTACGAAAAATATTTTAGTAGCAAACAGAAGGCCTAACAGATGCAAACAACTTTAATGTGAATGTATGAGTCAAATTTCATCAGTGACTCAGGGTAATAGAAGTAAAACAAACATCCAAGTTGACTGTTACCAATCTGATACTCTAATGTCCTGTTTGAAGCAGGAACCCATGAAAAACTTCCGATCTACTTCTCAGTCCCCAAAAGAAACAAGCTGCTTTACCCTGCCACTCTTACTAATGCTGAATAACATCCTACTGTCTCAGCCATCTTGACTGCCGTGGGGGCAGCTCACAGAGAAAAATATTTGTTGTCAGCAAAAGGTGCCATGCTTTGCCTTCCAAAACATCCAAACATCCTCAGAACTGCTCAAATATAAGGCAGCTAAAGGCTCAGAAAGAAGCACAAATGGGTTCGGTCTTTCCAGAATAATACTCCCTGAACAAACAAGACTTAATTCACATTATGCTGGTAAACCATTTTGAGAAACCCAAATGGGTAGCACTGGAGAAACACAGAAAATGACACCTAGAAACTGAGAAACTGTAAATACATGGACAGTATTCAAGCACTGATGACCAACAGGAATTTTATGGGATAAGCATTCAGGTTATTGGTTAGCGTTGCTCACTTTGAAATGCACAAAAATCTTTGTCTCTAACTCAGGAAAAGCAGTATTTCCAGGACAATTTTTTTCTCCCAGTGAAGAAAAGGGTTGTGACAGTGCTTGATGAATACATGTTAGAGAACTGAGCAATTGGTCTGTTAGTACTCATCCTACTTTCTCCCCCTAGCATGTTTATAAATGTGAAGGGGAAAAAAAATCAATTAAGTTTAAATTAAACTGACTAATTTCCAAAAGCTAATTTTAAAGATTTTTAACCATGATTTTCCAACAAGCTTAAAACCTGTGCTTGGACAGCTTACAGGCAACCTAGTATTGGACAGCAAGGTAATGTTTCAGGAAGTGTGCATACATCAGCTTATTATCTAACTGCAACAGAGAATGCAGCCTGGGCAAGAGAGGTCCTTGAGGCATTTGCAGATAACCATGCAAAAATCCACGCTGGATTTACAGAAGTGGGAAGCTGGTCTGAAGGGAAGAAGAGAGGTTACAAGACACAAGCTGTGCCACCCTACAAGGATGCCTGACCCAACACTACGATGCTATAGGACAAATGAGGTGATTGGGGAAGTAGAGGGAACAGAAGGTTTTACTGGTGAGGTCTGTAGGTTAAAACAAAACCAAAGGAGTCTGTATTTGCCAATAATTTGCTTATGTTAGGTGCTTTCTGCTACAACCACCTGATGCTCTCTTGTAGGCAAACTCCCATTACCAACCAGCTAACAGGGGCACTAAAAACTCAAATACCAGTAAAGCAGAGAGTCCTTGTGGTTCAGGCATGCCCCTCTCAAAGACTCCTAAAAAAACTCTTAATGGGTATCATTGCCGGTTAATGTTAGGAGCTTTCCAACTATTGTGAAGCAGAATTTATATCCAACATCATTACTTCAATGTATCACTGCATTATCACTATCATCTAATTTACCCAATATTAACAAGCTCAACAAACACCCACACATCCCTAACCAGGTGCTTTGCCACTGTAGCAAGTCTCCAGTTTTTTCTTAAGGTGAGTAAAGGGAGAAGATTCAAGTCAGATCAGATGGTTTTCCAATGCACAAATGTACAGTGGTGTTTCTCTTTATAGCTAGCAGACTGCCCCAGGCAGGGAACACGCAGGGAATTTTCAAGACCATCAACACTTCTTGCACTGTACAGGTGGAGAAGCTGCAGTAAATTTCACGTGACTTCTCAAGGTAACCCACGCACCCTTGAGAAAGGAAACACTCCCAGCATTTACTGCGACAATCATCAGTTTTACCATTAACACTGAGTTGCAGTTACAATAGAAGAAAAAAAGAAGAAGAGAGATGACCACAGAATCTAGCAGTGAATAAAATGAGAGGACTGGAAAAGGAAGCCAAGTCCTCAAAATAGCCTCTCGGCTCTCATCGTTCCCTTTCTGGGTTTTCTACGCTCTGCGTCCCCCTCGGAGCGGGGCACAGGTACCCACGGAGAGGAGACAGTTATTTGCAGTTGACACTCGGCTATTCACAGAGTTTACTGCCAGTAATTTGCACCTCGGCAAAGCCAGGTCAGGCGAAACCCACAGGCAATTACCAGGTCAAGCTGCCAAGAACAGTCTCCCTGATTTGCCCAACTTGTTGCCACCGGGGAGGTGACAGAGGAGCCTCCCCCTCGGTCCCACCCCACGGAGACCTCTCGCTGGCATCCGATCCCTTTGTAAACTGCCAGCCTGGAGCTACCAGGACAAAAGGGGATGGTGCTTCAGGATGCTTAGTGCTCAGCACCCACCCAAAGCAAACGGGTCCAGGAGGGGACCTGGGGCAGCCCCCGGACATTCTCCACCCCAGGACACTGGGGGACTTACCCTCTCCCGTGCCATTCCCATCTCACGGAAGTTCACTTGTTGCCGCTGCCTTCTGGGCGTCCCATAGTAACAAATACTGTCCTCTAACAAGATATGGATACACACATATGTATCCATACATCTACACATACCGAGTTTTGTTCATATGTGTTTCTGCTGTTTCTCCGCCCTATTACTCTGGGATCATTATAACTGCTCAAACCTGTAACAAGCAAAATCCTTCTGGAAATCCCATCTGATTTGCTACAAGGAAAAACTGTCCCCCACATTCACACATTTGGAGTCCCCATGGCTCAGCAGCAAGAGCATCAGGAGTCTTACCCCACACCACACAGCAACAAGGTGGCTTCTTAAACACACGAGACTGAAAAGTCTGCTGAAGTGATGAAAGAAAAACCGTGATACATCATATACCTGATAAAATTTAAGGTTAGTCTTTTGGGGTCAGGTCAGTTATCCAACTTATTTTGAGTCTAAGAATTTACACCAAAAAATAGTTGCGATAACACTTGTTTAAAAAAATAAACACACAAGAATTTTGAACAAATATGAAAAATCCTAACACAAGATGCTGTGGTACATTAAAATTTTACATCTGCAATCACCAAATTCTTCTTTATGAATTCACCCGCTAGACACTTACAAACCCCAGACACCTTCCACATTCTATCTCACAGATATGCAAGAGAAAGCCATTAAAAATTAATGCTGAAATGCCATGAAGCCACACTGAGTCCACAATTCAAATAGCAGTTAATATCACAGGATATTAAGGATAAAGATCTCTTTACTGCATAGCAGGGGAAATATTTCACAAAAAGAGAGTTATGACCAAAAATAGATAAAAGGAAAAAGTTCCTTCCAACAGCTGCCACAACTTCGCCTATACACAGAACAGGAAATAGCCAATATCCCTGTGTGGTAGCTGCTAGGCAAAATTTACTTATCAATGGCAATCCAGCCTATGCATTCACACATATATGCATACTTGCACATGCAAACACTCTCTCAAGAAGTACTTTCAGTCTTTCCAGTTCTTAACAGTGCTCCTTTAAGTATTTGAAAGGACTGATTAACCCTGCTTAATACAATCTGTGTAATCTACTGCGAATCTTGCAGATAACTCATAACTGTTAACATTAATTAACTCAGCAGAGCTTTACCCTTCTTGCTCCCCCACCAGCCTCATACCACAGGAGCTCAGTTTAAGCGTTCTTTCATGACAACCCTAGCAGACGGCTTCCACAGAGGTAAGCAGCAATGGTGAGCTTCTGATGCAGAAAACTCAGTTAAGTAATTATTATGTTTTAAGAGAAGACTTTTCTCCACATTTTATACTTCTCTTCATCAGCACTGACCAGTAGTCACAGCACACTCAATGCATACAAGACCCTGGAAATACCCATGACAAGAGAAAAAACGTGAAGGATACTGTTGCATCCTAGAAAATCCTTTCTTTATGTTATCTGTGAGAGAAACAGAGAGAAGCTGTGTCACTACATCATTATCAACATTTAGGATAGATTAGTTTCTAACAGTACTATGCCAGTTTTAAGGCTTCTGACCACTACATTTTTTTATGTCAACAAAATACAGTTTCCGTCTAAGCTGTGATGTTTAGTGTTTTCCTAAAAGCGGATGTCATCTATCATATGCTCAGACAAAAGCCTCATTTATAGCTGAAGGGAAAAGCAACTTTCAAGACCTTGTATTTACTGAGGAAAACCTTAAAAAATGGTCACAAAAGATTCGAAGTCAGCAAGAGCCCCCAAACACAAGGAGCTGCCTTGGCTATAGGTAGACAAAGCAGAACTATGCACAGTGCCAACCCCCTTTTTTATTACTGGTGTCATTTTTTCAACTATAGTACTTAATTTTCCATGTCCTGGAAGGGCACAGGAAGGTGGAAGGCATGTACAGTTCTCAGCAATTTCCAAGCTGCTTCACACATAGCTAGTATCTCTTACTTCCATCAGCAGAGCTCAGGTTTATTATTTAAGCAACATAATGGAGGGAAACCCAATATGAAGTATCAAATGACTTTGAGCTCCCTATGAACCAGATCACAAAACAGCAACCATGCAACCATGATGAGCTCGAAGCAGCAGAGGGGAAGGTAAACCCCTAGAAAAACTGCTCCAGGCAAGAGAAATTCAAGCCTCAGGCTGCAGAGAACAGCAACACCTCCCATCCAGCACATCCGGGCTGCGTTGCTCTGTAGAAATAAAGACTATTAGTATGTAAGAAGATACAGGTTATACAAAAGTGTATACTGTTGTTGCATCTACTGAGCACCAGATCTAAGCCTAGCAGCACTCAAAGCTTGCTGAACCTCCTTGGTGGTCTGGAAGAAGTCTGATTCCTAGAAGCAGCCCCAATGAAATTTTAAGGGATCAATCAGAGCAATGTAGCACAAACAATATTTTACCTGCAGAGACAGTGTTTACACCCTTCACCTCAGTAAAGCACAAAACCTTGGCAAGGAGTTCCACTGTAAAACAAGAAAAGGAGCCATGCAAGCTCCACTGCAAACTCAGGAATGACAATGATGGTAAATGCTGGAGTAAGGACTATCTTACTCTGGTTTAGTAGCAGCTTTTCAAGTAACTTATTAAAATGGCTCTGCATCATTGTTTAAACATACTTCCGTGGAGGCATCGAGTTACTCTGACAAACCTGTTTGTCTCAGAGTATCATGAATTAGTTCAGTGATGAATGGCCGATCAGAAACTGGAGCTCTATGGGAACTGGTGCAGTCGCTCACCAGAAGAATGTTACAGTGAAACAAATTGTGCTCTTCAAACCTATAGTTATAGCCCGTATTTTGAAGCTGGGCATCCAAACTAATGGTCTTTCTTCACAGTACTCAGAAAACATGCAGCTCCCACAAATTATAAAGGAAGAAATAGATGCTTACTACCTGGAGGAAGTAATCAGAGAAAATCCAGCAGCTATAACATGGTACCTTAACACAAGTCTAGGTACTCTGGCACCTCAGTAGCAGTACCCAAATCCACTGTTCCTCTAAATCTCAGCATAAGGCAAAGTTTGTATTTCCACAACATTAAGATATACAGTAAATATAGGGTGCTAAAATCAGGCATTTTAGTTTGAACCTCAAAACGAAGCAATTTCTTTTGATAGTGAAAATACGCAGAAGATTTGCTAAGTTAAACATTTACACACAGTAGTAAAGACCAGAATTTCCCCCAAACTAAATTTGTAGCCACTGATGTTACTTTCTAAGCAGCAATACAAAAACAGGCACTGAAACTGAAAATAAAAAGAGTATTTGCTGCATTTCAGACTAGTAGATACATGATTCCTTGTGAATTTTGACTAGAAGTCATTCTCACGAGGTAGAGGCAACAGCCCCTTTGAAATTGGCTCAGCACAATGCAGGCAGGAACTAAGGAAACTTCTTCAAACAGCTCTGCCAACACCATTCAGCTCCATGCTGCAAAACTCCTGCTGTTTCAAACTCAGGGCCTCCTGTGAGCAGACTGCTGATTACACCAGGTTGTATGGCAGGTTTTTGATACATGCACAGGCCAGAAGTATAAGAATGAAACCTGCCCACTAATCATGTTAAATACAAGATTTCACACCAGACTGAAGGAAAAGGACACTCTGCCATCTATTCATTCCCTTGCCCCATATTAAAGGGAAAATTCACAGTAGTACACTGTACACACACTCTGTTCAGAGTGCACAACTCATGCAAGCATTACCAGACACACTGCTATCACGAAAGATAAGTGGGAGACAGCACCATGCCAACATCTTATCTCCAAAAGGGGAAGATATGCACAGTCAATAAAGCCAGAATGCTCAAATGCAGGGCTGCAGCACATGTAATGGGGTTCGTTATCCCCAGTTATGCTTGCACATTACAGAAGATTTGGAGTAGACAAGGAAAACTAATCATAACTCCACAGGCATCTTTTATACTCATTTTTATGAGATCAATCCAGAGGAATCAAACTTTTACAAGTTTCTGTGAAATTTTGCCAGGAGAGACCCTTGGGTATCACGCCAGGCAAGGAAAGAGCAAAGGAAAGAGAGAGGTAGGTAGAGGACACAGGACCTGCAGAGAACACTACCCTGTTTCCATAATACTTGTTTTTTATTTATGAATTTGAGCAAAGAGGCCTTTTCTGCCTAATCAAGTGCAACTCCCTTGTTGCCTTATAGCACCACAGCTGTGAATCTCCTAATTGCATCTTTGGTATGCAGAAGGCAAGAAATGTTCATGAAAAGATGACACGAAAGGCTTTGCTGGTCGGTCATAAACATGGACACAAGGGTTTTTCCTCAGGGAATGGCCAGCACAGAAATCAGATGTTCAGAATATATTTCTGGCCATATGGTTCAAAGTGATGAATAATGTGCTTTGGAAAAGAAGGATGACAAAAATAATACAGCACTGCAGTAAAGCACCAAATTAAACAAATAACAGGTGGTGACTAAAAATGCATTTTTAATGAGCACCTCTTTATGAATGCACACAACACAAAGTGGTTTCCACGACTTTGTAACACACCACTCCTTCTTATGGATTAAAAATATCTTAGTCATATAGATCCAGATGTGTAAGTTCTTGCTCTTGGGACCTCTCATAGAATTTATTTTTGTAAGATTTGGCAGCCAAGCAACATGAACTTTAAATTCTGAACTCTTAATACCCACAGATTCTTTAATTAACACTAACTTTTTTCACTAGGCAACTTCTTTATTAAATGTTGATGTGTATTTTAATAAACTTTGATGTGTTTCCAGTACATCTGCCTCACCAAGTGTTCTGCTCCTCATATGCATATAATTGAGGAAGACAGCAGTCCAGTGGTTAATACAGAAGACAATGTTTGAATTCCTGAGTCCAGACAGACATGAAACACAGATCCACAGCAGTTCTTCAAAGTGAATTATTGCATTCCCAAGCTCTTCCCAAAGCAGTCTGCATAAAATCCAGTGGTCAAGAATGAGACACTACTCCATACCAGGAGGTACTGCTATACCACAGGGTATTAAAACGTCGTAAGAACCAGGGTTACTTACCCAACTGAGAGAAAGCTAGAGAAATTATTAGAGGCCAGTTACCCAAGAAAGTAAGACTAGTTTAATGGCCTATTTCTGCAATGGAGGAAGTCTCAGAAAGAATCCCAGGCAGTTAATACAGTCAGGAAATGAGAGTTTGTGGTATTAGAGCTACAGTGTAATGAAGTACATTCAGCTAAACCTGTATCCTGCTTTGTCTCAGCAGAAGAGCAATATTATCCCAAGGACTGAGGCAGCAGTTTAAGCAGTTACCCAAGCCTGAATCTTCTTGCATGAAGGAAGGTCAGTGTTACAGAACATGAAATAAATGTGTTCCTCCTCTCAAGTGCAGCTGTCTTGTTAATCTCAAAGATGACATATTCTTCATGTATCAGTCACCACTTTAAAGCCCTGATTCATACAGAGAGACTTAGGAGCACATGGCAGGTTACTATTTCAGCAGGTTGCTTATTTCTGCAATGTGTAATACTCCTTGTAATTCTTAATTGTTTTACTCCTCAAGGGCATACAGCATATGTCTTGGGAACTGGAACAGACTTGCTCTGAATATCAAAGAAAAATTAATGACTTGTCATTAAAAAGGTGAGAGGTAGTAGTTAACGCTACCCTCTTCTAGCTGGTTTCTTGGAAGGACAATAATTTTTAAAAAATATTATTTTTCCCTTTTAATAGTTCTTTGATGATACACTAAAAAAATAAACAAAAAAGGCTTGCCCCCACTCTGCAAACAAATTATTTTAGGCTGCTGTGTATTTAATATTGTATTATAGTACTCGGTATGGTTGTTCTGTTAAGCACAAACTTCAATGGCTTCCCAAGTGCCAGCAAACCAGTTCACTCCATTCATAATTTCTCTGATACAGCAGCAGTGTGTGCCAAATATGTGGAACTCTAAAGGGCCTGTATCACACCGAGAGAATGATGATTAAACAAACTGGGAGTGCTTAAACTGACTAACAGTGCAAAAACCTCTCTCTCCCCCCAGTAAGTGCAGTGAGCTGATCTCAGTTATTAGGAGCCAAATTCATCCTTTTAATGAACACACAGCTTCCCTAAGGCCTTAAGATTTGCATCACAGCTTACAAAAATTTAAGAATCCTTTAAAATCCTTTCCTAGGAATTTAAAGACTAGCAAAAGGAGACCAGAATACCCTTCTAGGAGACTTCTTGGAACACCAAGCAAAAAGCACTGCACTTCCATCATGACACTTGAATGCTTCTTCACGTACATACAGAGTAATTAAATGACATGCCTTATGCCAGCCAGCTAGATACCAACAGGACAGATTAATCTGAGATAAATAAACTCAGAGGCTCATGGGTGTATATGGGGAGGAGCTGCCTTGTTGAAGCAGCTGCCCATGGCTGCAGTTCTCAACCATTGTACTCGGGGGAAGGAAGTCTATCCAATGAGAGCTTCCTTTTGTATTGCAAGATTGCAAAGGTCCGGTCTCTCCAGGCAGGTGGGTGTCAGCACTCCAAGGGAACACACACAAACTGAGCTCCCTGTACCTCACCAGGAGTCTCTGCTTCCAGGCACAGTCCCTGCTGCCTGAGCTCTTGTGCCCTACCCACATGAGCCCACCTGGAAAGGCTTTATGCCCACCACAGTCACAATACACCCAACAGACAGAAAACCAGTCCTTAGAACCTGGCACTCATCTGACAGAAAGCTTGTGCTGCAAGGTTTGGGCATTTGGGAAGCTGCACATTTCAATTTGTATAGATTCACGCTTTAAGGAAGTCAAAGTCACCATCAACACCAGCAGACTTACCTGGCAATAAACCAAAGATTTCAAAGTTGTTGGTGCCATAGCTGCCACAAATCCAGCAAATGGGATCATATTTCAGACTTTCCCCTTCTCCCAGGTAAATCTATCAACATCCAGAGTGCAGGTATTCCGAGGTCAGGGTTTTCATAGTCTTTTTCTCTGACAGCTGTTCCATTTAATTTATTTCATGTTCTTAACTTATCTCATGTAAGTCACACAGATATACTTTGACACCACTTTTTCTCATTTTGTGAAACTACCTCTTTTCTTACAAGTGACCTGAAATCTTTGATTTGGGGCACATTAAACTTTTCACCTGACAGCTAAGAAGGTAGGAAAGGGGAAGAAGGACTTTTTAAAAAAACCCCTTAGTCCTAGTTGAAAGTGGAGTAAGACAACAATTAAACAAAATTATCACAGTGCATAAAAATAGTTTAAAAATTCATCCTATGTACTCATGTAATTTTTGCTGTAGAATCAAACAGATGTTTGAAATATTAAACAAGTGTTACATCAAACACCTCAAAAACATATCTGAACTGACTAGTACAAAATACTAAGCAGTACATTTTTGCAGTTTAATCTCTTTCTTTACACTCAAGCACCCTTCATTGTAACTCTTAAACTAACTTGACAGTACAAGAAATCTGCATGGTGAGAAAGGAGTTCCAGGTATGTATCTCCAGACTTGTACACTTGTCCCTTTCACAATTTTTTGGTACTGTGTCAGGCAGGACCCATCCCTTATCATCCCATCGATGAAAAGACAATGGTTGTACACATCCCAACAAAAGAACACTGTGGCAGTCAAACACTCCCCATCATAGGCACCAGACAAAGAGGGTAAACAGGGAAACAACTGCAAGGTCACAGCATATACCTGCAGAGTGCATTTACTCTTTCTTAAGAAAAAAACAAAAAACCAACCACTACTCCAAAAACTACACACACAAATGCAATGAAACCTACAGCTCAGAAAGCTAGTCTTCGATATAAATTTATGGGGCATGGGGTGGGTGGCGGGGAAAGGAGTTTGTGTGTGAGATTTTTTTTTTAATATGGCTTTGTTTTGGGGATGAAAAACACAAGGACTGAGTATTTCCCAGCCTCTGGTTAGGCAGATATATCTTTCAGCACCTCTTTACCAGTTACACAAACACAAACCTCTCAAGCTGCAACACTAGATATTAAAAACAATCCAAACAAACACCCCACACAGAACAAAAACAAACAAAAACCCCACACACAGAACAGAAAACCCCCACAACTACAATGACTTAAATCTAGTGCTGACCTGATAACCTCCTTTGGCACACTGGTCAGACAGCTGCTTTAAAATCCCAGATTCACTGATTCAAAAGTATCACACATAGAAAAGCTTATTTAAAACAAATGTGCTGAAAGCCAATCTTCTTGTCACTTCCTTTGCATATTAAATATAGTTGGCAGAAGCAGCTGAAGTATTTTACTTGAGTTAACTGCTGAAGTTTTAAGATGGGAATTATATGCTACCTATTACAGAAAAAACAGCTAATCAGGGACTCGTTTGTGTTTTAAGCAGCATTCAGTGGCATTTAACCAACTAAAAATAAATCACTCTTCACCATTAACTTTCTTAACTTACAGAACACTTAGGGGAATTAAGATCAATGCAACCTGAAAGGAGAAACTTGCATGAGTATCAGTAAGATCAAAGTGGCTTGTTCGGTTTGGGTTTTTTTTGTTGTTGAAGTTGGGGTTTTTTAAATGTATTTGATATTTAAGATTATTCCTTTAGAGTCTCAAGAGATACTGGTAATAACTCTATATCTACTTGGCTATAAGTGTATTTCTACTTGTTTAAAAGCACACTGAAAAGA
The DNA here is from genome assembly GCA_013399195.1 of Dicrurus megarhynchus. Lineage (NCBI taxonomy): Eukaryota > Metazoa > Chordata > Aves > Passeriformes > Dicruridae > Dicrurus > Dicrurus megarhynchus. The sequence continues at coordinate 1,581,230 of VXAD01010352.1, forward strand.
AGCTTTAAATGAGCTGTCCTTTATAAATGGGTGACAGTACAAGCCTGACTGCAAAGTCTGTGTGCTAGAAGAGCACAGCAGTCTACTGTGTTATACAAACAACTGCTTTTTACTCTCTCATGCCAACTCAGCTCTCTTATCTGAGTGTGTCTCTCTTACAGCAGGTTTGGCAGAGGACTCAAAGCCTCCAAAACTAGGTGTCCTGCTAAGCTCAAGACTGGGAAAGCAAGCCAGTCTATCTTCTGCAGATACTCAAGCAGCTGCCATAAACACTGCAAAACCTCTAAGCACTGATAAAGTGTGATACATACCTTGACACTGGTAAAAGCTGCAATATGCTAGCAATACGTCAAGAAGAACCAAAACAAATCATGATCTGGCAGACAGCTCTGGTCTCACAATATCCAAGGGTATCAAACCAAAACTGTTTAAGACCCTGCTATGCAAGAAGCTCAGCACCTCTAGTCTATCAAGTCAGTGTCACTTAAAATCAGATCCTATGCCATACAAAGGAAGGACAATTGCAAGTTAACTGAAATGCTTTAGGAAACAAAAGGCCAAACTGCAGCTGTGTCTAAGGGAAGACAAGTCTTCAAGCAACAACAAATTATTTGAAATCTGAATCCCTCAATTGCACAAAATTTGGACCTAGCAATTTACAAGAAGAGAATGGGCTAAGTGAAAAAGGGGGAATGAAAATCACCTCTCTAATCAAGATTTTGGCTCAGGCTACAAAGGAAATGCATACTGGAAGAAATGTGAGACAACTCAACCAAGTTTGAGAATTAGAGCACTCTGGTTCAGTTTCTTCTGCATGACTGGATGCTGGGAGCTAGATTAAGTGCCAGAGCATTGAAGTGTAAGCAAGGCTTCTAATAATGGCAGCTTTTGTGGTCTTCTACTACAGAATCATTCCTTCTGCATGTAAAACTGTAAAGATACATCCACATGCTGTTCAGATAAGCATTTGCCACAAACTCTGAAAACAAAGAGAAAGCTTTCAATACTGACACTTTTCCATATTCAGGAAAACAGAGAGTGGGGTTTTTTTGTTTGGTAGTTGGGGGTTTTCTTTCACTTTTTAAAATAAGAACATTGAAGAAGTGACCTTGAGACATTTATGACACCTTAAAGGGGCAACTCCTTGTAGTTGAATTGTTGTTTTGCTTTGAAGTAACTACACAGTCTTAAGAGACTCCAAGCAACTCAAACAGGTTACTAGTCAAATAAGAAGGGTTTTGGCTGTAGGGTTTTTTTGGTGATTTTGTTGGTTTTTGGTTGGTTGGTTTTGCTTGGGATTTTTTATCTTTTTTGAGCTTTTTTAAACTTGGTTGGTTTTGGGTTTTTTTTTAAGTGAAATGTATTTTACTTCTAGAATAATTGCTTCTGGGGACTGATGCTGTTTCTTCAGAAACTTCATCCTGACAAATGAGCATTTTAACATACTTGGTAGTTCTGCCTATAGTATAAAAAAATTTAAAAAGAAATTCACCTCCTTCCAATTTCTACCAGTAAATGCTCATGCCTCCCTTGGGACCCCAGTCATTTAGCTTTACTGTAACACAGTTGCTCCAAAACAAACCAGGCATTAAACTCAGTGCCAACCTCCCCTCCTATAAAACACACTGCACACCTAACAGGTCTTTCTGTGATACAAATTTGATGCTCCACTCCCTTGCAAATACCTTTCTAGTGGATATATTACAGATAGGAGCACCATTAAAAAAAAGAAGAAAAAAACCAAGACACACAAGAACTCTAAGGTTCCACAGGGAACTTACCTTCTTTTGCTTCTAAAATACACAGCAAACAACTTAGATGTTTTTGAAGTCAGTTCTTTAATGTAAGGTAAATAAAGGTGATTTTTTTAGAGAAAGAGCATCACCTACTGTAGTTTAAAAATATTAATTACCTACTAAATAAATACCTTCCTGTCCTGTGAAAATGATTAAATAGCATTCATACAATATTTTTCCTTTGTGCAGAGACAAGTCTTTCCTACCAGCCCCCAAAGGACCAGATGTCTATCACTATTATCTTGATCACCTAACACACACAACTGATGTCATTCTAAGTCTAAAAAACAAATTAAATAAACATCTAGAGACTCTTAATAATGTTAATTATGAAAGGGAGCAGACAGTGGCAGCTCCACAGGGGCCATTTCTGTCTGCTGAGCAGATTTTTATTTAGGCACTTTTACTGGCCATATGAGGACCCAGCAGAATTTAAACACTTAACTCTCCTTCAACTCCATCTCTTAATCTCATACACAGCTTATATTCAAACAGCCCATCTAAACAGCTATTTCAAAAAGTCATTCTGCTTACTCAAAGTACAATGCGCACACACTTTAATTTGCTGCTTTATTTGCTCCTTAGAGTTTGCTCATTTTATAAATCCTTCTCTTCAAAAACCAACATGTGCAAATGGGAGATGCATGCATGCGGAAACGATAGCATTTCAATTTCTGTGCACTCATGAGCAGGTGCCCTCCTTAATTTGCATTGGTGTAAAGTCCATACACCATGTAAAGTAGGAAATATATCCTTTCCTGTGAGTTGTCTTCAGCAAAGAAATTAGCACACTAAAACTCCCTGCTGTCCCCAGGTCCGTGACTTTCTTAGGTCCAGCGACCTGCTGAGCAGGGTAAATCCCACCATTCTTAACCAGGGTAGGTGTCTCCACAACCTTCACACCCATTTCTGGGCCCAAGAGCACTCACATTTGCCAGAAGTACTGGAGATCAACATAAACTCAAACACACCTTTACAACACAAACCAAAAAGTTTTCAGAAGTAAATAAAACTCTGCATTAGATCCAAGATCTCCCACACATTTCTGAAACCTGATACTCCTTCAAAAGGACAGTGAAGCAGTGCTTTAAAAGACATCTCAAATACCTGTCTCAGATGAAAATACACTGTGAAAGAATTGCTTATGGGTCTAATAAGCCATTAAAAAGGTCAACGTTCATTACAGAGCTTTGTATCACAAGCTGAACTAGGATGCTGTTGAGTGGAAAGCCAAGGCCAGCTGAGTTACAGGCACAGAGAGACACCTTTGCTTGCTCCACACCACAGGGCCTCAGATCACAGCCTGGAATTGACAGGAAAAAGCCTGGACACCAAACCTTAATCCAGAGTCAGAGCTGTGTGAAAGCAAGACTGTGGAATGAACCCTGTGTGCCACAATACAGAATGTGACAATAACCTCAATGAAAGTGACACTGGATTAAATAACACTTTCACAGGCAGAACATGCCTTTAAAATAAGAATATAAATCACTTTCCTTTACTACCTGCCATTAAAAAGCAGAAGTTATTTGCTTTGGGAACTGGTATGCAATTAGAGGACTGTTTGGCAGTCATACTTTATACATTTGTGGAATTAATCTTCTCTCTTTAAAGACTTTTCAATGAAAAGTACTAAATGACATGGAATTCATTACAGAAACACAGGCAACAAAGCAACCGTTAGCTTTCATTTTTTATTGTCTTTTAGCAAAAATAAACCTCAACTCTATTTTCAGCTATAAGTGGCATGCAGGCTGTTTTCTAACTTACCCAAAATTGGTAGGCTCTACAAAACTTAATTCCCTCCTTCGCAAAATTTCAGCTGACAAAAATAGGATATTTGCCCAAAATTGAGGCAGCAGGACTGAACATGGCTGGCTGAGCAGCAACTTACATCTCAAACCTAATACCCAAAAATACATATGTAGTAGAGGACTAAAATACTCTGTGGCTTTAGCATTGGTAATCACAGCAACAGTCAAGGAGATTAACACTAGGCCTTGGCTTTCGTTAAGGAAAAGTCACACACACGCTCACATTAGTCTTTTCTAAGCCATATAAAGGACACTGTGGATGCATTCTGCAGTTCAGACATCCCAAGAATTGCTCTCAATTAACAAGTCAGAGGTTAAGTAAATGCTTCTGTGTGGGAACCAAACAGCTATGCAATACTGTAAAATTTTACAGGTCACCTCCATTTGCCTCTCTATTTTAGGCCACTGCTCCTCTCTTTCCTTGGCTCAGTTTCTTCATTTGTCTGCACAATATATTCACACCCCTCAAGCCTATTAAGCAAAACAAAGCTAAGACTGCAGACATATGTCAGGCTACTCTGCCCGTTCCCATATTCTAGCTCCAGGAAAAAAGTAGTTTAAAAGCCAACCCATTCTCTTCCATCTGTTTGAGGTCACTATTTTATTCTACATTAAAACGCACATAGAGCCTCAAGGGAAAAAAACCATGTCTCTAAAATGAGTCCTCCCTTAAACTTCCAGATAGAATTCAATCTATCAGCCAAAATGCATCCTAGAATCACAGCCAGTAATCTCAATCAGGTGTCTAACATCATGCTATTAAGTCACCTGGAGTGGGTACCTCTCACCAACCTGAGAACACTTTTAAAACTGACCTATGCAGAAACTTATTTCAATTCTGAAGCAGAAATGTTTGTTTAGTTCTTCTGGAAATGATCAAGACAATTTTCACTAACAAAGCATCAGAGTCTGGCTGCTAGTGATGAGTCGCCTGCCTGTCTCTTTCCCACTGAAATACCTGATAACAGAACCTATACAAAATGATCATGATTTTTGTTATTCTTATGTTTGTTCCACTGCAACAGAGTGGTAACTGTTTTCAGCTGAAGAACTAGATCAAAGACTAACATCACTGGTTCAGCATTTCCCAGAATGGTTGCACCAAGGTCAGTCATTCCCTTGCCCTGCACCCACCACTGCAATAAGTGAAGGTCTTCACAATTCACTGTGGACAATACCAGTCCTACATACAACCTTCATGTCTCATGATCATGCTCCTGCAGAAGAGAAACCCTAACTCAAAATATTTTTGTCACTGCAGAACCAAGAAAGCCTCATTAAGCTAAGTACTGCATAAATACATATCGACAGTCTGTGCCTGTAGCAAGTTTAAACTAACTAGAAGTCAAATGAAGAATAGAGGCAGAAGCAAATACACAGCTAATAAGGTTCTACTCCAGGTTGTGCCAGTGGCAGAATCTTGAGTCCTGAAACGCCCACTGCCTTACTGAAACAGCCCATCCCTACAACAGTACCTTACAAATAACTTATTTGTCCTAAGAGTTTGTTTATTTCTTGTAGACTTGCGAAAAAGACAGAGAGGCTTCATGGCTGCTCATCGTCATTGCTTTGTGCAGCTGTAACTTCACACCACAAGAACACGCACACTACCTCTGGTAGGTGCAACAGTACAACTGCCAAAGCAGAAAATTTGGGAGGCTCTATGAATACAGCCCACTCAACTGTACAGAAAAGGGAGAGAGCTGCACTTAGGAGTGTCTGAGATCAGCAAAGCATTTGAATTATAAAGAGTTTCTGTTGAAGCTTCAGATACCTTGCTCATGAGAAAGCTGACACTCTCAGTTAATAATTTTGGAATTTAAAGCTCAAGATGAAGAAAGGTTGTCCCTAAGCCAAAACTGTTCCCTAGGGAACAGGAGTCAAAGGAAAGCAGTCACTCAGGCACAGCGTAGCTTAACCTATCAAGCTCACAAAGCTATCAAAAAGAAGTGTAGTTTTACCTAATTTCAGTAGGCCATTGGGAGTACAAACTTTCCCTTAAGAACAGAAAAATACTTTTTTGACTTCAGGGTGTGTGTATTTATGTGCATTTCTAGCATTTTGGTGTTTACTTTGCTAAGGCCTAGATTACTAGCCCACTAGAAGTAGCCTGCCTAGTAGGGAAAGATTCCAGCTCACACAAGAGGACACTGCTACTTCCAGAATTTTATTTATAGCAGGAGTACAGCTGCCAGTCCCTAAGCTGTGCCCAAATCTGGAGCTCCAAGTTTGAATTCCTCTTTGCAGTTCAGTTAAGAGCTCTAAACCTGACTCAGTGCTTCAGCTACAGAAGTGGGAGTTGTTTACTGATCTGGAAGCTACTGGTATTGCAAGACCTTCGCTGATCTACGGGGAAAAACAGCATTTGCCTCAGCCTGAACACAGAGGTTAGAAACAGCCTCAGCAACTCACGGGCAACTAATACCCTTTAACATGTCTGATAAAAACTCTGCTGCTTGTACTTGTTTTACACAAGTATAGAGCAGAGAAGTAAAAGGAAGACACAGGTCTGAAGAAATATGCCCTAAAATTAAGGCATCCTTGCCCTCCGTGATCTCTGGGCCCATCTAAGTGATTTAGGTGGGGACAGCAGGATTTGTGGGGATATAGTGTATCTAAAAATTCAGTGAATTGCTTCCTCTTCACCTACCTCCCCTCTCATTTTAATAAGAACACTAAGGGTTATTATGAGTTTCTTACTGAAGTTGCACATGCCACACAGTCACAACTCCTTTCAGAATTGTGGCTCAGTACAACTCTTTTTTTTAATTAAGAGACATTTCCAACCTTTTAGAAACACAAGGTAATCTGCTAGGTATTTAGTGGCCACAACTGCAGGGAATAGAGGCAACAAAAATACAGCTGTGACCACACTGTAGCATTTCTTCCAACAGCATTTCTCATCCACGTACTCCAGATGTGACCATAATACCCATCCAGGCATAGCCAAGGGATGATCACATTCTTTTCTTCCATTAGCTTCAAGTTTTTCATGTAAATGCTAGGAATGTTTGCTTGAAAGTGCAGTATATACTGCTGGAGTGATTGCTGACATTTTTGAAGGTTAGGAAACTACCTGTTATCAAAACAGACCCTTTCACAAAACTCCTTTTCTATAAACTGGTATCAAAGTGATTTTTAGTTCCTTAGAAAAAACATTAAACCCAAAGATTGACACATGGGCAGAGGAAGCACAATAAAGCCAGTTCAAGCTTCCCCTGGCAGCCTGCCTTCAGCTTCTTCCAAAACTCTAGAGGTATGAGCGTATTATTCAAGCATTGCAGATATCAGGACAGCTGCTCTTACATGGAATCTTCAAGTAGCAGCACCTATGGGATTTAAATATTCTGTACAATACAACAAAGGGAGAGGCTAACACCCCTCAGATTTTCTAGCTTTCTTCTTCCATCTTCTTTCAGTTTAAAGACAGCCAACCATTGGAATTCAGTCAGAGCAAGAAGAGTCACATAAAATTCACGCTATGAGGAAAGAAAACTTTGTGCTGTGTTCAGCCTTTTCCAAGATATGGCACCAATTCCAGAAGTTTTATGATCAGCCATCTCTCCAGTGAACCAGTAGCGTAACCATTATTAAATGCAATTAATGACATTATCTTGAGTGCTCATAAAACCCCACAGCAAAATGAGTCATATGCTTGGTTTCAAAAGAGGGGCCTCTCAAGTCAATAAAAACCTGCAAAGGTAAAACTGTTGAGAGAGTGGGAAATGCCAAGATGTTGCATGATACCACTGGTAACAAGTATTACATGGCCAACAAATAAATAAAAACCACCAAAGCCTGCAGCAACCAATGTTGTCCTCTGTTTTGAGAGTCTTGATACTGTTTTTCTCAGTAGCAACCAGCAATGAAGTCTCATGCAGCTGAAAGTTGCAAGATGGCAACTCTTCAGAAAATTGCAAATGAACAAATTCAGTTGGCAAATTTCTAAAACAGAGAGATTATTCAAACAGAAAAAAAGGCCTCTTCATTGCATGTATCCCTCCCAAGTTATGTCTGGTGAAGCATATCTAGGGGCTGATCTTTAAAGCTTAAATCAAACCCAAATTCCACCAATAACCTGCCTTGTTTATACTTATTTCCAGCAGAAACCCTCAGCTTATGAGACCAGGAAAGTGCCAACACTGTAATACTCGGAACTGTGCTTCTGGATCAGACCTGTCCTTGTTTTCTGAAGTATTATCTCTACTAATGAGAATTTTGCTTTAATGAAGAGATCATAGAGATATACTAGAAATCTGATATTAGATACAGAAAGACTAGACAATTACATGATCTGAAATCTCAACTACCTTCTGAATATCAGCATTAATTTTAGTAGGCACTTACATCACCTTCCTCAGATACTGTTTACAGTACCATGAATTTATGTCATATTCTTGATTGCTCCTATCCAGTGCAGAGATGAACAAATACTCTTTCATACCTACCAATGTCCTTCGAAAAACAATGAGGAAAATGCCACTTCATTCTAGATGACCTGGTCTACCAAATTCAGCAATTATACCATAAACTTGACTTTGGTCCATTAAGCGAAAAGGAATGTAAAATGTCAAGGCCAGTATTGTGTTTTTAGGAGCTTTTGTTTCTCTTGAGGAAGCAGAAAATTTGTGTTCCTATTGTTTGTCAGCAACTTTTCCCTCACAGTCTGCAAACATGTTTTCACTCAGTAAGACACTACCCTCACTTTAGCTTAGGCTAATGTATTAATACTACTTCATCAAACAATGCCCACAACTTCAGCCTATTTAAAAACATCTCTAATATACCAGAGAGAAGTAGCCTAACAATATTTAATTATTAAGAATATTTAATATTCCAAAGCATCTATTTGGTTGCATGATAAAAAAATCCTAGTAAAACCTACTTAAATCATGTCCTAAACAACAAGAAAACCTCCAAACATCTAACAGAGACACGAGTACAGATGCAACACTATACTTGGCATCAATCTCACACAGAGCTCAGTTACAGCATAGATGGCCTCAACTACCCCCAGACTATGGAGAGTTGAAGGCTGCACACACCACATGAAAGGGAATCTCAAGATTAGCATCAAGACCTTGGATTTGCCCTGAAGATATGACTGTGTCAAGGAAAAATAAGTTTCTTATAAAATGGTATTACCACAAAAAAAAAAAAAGTTATTTTATTTTAAACTTCGTTGTAATTACATTTTCAGGACCAAATGCAATCATGAGATGAGCTCTCATGACTACTTTGTTTACATACAGTATATGTTGTCCCCAGGCAGCAAGATATAGTACTTAATTTCTGGACTACAATAGGAACATGACTGTTACAGCTGCTACTGCAAGCCTCAGCTACTGTTTCCCATTGAAAATTCTGTGTCTTAACCTATTTTAGTTGTTGCTAGGTTTATTGGATTAGCTCAACAGCTAGGTCAACAAGCAACATAACACATGACTCTGAATCACTTTTCATTTTTCCTGACTGATCTCTCTCCAGGTACTCTTAAAAGAGGTCAAAGTATCAGCTTCAAGAAAAGAAAAAAAGGCACATGAATGAAAGTTTCAACACCTGAAGGACCAGACTCTCAGACATTAATTCTTGTGGGGGTAAGGAGGAAGAAGGTCAGTACTAGTCTCTCTTGTAGACTCCATATACATTTAAACTATTCACTGAGTAACAGAAACACAGCAACAACAAGACAAAACAAAAAACCAACCCACTAACCCCCAAACTTCAGCCTCTAGTTATGACCAAATGGAATTTTTCCTTAGAAATCACAAGTCTCAGGAATGACATCACATTGCATCAGCATCTCCAGATCTCAAGAGACACAGATCAGTTATCATCAGAAATACATGATTCTCCCCTACACCATCTCAAACCTAAGTTACTTCACTTTCCTAGCAGGCTGCTGGAACTCACACAGATGACTCATATGCCCCATCTGACTTTGTCACTTTTCACAAGTGCCTGTCTTTCAGGCTTCCCTAAGCAACTCCAGGAGCAAGTTGTGGCAATCACATGGAAGAGCAGCAGGCAAGCTTTGGAAGAGAATGGCATGAAAAGGCACTACTCTACATCTCTTCTGTATTTTGAAGACAAAAACAATACACAACCTCTCCTATATATACAGAAAAGATGAAGTGTCCAGGGTAAACACACTGACATCCACTCCTACAGTTTAGTTTGCTTGTTCATTATATGATTGAGACACACAGAGAAGCATTTTAACAATCCTAAGTAGTTTCAGCCTGGTTTATAAAGCACACCATTCAAATCTGGCAAAAGATGTGTAGAAGGAAACAGTAGAACAGTTACCTTCTCACTAAGAAGTCCAAATATACATAACAGTGTGCATACAGAAATTCTATTTAGAGTAACTGAATTTGTGCTGTGGTTCTCGAGCAGCAGCCAATATGCTCATAACTCTGCAAAAGCACTCAGCTGTCACCACCCTGGTTTTTAGGGGAGCACTGTTACAGGAGAGGAACACTGACAGTTCAAGAATAACACCCAACAAGAGCACTGTGAGACTGCAGTCATTCCTGCACTTTGCTCTCTTAGAGGAGTTCTGAACAAACAACTACTTGAACACCAAAGTACAGATTGTAAGAAGTCTTACCTTCAAGCTAAGCACAGATTTATTTTTCCTGTCAATTTAAGGTTTATATTCTAGTGCTAAAAACATTTCTTCATCAAGATTTTATTTTCTAGCAGCCCCTTTAAGAAAAGGTTTCCTTTTTTAAAAAGTCTTATATCTAGAAACACTGCTTCCATTTCAGCAAACCCCTTCACATACACAACCCACAACCCTACCACAAAACAGCCCTTTTAGTACATGCATCTCCAAATGCTATGACAGTCTTTGAGGACAAAAACTTCTTTAAAAAAAAGAAGAGGAAGGCAAGGAAGCAGCCTCTGGCCATGAGGAATAGATAGAGAAGATAACCGTATTGTCATTTTCAGAAGAGAAAGCATGGCTGGAAGTACTTTTACACAAACACAATTTCCCCTCCATTTCCTGCAGCAAGCTTCTTTGAGCCCCCAGCCCCTGCACTAGCTAAAACAGTACAGCAGTCACCACAGATCAATGAACAGAGAGCAGAAATCTCACCTGATAGTAAGTCTTAATGTTTCTGATCAAGATGGTCAGGTTTTGAACCCGAAGATAGGTATCATTATTTACATGCTTGTTGACACGTTGGTTGGTTGGTCGAGGATCTCTAATGAAAAGGAAGAAGAAAATAAAATATTACTAATTAAACTGGTGTTAAGACTTAACATCTCAATAACACATTTAATTTATGCATTAAATACACTGACAATTATACAGGGTACATATACATTAATTCATGATACAATAAGCTCATTACCTCTGCACCTATGTGTAAGTTGGCAATATTTCCTGCATTTCACGAAGTACCCTACTGCAACCCACACTGCACTTCAGGGCAGCTTCCCTTCTTACCCATACTTCCCTGAAAAAAGAACATACCCAGTTTGTGCAAGCTAGATCAAAGCAGTCTCTGATAATATGGGGTTTTCCTTACTCAAAGGCAAGTCTAGGAAATACTACCATGCCTTCCTTGGCTTTGGAGTTTTTATGACAAGAAGAGGGTATTAATACTTGATCAGTGATACTAAAAAAAAAAACTGTGAAGACCAGATGTATTATAAACTGAAGGGAAAAGAAGAATACTGTACTTATTACACCCATATCATCTAACTAGATCTCTCATATACATGCTATGTTTTTTGTTTGATTGTAAAGAAAACATACCAAAATTGTACCCGAAGCAATTTTATTTCTAAAATAAAAAATAAGACATGGGAAAAAAGCTGCAAATAATTTCATACAAATGTACACCTTCAGATCCTCTCTAAGATGTTGCAAAAAAAGGAACCCAAAAATCTTTATCTGCCAATAGCACAGATCAAAGCTTTGTATTTGCCCTCTAATAATGACTCTTATCAGCAGACTCCTACACAATCCAAACACCTGCCTCCTAGAGCTCTGCTCTGGCTGTTAATTAAGCCATTCACAGCTCTTCCAGGGCCAACTATTGAATTTGAGCGTTGACAAGGAAATAAAAGAGGAACTGATCCAATATTTATTTTTAAAATATATCTGCCAACGTTTACATAAGTATGTCAAAGAGCTTTTACTTTTTTTTTCTAAATGCACAACCATTCCAGAGCACCTCTTTAGTGAAAGCAGTGCTATGTGAATAAGTATGAAAAAATACATAGATATTCCATAGCTCAGAGAAAACTGCCTTGACAGCAGATAACATCAGACATGGTATTTATGTACAAGGATTTAAGCAATGTAAAGCACAGATGACCAATACTGGCATAAACTAGCAATACACTATACAGCCTTTCCAGCAGCACAGGATTTTGTGTATGGATTAGTACTGTAATAAATTATGAAAAAACAAAAAGAAGCAACTGCAACAAGCTTTTAAAGTAAAAGCTGTAGTAAGTATTCCATTTTACTGATGTTCAGATACAGGAGTGCAGAAGCCATACGTGTAACAGTTTGACAGGATGGGTCCTCGACAACACTGAGGGAGAAGCATAAATGCCACTTGGGCTTGAGCTCAGACAGCACCCTGCCTTCAGTACTGTCTGAGCAGATGCTGAACCTCAAAGGAAGCTGGATACAGCTTTTTTAGGCAAGGCCATGACAACAAACTGGGAGGCTAAAAGGGAAGAAACATTCAGTAAAGAGAAGCTGGCCAAACAGAAGGGTCAGCCTACAGTTCTCATTTCCATGTGAAAGCTCATGTAGGCAGCATGCTGCCATGGCACTGTCTGGCACTGTTCCAGGTTTGTGGCCAGGAATGGAGATCTTTGACTGGCTAGCAGTCACTACTCCACAATCCTTCCCAGAACTGCACAAAATGGGGCAAAAATCCACAAAACACACTGACGAGCCAGAGGAAAGGAAAGGTTATTTCTTCAACAGCTGCAGCAGTGGAACTGCAGGACTTGGATGAGGTTTTCAAAGGCACATAAGGCACAGAACAATTACTTCCTAGCCAAGATCTGCTCATTTTTGCACAGTGGAGACTGTGTTACAAGAACATAAGCACTAGGAGGACCAGGCCCCCAGAAACAATTCCAGAGCCTTTATCCTATCACCTTCGTTAAGGGTAATTGATTGCTCCAAGAGCCCTTAATGCCACTGACCTCAGGGTCCTCTTAACCTGCAGTGAAGCTGCAGCACAGTGTAGCTCTGGCACTCCTGCCACTTCTCCATCACAAAGAACTTAAAAGCTTTTCTGAAAATAGAAGGTAGCTCAAAAAAACGATGGTTTAGTTTTCTGAACATGTGTAACCAGCTTCACACCTCAGCTCACTTCAAAGAGGACCCTCTGCACAAGACGTGCAAGTCCAGCACAGCCTACACTTCAAACCACCACAGGGATTACTGGCTGCGCAGGAAAACGAAACAATTCCTTCTCAACAAGCAAGATCCCATTTCTTCTTTCTGTGCTTAAAGACAACCCTATCCTAGAGAAGACAGAGCTGTTGGTACCACACTTTGTACATTATAGCACTTGATTGTATGGTGAAACTTGTTTATCAAGAATTTTATAGAAAGGAACTCTTTCCAAGGATCACACTGAAAATTAAAGAGAGATTTTTTTTTTTTTTGCAACACTAACCAGGTAACTCAAACAAATTAATGTCTGGCTATATCTGAAAAATCCATGAACACCACCTCAGATGCCTTTTCAGTCCTTTGATGTTTGGTCTTACCCTCACACACAAATCTAATGAAAACTACATTTCTTTTTTTTTTGAAAACCACTTACTTCTCAAGATCAAAAAGGTTATCTAAATAAGACTGAGACTACATGGCTGAGGTGTGACTTAGGGAGATACTCCACAACCTAGTAAAAACCCACCCAAGCCAAAGAAACAGAAGGAAAGTCTCAAACCTCACTATATACCCAAACATTTTAAAGAAGTCATCTGGTTTGTACACTCTCATGACTCTTCTAGAAACAGAGAGGAAAAGAAGGGTCAGGAGACAGATCAAGTGACAAGTTCAGCAGGCGTGGGGCCAGCAACACAAGTGCATGAAGATGCAATCCCTTAAGTCACCAGTTAATAAAAGTAACCACAAAAAATCCCCATTTAAATTTCAAAATGACAGTCCCATTCTTACAATTTCTGACAAGCCATTTTGATGAGCAAAGGGAAAGCCCTCAAGTCAGGCCCAAGGGTTATGAGATGCCAGAAGGAACTGACTGGCCCAGCATCCTGCAGCACTTCGCTCTGCAGGCAAGGCACTAATCAAAAATACACCACTCCGGGGCCACTCGAACTCTCCTACCACCCAACTTCTTCCTCTGTCATCAAGTGAGGCAATGCCGCTAAGGCTGGCAGTTTCCTAAATTACCTAGAAAATGGTGGAAAAATGCACCTCTAAGTAAGAGTCTAAAATTTTAAATTAAACAGATGCACATCTCTAACCTTCTGGTATTCATGCCATTTGCTACAAACCACAAGGAGCAGGCACTCACAAGGTGGCTGTTCCTGTCACGTGGTCTAAATTAAAGACGACAGATCAACAGTACCACACACCATGACAGCCACCACTGAAATGGAAAAAACCTATTACTGTGCATTTTTTTAACGGGATTTTAACACAAATACAGTGTTAGTTATACAGTGTTATCAGCTGTATTCCTAACACACGTTCCTGTTTGCTAAATGTTTTGACAGAAAAGCAGTCAATTACCAATTAGAAGAATTAGAACAAGCCAATGTGAAAACACTTACGTGCCTACATAAACTTCCACACTATTTCTTACAGGAAGTTTTATTTGGGAAGTTAAATGGGGGAAATATTTGCTTATTCTTGTAGGTATTATGCCACAGCTGCAACTGTAACACTGAAGGCAGTCTATGCAGTGTCACCACGCGCTAATTTCATACCAGGAAGTGACACACAGCCATCTGAAAAAAGTTCTTTAAAGTATGTCTGCAGAGAAACTCATTAACCTGGTATAAATAAATCCATCAGCAACACAAGCTTGAAACACAGCACTTTGAAGATTAACAAACATTTTTGTATGCAGAGCATTCAGCCAGTACTGCAAGTCTGCAAAAATCAACGTTGTCCTTCATGCATTATCAGGTTGGGATATACACTTGAGCAGGACACAGGCAAATGAAACCACTCATTTACAACAGATTTGAAACATCATTTGTCTTGTTTTAAAATCTAAGTGGGGAAACCAAACACTGCTGTCTGACTCTTGCTACTAAATTTAACTCGTTTAACAGCTAGGTGCCCCTACTGAGAACCAAACAATGCCCAACTTTCTTAAAAACAGTCTTGCTTGTTTTACAGATTACCAGTAAGCAAAGGGATCACTAGCAAAGCCCAACAGCTGGTGTCCTACTGACTACAGTCTGCCTAAGCCCAGGCCAGGTTTCCTTCCTCTGCCCTTGTGCCACGGCTACATTTGGCAAGCCTGAGCAAACCACATTTTATTCAGGGCTAGCATGCCCGGGGGCAGTTCATTTCTGAGGATGAAGTGAAGGCACAGCCCTATTTTCACCTCCTGTCAAAGAGCCAGCAGGGACCTGGCAGGAGGAAAAGTGATAGATAGCTGTCACATATGTCTCTGGTGACACAGCTGCCTTGCTGAGATGAACCCACTGCCTAAAAAACATTGACACCGCAACACAAAGCAGCTGGGATCTTCTCCACCCAAAGCTGCCAGACAGCACTTGGGGAAAATCCAAACCATTACAACAGAAATTAGGGGCTGACTGAACTCCTACAGTCCACCCACAACTCAAACAGCTAAAGCAGTACTTCCACTCAGCAATCTCCACTCAACAGGTCCATCTGGATTTCTTCACAGATCCACCTGTCTTTTTTGCCCTGAATGAAACTTAAAATCTGCTTTGCTGCAGGGCAGAAATGTTGTATTTTTAGTAATGAATTTCCCAAGAATCTGGCTTTCAAAATCTTCACTGAAAGAAACACGTTGATTTGCAGCAAAGTACTGCATCACACCTGGTGTTTAGATGCAAGCTCGTGTGCCCCTGTTATTTCTGTTCCCGTAATCAGGCAAGCAAGATAAAAAAATTCAAGTGAAATAACACACAAGTGACGATGCAGCTGTTCACATCAGGAGCCCAGCTCTTTCACCCTGCCACCCCCTACTCTCTACATGTGTGTAGACATCTGCACCTGTACTTTCAAGCAATCAACACTATCATGGCATGGCAAATCCAATTCTAGATTTGTCAGAGGTCCTCATTAATATGCTTTCAGCAGGAAGAAATCTCCAGCCAAGCACTGAAAACTATCTTCAGGGACCAAGACTTAAAAACAACAAGCAAGAAATTTTAAAAACACATTTATTTTTTTTATTCTGAAAGCTCTGTGGGGCAGAAACATGCCTTGCAAGACTTTCCTGACTTACAGGCAAGCAGTAATTGCATTGCCATTTCTAAAGTTAAAACCAGGGAAAAGTAAAGGTCAGTCAGCATCTCTTCTGAGCACCTTGCTAGGTCAGGATACATAAATAAAATTGCAATCCTTCCTAAATTAAACAACCTTGGGCTCTCAGTACAAAGCTTTTGGTTTCAAGCTCTTTAGTCACCATTAGAAGCACTGGTAAATCTCCCCAAAAAGAGGGGAAAAAAGGCCCGACTGTGTATAATGGGACAGTTTCCTACTCCACAGTGCTTGTGCCTCCCACACTTCACTTTCTGAGACACCACTGGCAGAGATGTTTCTTGGGAAAAAAACCCAAACAAATTAAAACCAAAACCCCACCAACTTATTTACCTGACTGCTTAAAACAAGTAAACGTGTCAGGGCATCTCTCATAATCACATAAGATCAGACAAAATGCCAACTGGTGTCACTGCACTCAGCCAGCCTATATGCCTATCTTCCTTATTTCCATGAGATCTTATCATTCTCTCCTTGTCTCGAGACCACTAGTCAGTTGCTCCCTCGACTTTAACAACTCTATCTCCTTAGACTTAGTTCAATGACCAACTACAAATATTTAAGTTTGCACACACCACCTAATAAAACTCTCATAAAAATGCCACAGTCATTCAAAAGCCACATAACTTCATAAATTTGTGACTAAGTGTGATTCAGTTATTTTTTCTTGTTTTTAAATAAGAAAACTATTGCACATATAATTAAATAAACGTCTTAGATAACACTACTGTTTAGTTAAACCTGCAGCCGACTCAGCTGCTGTTCCTTGGTAGTTTGGTTGATCATCCCTGTGCCAAACACAATGGTCATAAATCAAAACTTAATTTCCCACACCTTGGAAAGCTATAAACCTGGATCTAAATGTTTCTACTTGAGGCTTTAATTTCCAGAAAATGATATTTTTAAAGAGTAATTATTCCTTAAAAAAATGCTAGAAATTATGCCTTCTCTTTCCAAGAGGCTTCAATCCCTCCTAACATTTTACACCACTAGTTTGTTTTCTCCTCGTGTGCTGGCTGATCTGGGTTCTGTTCTGACTCATAGATCTTCATCAGCTTCACTATCTAAGTTCCAGTACACAATTTTCACCGTTGGTAACATCAAATCAAAAGAAAATTGTATTATCTTCTCACATGGAACAACCAGGTATCAAAAGATAACAAAACTCGGCAACTTGAGCGGGTGAGGCATTGATTGTCAGACTTAATGTTATTTCTCAAGATTCAAAAATATTCTAATATGAACTCTCAATTTAAATACTTTGACTAACACTGCAAATCATTGGTCGAGCTTCAATTGAATTCAGTCACTTAAGAGAGTGCATTGCCAAAACTGAGTGACTTCCAAACTCTCCTCCCCTGAAAGGCAAATACTTCTCCCTACAAACTCCCTCAGATGTATTTCAGAATATTTAAAAGCAAATACAGAGAAAAGAAAAAACAGTCAGGCTCTGCATACAGCACAGCAGATCAGCAACAGGAAAGGATGTGGTTAAAAACACAGCACAAGTCCTAACAACGATTAATTTCGATGTTAGGGTATTTTCAGCACTCCATCTTTTAACCAGTTTCTAAGATCCCTCAACACGAGGCCTTACAGTAGCATCTGAAAGAGGTAGGTAGCACTGAGGGTTTTTTCTAAATTATGAACTCGCTATCGAAGTTTACGCAAGAGTAGACAAAGTTCAGATGAAACCCTCCCAGTAAAACTTTATATGATACTGCACTTTCATTTCCTTCTTTGTACTGCCACACACCTTCTACTGTAGCATGCGTGAATAGCTGAGATAACTGGGAGAGAAAAAAAGGGGAAAAAAAAAGAAAGAAACACACGCACACCACGCAAAAAGACCAGAAAAAGAAGTTAAAGTACATTTTATAGAACTGGGTTCGTGCGGAGCTTTTTTCCCCCATCGTTTTTTGTAAGTTTCGGAGAGCAAACAAAACGAAAATCGCTGCGGCCCCAGGCCGCCCTCCCCGCCTGAGGAAAGCTCCGTGCCGGAACCCCACACCCGCGGGAGGGGCCGGGGCGCGCCCCCCTCATGTCTGCCGCCCTCCGACCCCACTCACATTTGCAGCATGATTTTGTTCAGGACCACGCCATCCACCAGGTCCATGTAGACGCCGAGGTTGTCCTGGTCGCCACTCCCCAGGTCCCCGAAGGTTTTCACCTGCCGGAGGAAGGACAGCGAGACTGGGGGATGGCGGGCGGACACAGCCAACCCCGGCAGGACAGGGCTGCCCTGCCGGCTGCCCCCTCGCTCCCCGCCGCCCCGCTCTGCTCACCCAGGTCACCAAGGGGCTTTGCAGGAAGAGCTCCAGGAGCTCGGAGACGGTCACGTCCATGTCGCCGGGGCTCGGGCGGCGGCGGGAGGCTGCGGGCGCGGGGCCGGCTCACTCAGGAGACAAAGGCGCGGAGCCCATGGCCCGCCGCCCCACTGCCCGCCGGGCGCTGCCTACAGGGCAAACAATGCGCGGCTCATCGCTCCCCCGCCCCGCTGGCACACACGGGGCCGCTCGCCACGCTCCCTCCTCCCGACGGCAACAGGCCAGTCTTCCCCCGCCGAGCTCGCCCGACGGCTGCAGTAGGGGTTCCCCAGGCAAGAGCGAGCCTCCAGGAGGAGGGGGCTCAACCGCCAGGCCAAACGCCCAGGGGCCAGGAGCAAAGGCGCGGAGCTCCCGCAAGACAGCCCTGAGCAGCGCCACAACTCCTCCGCTCCGGCCGCCGCGGNCGGCTGCGCCTCGTTCCCGCTGTCACCGAGGCGATGCGCGGCCTCGCCAGGAAATTCGCCCGCGGGGCCGCGCCGGAGGCGGCTGTACCTGCCGGGAGCCGCCCGGCGCCGCGCCCTCCTCCGCTGGGAACGGCGCCGGCGCTGAGCGGGAGCGCGCGGGTCCGAAGTTTACGCTTTAAAAACCACGAAGTTCCCCACAAAGTACTTCGCAGGGGCGCTTCCGGGCGCGCCGCTTAAACCCCTTAGTGCAGGTCAAAGAACTAAGAGGGAAAACTTGGAGCAAAGCGAGCGGCACAGCCTGTTGCGCGCCCTCTTGGAATGAACCGGGAGCAGGTGCCCGTGGCGCTCCCGCCTCCGGGGCAGGTCCAGCGGGGCCGGGCCGGGCTGAGCCCGGGGAACAGACCGTCCTTCTGCCAGAACGCCCACCGGGGTGCCAGCTATTTTCCTGCGGGGCAGAATTTACCCAATCTTCAGTTAGGAAAATAAATAATGCCAGGTAATCGGGATGACTGCTGCTTTATTTATCCCAGGCTCAGAACTTGAAGAGAAATAATTTAGTCATGAAGCTGACCAGTTTAATGCACGGTGTCACATAATGGGGCTTGGTTGTGCCAGGATTTCTGTTTGACGGTTTGCTCTGTTTTTCACAGATGCAATCTTTTATCTCTGATATTTATCAGCCTGTGCTGATATATCAGGTCTTAGTGCATTCTGCCTATTTCTTGTTCGATCATACTGAACTCACAAAATATACTTTGGATCTTGCACAGTCAGACAAGACATATCTGAAATTCTGGTTATTATTAACCGCCTACCTTCTATACGTATTTTTGTTAAGGGGGTGGGTGCATGTGTGTTTGTGCATCGGCTGAGGGAGACATCTGTTGTTGTGCCTGAGGGACTACAGCAGTTTGCAAGCAAACTATTACTAAATGATAGACACTGGTGTTCATTGTAGAGGCCTGTTTGTCCCACTAAAGCTCGGGTTTAATGATCTGCTTCATGCAGATCCTTATTTTAGGCAGCCTTGTAGACAAGGACGGATAACTCCCACTTGCTACGCTGATACATGTGAATTGCAACTTGTTTATGAGCCAAAACCAACCTAGTATTTGAAAAATATATAGACCTATTGACAGAAGACAGAATAAAGATGGAGGAACACTTTCCCACTTTTCACAACTTGCATGCAACTCGTTTGTAGGACAAACAGACTCCTGAAAAGAAGCAACAGCTGCATAGTCCGATCCAGGTGTTGCCAGTAGTGAGATAATTGAAAGGGAGGGAGCATCATGGAGCACAGTTATAAAAACCAAACTTCTTACCCAGGAAACGTTCCTGGGGATGCTGTTAGCTGCCAAATGCTCACGCGTTATTCAAGGTGCCTGCCTGTGTTACAGGAAATATTTGGCCTCGGGCGGTATGGAGGCGGGTGCTGGAGGTGCAGCCGCGGTAGCAGGACGGGCAGGGGCTGGGAATGGGGCTGGGAATGGGGCTGGGAATGCGGGTGCCGTCACCGCGGCCACGGCGGGCGGGGGCCGAGCGCCCTCTGGCGGCGGCGGGCGGGGGCGCGGGAAGCGGCTGCGCGCTCTCGTCGGATGCCGAAAGCAAAGCAGCAGTGCGAAATAATACTTTCCTTGCTTTGAAATGCGCTGGGAGCACTGATACAGTTTGGAAAATACTGATAAACTGCTTCAACACGCATGGGGCAAGGGCGATGCGGTGCTGGGAAGGGCTACAGGCCGGGGGGACGCACGCTGGGAAAGGCTGAGGAGCTGCGAGTCTCCCCCAACCCCCCGAGCCTCACGCTGCGGGCGGCAGAGCCCGGCTGCCCCGGGCAGGAACAAGGCCAGGCTTGCCCGGAGCTCCGCTGAGAGCTGCCCTGAACGCGGAGCTGCGGAGGGCAGGCCGCCCGCCTTGGGCAAAACACATACTGTGGCTCTGAGCCCCCAAAATGCTTGTGGAGGGGTTTCCCCTCGGTAATTCCGTGTCACACCTGTCAGCCCCAGCTGGGTGTGTGCTGCTTCCTCCACGTCCTCTCCAAACTATGCCTTAGCATTTATAGCGAGAGCACTTTTATTCACCCACCTTGTGTTCCACCAAAGATGTATCTTGTAAAACCTTACCTTCCTACTACAGGCCAAGTTCTCACTTCTGATGGTACCTAAGCTGCCGCCTTCCCACGGTGGATAAAATAAAACAAATACCAACGAATATATCTAAGAAAGTTCAGATCCAGACATGTACAAGCACTTGCATTTAGAAATCATGCTTCTTATAGAAAAGCAAGGATGAAAACTTGTAGAATTTTAGTGTGATTTGCAACAATTTTGTTTTGACACCATATCACATGGTCAGCTTTTAACTAAGAACATAATTATCAAAGAATTAAGAAGCACCAGAACTCTGATTTAAGACATATACATAGACACAAGCTACTAAAGACACCAGTGTGTTTAATGCCTCTGTTATCATGTGTATTTTTAAAGCAGTTTTCACAGCCACAAAGCACTCGATTTTCAACAACACAGACTACAGAAGGAACTTTCTAAACTCAAACATTTCCAAATGTTCCTTTAGGCTGACTGTAAATGGCATGATTCACCCCCCTCAGACTGTCCCCTAGCAACGAGTACAACCATCAACAAAGCTCCACCATTCATCTGCTGTCTGAAGTGTAAGTTGCTGAGGGATGGGAATAACAGAATTCATGAGGTTACAATACAAGAGTTAAACTCATGGTAATCAGGAAAGAGCTTTTTCTCCTCCTTTGCTTGGGACTGTCGTTAAGCAGCTTTCTTGTAAATATGACTTGACTGTTCATCAACCAACTTCTCAGCTATGGAGCACGTTTGCTTTAAGTGGACTCTGGAGCTGTAAACAATGGGTGCCAGGCGAAAAAGAAGGTGGTCAGAAGATGGCTTTTCTCCTCGCAGTACTCAATTCTGAAATACTGTTTTCAATATTGTTCATTTTTAGACAAAGGTGGTAAAGAAACAGTGTTAGAGAAATTTGAATGAGAGTAAAAAGAAACAAACCTGTATGTACTACCAAAACACAAACAAAACCCAAGTATTTGCTAATGTGCATTGAATCAATCTGAATGTGGGGGCAGGGGGGGATGCTGGTGATTAACAGTCTGTGGCTGGTATCTGAAACATTCAGAGACAAACTCCCAGAAAAAAACTAGCATTAACCTTTGGCACATGTTTGTTCAGTGCTGAAATTTAAGTTGCTGAGGCTCCTGAGGAGACCAACATGATCGAGAATCTAAAATACAAGGAGAGGGAGTTTGGGCAGAATATCTCATAAACCTCTGAGTCCATAGAAAATAAGTAGAGAGTCAAATACACAAGGCAAACAATGAAGTTAATACTCAGCAAAAGATACGGGGAGGAGATGAAGGGGCACCAGTGGTTTATGGCTCTTTGCATGAACTTGAAAGCAAGGGAGAATGACTCACATCCCAGGCAAACACAAACTGATGACATAACCTCCTTGACTTGAACCCTTCAGAGAGGCAATGAGTGCCACAGCAGTGGAGGAATGCTCATGGGCCTGCAAGAAGAGAGAAGAAATAAATTTCAGTTAGATTCATAACTGCAAGAGGTGCTAGAAGCAAAGGCTGGTCCTGGTGATCTAATGCAGTGAGCTCAGGAAATATAGTAGGGTGGGAACCTCACGTCCAGCATATTGGGAAAGATGTCCTCTGAAACGGCAGCAGCAGCAAGGGAAAGGTGTCTTCTTGCAGGTTGTAAAGACACAATAGGTCCTGGTCTGTTGAGAAGGTGATTACTGAAGAGAATAATTGTGTAAAGGCTTGGGCACCTTATCCAAAGACTTGTGTTCCCATCAGGGCAGGGAACATACTCGAGGCAGAAGAATGCCATGCATGTTCCTCAGTTTCTTTGTCAGGAGGTAAAAGAAGAACTACATCAGCAGCACTGTGGGAATCATGAGACAAGTAAAAGAACTAGTAGGACCACACTAGGAACTGTTATTGACTGCTTTAAAGGAAAAATAGGGAAATACAGAAAGCATAGAAAGAGCTAAAATGTATCAAATAGAACATATTTTGATTATGTTTTATTAATATGAAAAATATTGCAAATCATAAGTATCAATTCCTATCAATTATAACTAGCAAATGTCCTTATAAAAACAGAATGTGATTTTTAAAGTCCAAAACTTTAGGGAATTTTCATTTTTCAGATTGCTGTTTTGACATTTGAGTTATACAAGAGTGTATCAATATCTATATTGATGACACTGGGTGTGAGGTAAAAATAATAGGCAAGCACAGCCAAAAGTTTTATAAGCAGCTTTCAGAAATACTTAGGCTGTTCAGAGTTGAAGAAAAGTATAAATTCACGTGCAAGGAAAACACTCCAGGGAGAAGTTAACAAAGCCTCAGCAGGGAGGTGGATGGCGGTATGGCTGGGACCACCACCTCTGATAGCTACCAAGGGCAGAGCCATTTCTTGGAACAGTGAACAACACAGGAATGAGGAAATTTTTGTCCCTGCTATCTGCTCAAATAGCACCCCAAATTCACTTCTGTGTGTAAGAGTCAAAGAGATGAGGGAAGAAGAATTTGAGGCACTAATGAAAGACTCCAGTTTTGAGGAGTTGTAACAGAAGGCACAAAACTAAAGTTGTCCAGTGATAAAGAGTCCCTTTTTTAATTGCCTTTTTTCCAGCAATTCATTTCAGCTTTCAATTGTTCTAATAATTTATGTAAAACCCCCACAAGATTCATGCGCCAGTAAATGTGGTTGCAACTAGAGCAACATCAAATCTACAAGCTCATTTCATCAGTGGTAGCCAGCCACTGATGAAAAATCATAGGACCATAAATCAGAACCACAGAATACAACCACAGAATATCATGGGTTGGAAGGGACCCACAAGTGTTGAGTCCAGCTCCTGGTTCTGTACAAGACAACCCCAAAATACAGTAAATTATGCCTCCCTCACATGAATTAGGACATTCAATTATGGCTCTGATTGAGGGTAGGCATTACAGACCCTCCCACAGGTTTTCCTGTATCTACAGTATGCCCACATGCCGTGCCTCCTTTCTGAACTGAACTATGAACTACACATTCCTTCATTTCTTCTGGACTCCAAAAAGAAAAAGTGGTGGAGAACAAGCACATGGACAACTTATCTAGAAAAACTTAAGTTGTGGCAACTTCTCTTCTTTGAATGCTTGCCTGGTTTTACACTGGGTGACCCATCTCGTCTCCTTTCACAGGTTTCGTCGAGGTTTGACACTGGCTCAATGCCAGGCACCCACGAGAGCTGCTTGCCCACCCTCCCCTGCCACAGCTGGGCAGAGGAGGGAAAAAGGAAAAAAGTTAACTAATGCTTTGTGAGTAAAGGACCAGGAGAAACACTTCAAGGGCGAAACAGGCTCAACTTAAGGTGAAGTGAATTTATTGCTGACAGAATCAGAGGAGGATAATGAGAAGTAAAATAAGCCCTTAGAACACCTTCCACCCCCCAACCCCTCCCTCCTTCCCACCGACAGCGCAGGGAGACAGGGCATGGGGGGTTGGTCAGTCCATCACCGAGATTTCCTTCCGCTGCCCCAGGAGAGGAGTCTTCCCCTGTGAGGCCACAGGGTCCCTCCCAAGGGAGACAGTTCTCCTTGAATTTGCCTGGCATGGGTCCACTCTCATGAGCAGCAGCCATACCGCCCCTGCTGCAGCGTGAGCCCTTCCCATGGGCACACAGCCCTCCCAAAGCTGCTGTGCCATGGCTCTCTCTTTCCTTGGGATGCAATCCTCCAAGGACAGGCTGCTCCAGCCTGGAAGCAGGGCCCTCTCTCTCCACCGGGTCTTCCACTGGATCACAGCCCCCTCCAGGCATCCACCCGCTCCGGCACGGGCACCTCCCCCACGGGCTGCGGGTGGATCTCTGCATCCCCCGTGGATCCCCGCATCCCCCGTGGATCCCCACGGGCTGTGGGTGGATCTCTGCATCCCCCGTGGATCCCCGCATTCCCCATGGATCCCCAGGGGCTGTGGATGGATCTCTGCATCCCCCGTGGACCCATGGGCTGCAGGGGCACAGCTGCTTCACCATGGTCTGCACCACGGCCTGCAGAGGAACCTCAGCTCCGGCGCCTGGAGCACCTCCTCCCCCTCCTTCTCCACTGACCGTGGTGTCACCATGTTGTTTTCCCTCACATGTTCTCACCTCCTCCTCTTCTCTGACTAGAATCCAAAACCTCGTGACTTTGTTTTGATTATCTTCTTAAATATGTCCTCACAGAGGCATTACAAACCTCTCTCACTGGCCCAGTTTTGGCCAGCAGCATGTCCATCTTCAGAGCCATCAGGCACTGGCTCTGCTGGACATGGTGGGAAGCTTCCAGGGAGCTCCTCACAGGAGCCACCTTTGTGGCCCCCCTGCTACCAAAAACCAGGCTGTGCCAAACCAATACGACAGCTTACCTGGAATGGGAGTCGATGTCCTCAAGGCAGGGGAACTGCAGTGCTGCTCAGGCATTGACAGCACTGCTCCAGGATGCCTCTGCAGCTGTGGAACGGTTGAGAGGGGTAAGGCTGAACTTCTGTGGCCACTCTGCAGATGCCAGGAAACATTATTTAGCAAGGCAACCAACATCACTTTTGCTTGGTTGAAAAGGCAGCCACTTGCCTAAAACCACCAGAGCAGCAACATGAGAACAGAGCCCCATCAGTTCTCCAATTAAACATCTCTGCAGGGATGCAAAAACACAGGCAAACCTCATCCGAACAGTTCCATCCTTAGTACATTAAGCACTTAATTCCATGAGAACATGGTGTCTCACCCAGGTGGGCTACGAGAGATGGATGAATGAATAGTGTGATCTTTGCTGCCAAGCAGGCACATTACAGACAGTACGTTCTTGAGACAACTCACTGTTTAGATACACCAGGTTTTAGATCCTTTCACCTTCATGACACAGATCTCTTTTTAGTGATGTGCACTGTTAACTCGAATGCTGCCACACTCTGCACACCTTAGAAGAAAATCTGGAAATACTCCAGATCACCTGGAATTACTTTCACTAGTGTGTGGGTTCCTTGGGGGACCAGGTACTTCATACACATTCTGTCTGGTATTCCCAGCAAGTCTACGCTCAAAGCTTGGAAGTACATTCAAGGAATCGGCATCAAGTCTTTCAGGCACTGAAGGAGCAGAGGGGTCTCCTTGGATGATTCAAACGCCTTGGCTCTTACCTGTAAATACGGAAGGGGTGCCCTGTAAACCACACTTCAGGGCATAATTAAAATGCAACTAAAATGCTGATGCTTAGTACAATATACATGCAGCTGTCTTGCGATGAGGACAAATGGTTTTAAAAAATCAGCCCAGAGAAAGATCTAGAACGGAGCACTGTTTCCTAACATTTTTTCTACCTATTAACTCAAACCCACTTTTAATTTTTTTTAAATTATCCATCACTTCTTGCAATCCCAGTATTTTCTTTTTTTTCCCTCTAAAATACATTTCATGATTTCCATGAACACAAAAGTGAGTATCACTGGGCAAGAGTATACCCACCATTCACCTACTTCCAACTTTCAGGAATAATGTATTACCCAAGTGCAGACATGTCCTGTCTGGCTACAAGCATTAGATAATTGGGAAGACAACTAACTGTAAGTTAGAAAGCATAAAAGATGTGCAGCCTAATGTTTTACCAGTCTTTTAGAGCTTCATAAAAACATGAAAACTTCAAAAAGTACCTGCTTTCATTATTATTTTGACCAAGCCCAGTAACTTCAGGATAATACTTTTGTTAAATGCAATGTTCAAAATCCAAGATTCCTACAAGTATTATGAAAGTATCGCACTCGATTGCTAAAGGAACAGAAAAAAAACATTAACAAGAAGTGTGCCTTTGACCAACTCAGAAGAATGGTTTCCTGAGATATAGCCTGGAAGACTTGAAGATGACTGTATGGATAAATTTTGAGAGCTTTATGCTCAAGGAAAGTTTGACAGCTTGAGCTGGATTTAGGTTCTGGCTAATTAAGAAAACCTGCAGAATGGCAGATTTCCTTGTCACAATGTCTGCTCTGACACTGAAGTTGCAAAAATCAGGTTTCAGAGTTTGTTGAGACGGCACAGGGACTCAGCCTGCAGCAGCAGGTTGTGTCTAATCCCGTAGTAACCACGTGCACAACTCCTGACCTCTGTAAAATTTACTGCTGAGAACTGCCCTGTCACAGACATTTCAAATACATTGTAATAACTCAACCTTAGAAAGTGATTACGAATGAACTCTTTGAGGAAAAGATAGCTAATAATTTTTCTCTAATGCACACTCTTATCTAAATCCAAAATGGCTGGTATGTACTGACAAAGCCCAAGCACTAAAGCCTTGCCTTTTGTAGTTGGCACAGAACCTGCCATGCCGTCTACAACTTTCAGAAACGAAGTGCTCATCTACCCTTGGGTGTGATCACCAATGGCCCCGCCTCAGATTCTCATTTCTCTTATTTCTATTTTTATTGACGCATTTACATATTAAACACTGTGATTGTTGCACCACTGGTGCTTTGAACGCCCAAAGGGAAATTGGCTCTTGAAAACAAATGTAAGAAAGGGTCTCTCATTTGCAAAGGAACTGAATAAATGCCCTTCCACAGGAAGCACTGCTGTGCAAAGCCATCTTCTGTAAAAGGAGTAAGGAAGCAGGATATAATGCCTAATTTCAAATTAGTATTATTTAGACTTTTGGGAAAAGGGGAAAGAAGGCAGTCATTGAGTTAGACCATGTTAATTGCTGTTTTTCAACTGACTATTAGAATAAATTTCGATGGTGTCCTTGTAGAGAGTTTATTCTACAACCATCTTTTATTCACTAAAACTGGTATTCCAAAGGGAATCAGAGATTTAAAAAAAATACTACTAATGCAGTTTTCCTTCAGCTTGAATTATTTCTTTTTTATTTTTCTAAGTCAAATGAGTCAGTATATTGGTATTCCTAATTCATCCACCTCGCATTTTGATGAGTTAGTTACCATCACTGTTCTGCATTATGAAATTTCAATGTCTCTTTGGAATACTAATTTCCTATTTATAGGTTTAAATTTTTTTATTTCATTCTATTTCCCTGATTTTTCTATCAACAGGTGCTGTTGTAAAATTTAATATAAAATATTTAGTCACAAAATAGTATTGCTTTTATGCACATTGTGGCAAGATTTTTTTTCTCCAATAAAAACTATACCATCGTCCATAGATTCCTTAACACATTAAGAATGTGATGCAGAACAAAATTACACAGTGTGAAACAGGTACCAGCACAACAGTGAGATTATATTACATCAAAAAATTTTAATGGTCCCAAATATATACTCAACAACTAAGCATACACTCAGGGGGGCAAAAAAAATTATGACACAAAAGTGACCACATCTAGAATTCCACTCAATCTTTAATCAAGAAGGGACAAACAAATCCCCCACCTCAAAAAAAATTTCTGCAGTTTAAAGGGCAAAGGGAACAGATTTAAAAAAAAAAAGAGGAAACTTTATATTCGGCCCTCCCCCGCAGAGGTTTTTAAAACCTGTTGTAGCTTGAGTAAAATGTTCAGAATGTACGATTTCAAAGGCAGGTCTCTTTTATACAAAGAAACTGCTGGCACTCTTAACTAGTGAAGAACTATGGCAAAACCTGCCTTTTCTTCAGAAGTCTCATACATGGTCCAAGAAAGCATATTCTGATTGTAGCAACTGACCAGCCAATCCAGAGTTCCACTAACAAAACTCCTGCCCTGTTGGCTTTTTTTTTTTCTTTTTTTTCTTTTTTTTTGTTTTGTTTTGTTTTCCATTTCCTTCCCTGAGAAAAGGGCAACATGTGGTCCAAGCTGGAGAACTCAAAGGCATAAGTCCTTCCCCTAAACAAAGTATTTCTCCTTCTTCAGCTCCTTTGAATTGGCACTTGATTGGCAGAAATCCATTTGTATAGGTTGATCTGTGTCATACACAGTAATTCACAAAAGATTGCTGCTTTGCTGTGGGTTTGTTTTGTTTTTGGAAAAAAATTCCTTCCCCAACTGGTAATGTTCTTCAGCAGTTGCCATTATGATGACTCAAGCTTTGCTTTCTTTGACAAAGGTAAAGTTTCCTCTTTATCTTCATCCTCATCATCCTCTTCATCATCATCAGGATAATCTACAAGCCCAACGAGGCCTCCCTACAAAGACAGAAACAATTATTATAATTAAGAAAATGTTTGCACATCAATAGTTCATGATTGTATTATAACATGTTTACCATAAGCACACTGGTTCAGGAGGTTTTGAATAAAATGAAGCAGAACAAAAATAAATCCTTCAGCATGAATGAAAATTACATTCTCTGAAAAATGTTTGAATTAATAAAGCCAAAATGGGGTTTTATTTATCCAACTGGAAATATTTCCAGTTGAAATTTAAGTAGAGCCAAAACTCTACATAATTTTGCTAAGTGTCACTGCAGCTCCATGTGTGAAGACATAAAGTTTATTTTTACTGAGTACAGCTGACTACATTGAGCAATTTGGAAGCACTTCAAAAACAAATACAGAATATCCTTCAATTTGAATATTTGAATTATGATACTTTTAGAACACACGTTGTCTTCACAAAAGTTAAATGTGTAGTGACTAAGAATTTTTTTGACTAATGTAACGGAATGAGGTGTATGGGTTACAAAGTTTAAACAACTTGTCAGCTGAAAATGAAAATGTATCTAGTAACATTAAAAACTCCCTTGTATTGCAAATACCCACGAATTTAGGATTAGGCAGCTCCAGACCCATGAAGAAGCAGCAGCATGAACGTCTGAAACTTCCCCTAACTATACTATGTTGCAATTTCTGAAGCTTAGCCAGCATTTGACTACAATGGCAGTTGTAGTCAAAAACTTTACTCAAAGGTCCTATTACTTATTCAGGGGCCTAATAATGGACATCCAAACCAGAACATTTCAGTCAACTGCATACCAAAATACAACTTGAAAAACAATTACACATATTCTGTACAGTCCCATACACATAACACTGAGTATACTACACCTAAAACGATAACATCAGGTAATTAATGAAAAACCCAATTTCAACACTGTTTTTAGTTTGCAACTGTGGCATGTTTTACTCTGAAAGAAGGTAAGATACCTTATGCCTGAATCCATGAGTGTTTTTCAGTGTACTGCATGTTCCCCTTTGTAACCTGAACATTTTTCTTTTGCCACCACTACTTGAATTTGTGGAGTCAATACTGTATCCAATATGTTCCATATGTAAAGACTCCATTTCAGACTCAAGGAATTACACTGGGAAAGAACAAGCCTCTAATAGACTGAATGGATTTCCAAGCCAATTCCATCCCTTTAAAAAAGTGCTTGACTAACTCTTGGGTCATGCAAGGAGTTTCCTCCACAGAGGGATTTAGAGGAAGTATCCTTAGCTTCTTCCATCAGCCAATCTTCTAATCCAGGTGTATTCAAGAGAATGGAATCCAAATACAAACTCTTAAGTCATGTTGAGTAGAAGAAAGAAAAAACCTAAACCTCCATTTACCTTCACTAGATGTTAGGTGAACAAGCAGAATGGTAGCATTACAAAACAAGGATGAATCAGTGTTATTCCAAGATTATGTGAACAACTGACATACATCCCTCACCTTTCAGAAGTGGAAACACTGTTATGAAAATACATTCTCATTACCTGAACTGCACTATATCAGCACTACTTTATCTGCCCCCCTGTGCTGTGAAAACAGCAGTCACTCTACTTTCCTGACTCAGTTCAAACATTTTTAGTCAAAAATCTGATAAAATCCAACAGTGTCCTAAAATGTATTTAAAAATGCTAGTTTTGAATATTCACTCCAAGTTACAATGCTCTTTTAAAGGGGCTTTCTTCTTCTATTTCAGTATGTTCCAAATTGAAACTGTAAGTTAGTTCAAAGGTAAAAATGTCACACTCGGGTATTAGAAATTATTCTGGCTTACAGCAATCACCGTTCAATGCAATTTATTTCCTTTATATAGGTCAATTATACAGTTCTGAACAGTATTAAAATGGTGATAGTAGAAATCCTCAATGGATGTGGTAGGGCATTGTGGTATCTCCCAAAATTTGGCTATGTTTCCAAAATATTTATTTTTACCTGTCAAATATCCCAGTGCAATTTAACATAAGTACAGTGTTGTCTGTATTTCAAAGTAAATATCACTGCTAAGAGCAACTAGTGGCATGCTTCCTACTTGACTAGTCTGGGCATTAGAAGAGCTTTTATTTCTTCTACATACAGCAGATCTCGTTCAAAATGCTGAAGGCCAGACAAGAAGTTCACACAAAATAGACAGTCCATTACTCCTTAACGTGTCAGGACTCACACAAACTTAGAGAGATGCAAAAGCAAATTCCTACTCTGTAACAATGAAGTCAACCTACAACCATTCAAAATTACCTTAGTTGTAATAGCTGCCATCTGAGATGTGCTTTTAGAAACTGAGCCGGGTGAGCCAGGGGACCCTGGAGACCCAGGCGACCCAGGGGATCCAGGCAGATTACTTGCAGATGACTGGCTGGTAAGGTTAGATTTTGTACCACTGGAAAAAGAAAGCTTGAAACTTGGGCTCTGACGACCTGAAAGGTTAGTTTTCAGAAGAACTTCCTTTTCTTCACTCTCTTTCACTGGAAAGAAATGAAAAGGAAAAAAAAAAAAAAAGCAAAAGTAAAGCATTGAGTGCAACATTTAACTACAAACCACTTCACTGTTTGGGAAAAGGCTTAATACTTTATGTCTTTATGTATAACTCAGTTAAGTGAGTAATCACAGACTTTTTTCCATACTACTGTATCACCTACCAGCTGCTGTCACTGGCCAGGAATGAACACTTTTGTTCTACCAATGACATCACCCTAACATTTATGTAGAAAAATTTGAGTTATAAACCAATATTATATATATGCAATACATAACATTGAATTATAACCCAAATAAAACACAGGAAAAATTGACTATCAGTAAAGATTTTAATTCAAATCCTTTAAGAAATCTACAACACATGTTCTATCATTCTGCTTTTGAAGACAGCAAAACTGTTTTAAAGGGTGGTCCACCAAATTGATGTTGCAATTTCAAAATAAATACATGCAAATCCTTCATTGCAGTAGGACTAAATAATACAAGTTATGGCATTCATCTTCTCATCACTTACATTTTTTTCTTTCCATGAATTTACTGATAGGGTCCATAATATCCTCATCATTTTTAGGCTTGTCAGAAGGGGGCACCACTGCCTCTCCATCTTCCATATCATCCTCATCAGTATTAAACCACATTTCCTCCTCATCCTCCAGGGTTCTTGCATCCCTTCTGTACCTGTGGTTTCTCAAAATGGAGCGCATGCTGCAGAACAGTAAGTTTAAAAAGCTTAGATTCAAAAATCAACCCATATTAATAATAAAACTTCTACTCGACACTCAGTGACAGTTCACAGATCCATAGACTACAGAGCAATAAAAATACCAGCAAATCATTCCCTAATGTGAACCTTTGTATTTCCAATGCAAATATAATTTAAAACTTTTCCATGTAAAGAATCAAATAAAGTACAACTCTGCTAATAGCACAGACTACTCGATCAGTACAAAATTCTGTAGCACATAAACAGCACTATTAAAAGTAATTTTAATAAATCTCACTAAAATGTTGCATTCAGACTTGGTTTACCAGTTTGCGCTGGTAAATAAAAAGTTGTAAAACAAAGGGTTTAGAAATACAGACTTATTCTCTGAAAACATTTTGTAACCTGTTAGTATTCAGGGTCCAACAAGTTAAAAAAAAAAACCAGATCTAATTTAAATATTACTCCAGTTTTAAACAGATACATTTAAAAGAAAGCCATCTCTCTCTGCCACATCACCTGTTACAACTTTTGGTCACTTATCAGTATTTTCCATTTTTCAGGGCCTTGGATATGAACTGCTACCTCTCCCTATTTGATCTATTATCAATGTTGGTTTATTTCAGCTCCACCTTACTTTTCTCTTTTCTCACAGAAGCAGTATTATGGTCTTGGAGCAGAGGGACAGGGGATGTTGCCCTTCAAGAATGGGGGAGGAGAAGTGGAAGAGAAGTTGAAAACATTTTCATTGCTAGATCTTGATTTTAACAGTCAGTTTCCAACAGCTGATGAAACTCTTGATGAAGCACTTCACAATTTACTGGATGAAATTTCATGTTTTTCATAAAGTCTCTGTTAATGGGATCAAAATGTTAATAATACAACCTAGACATTTGCATTAGTGGCTGCAGGAAAAAGCCACAAGGGAAAAATTAGAACATGACACGCTATTGAATAAAAATGCTAAATGTACTTTTAATAATAAATCTAGTTATAAGGAAGTTGCTTGCCAGCATTATCATCTGTATCTACACATACCGCATCATTTTACATTATATTTAAACTCAAGTTCTGCTAACAGCACAAAACTATGACTTAAGTGGAACTCTAATGAATACTTTTGTGGCCCATGTCCACAAAATGTTGGTCTCCTTCCTTACTGAACTTTATTTGCTAAAATATGTAAACAGATTCTTGTTGTTTGTGCATTTTATTATTTCTGGGTTTTCACTTTAAAAATTACATGGACTGTGACAGGACTTGTGCAGCCACTATATAAGATGTAGGAAGAAGGTTGAGCTACAGACCTCTTGAAGCTCTATTTTCTGTTGGATAAACTAATGCAGCACAGCCACTTAGTTCACCGTAAGCCAAGAAAAAAACTAAAACTTTACTTGCTGTACTGGATGGAAATTACTGAAAAAAGCAGCTGGGTGTTCTTTCCCACACATGCATTCATGTAAGTGAATCACAGCCTTGAATTTCAGCTGTTTATGTGATAAGCTTAGCTGACATAAGCCAAAATAGTAACATCTCACTTTTAACACCTCAGTACTCAAAACTGCAGATCCTGCACATGTTCTTTAAAGTGTTTCAATGTTTTAAAATAAATCTACACTTAAAGTCTCATTGTAATTGTACAAATCTCAAATTTAAGTATTAAGAAACCTTGTGGTAGGAAATAAAAGTCTGAAATTTCAAGATATCCTAATAGGACTAATCAGAATTAATTTTAATGTGTTTTCAAACTAATTCAAGACAGCGGCACAAGAACAGGTCTTGCTAACAATTCTTAAGAGTAACTCATCTGTTTATACAAACAGTCATTTTGTTTTAATGAAACTAGACACAAACCAAAAAGAAATGGAGCAAAAAGGCCTAAACTTCCTATTTTTATACATCTCAACCTTTTAACCTTGGGTACCTGTATACTAAGGAAGGGAACTTTTGCTCTGGCAAATGGAAGCAGCAATTCAAGCTTTGCATCAGATTGTTTTTACGCCATCAGCAAATCTAACAGGGACAAAAAAGCATTCTCTAAATATTTCTTTGTCTATTCTAGTCCTCAGGCATTTTCATAAAACCTATCTAAATATCTACTCCCACAACTAAAATAAAAGGAAATCTGATGTGTAAATTTTTGAAGGAAAAATCCACAGAATGGTAATTCACAACTGAACAGTCTTTCAAATCAGCAGGGGAAATCTGTTATTGAAACAAATGAACTTAGTAGAGATACTTGGTAGGCTTCCAGCCTCAATAAAGTAGTGCACATACGTTTAAGATATGATAAATTAGCATTATGACTGGGGGTTCAGCAACTAACATTTCCTGAAAGTTGATCAAAAGTCTGTAGCAACATATTTGAAAATCACACTTTTAATCAAGTAAATTCAACAAGGCTTGAGATGCAAGCAGGAGCCTAAATTATCTACGTTTCCCAGTATAAGGGAACAACCCATCAATAGTCTGATAAGATAATTAAAGCATCAATATACTATTAAGAGCATTTAGTGCATTTTACCTGTCAAGTTTTGGATTATCTTGTCTTTCCCTTTGTTGTTCGAATCGTAGTTTCAGTCCTTTGAATGTCTGCACATAATCCACATCTTCCAGTGCCTTCCAGTAATTTTCAATTACATGAGCTGTTAACGATTTTATATCTTCCTAGAGGAAGAAACAAACAAAAAGTGACTTATTTTCATTCAAATAATTTATTTAATACAATATAAAAAGTATCTGAAATGAGAATGCCATAGTATTCATAAGCTTATGCCACTGTATTCATTAGCTTATGCAAAAATGAGTATTATAAGTGTAATTAAAAATCTAGAGCCTCAAGTATTCGATTAGCAAAACAGCATCAATTTTCTAGCAATATCTCCTTCAAAACATGACAGATTAAAGCCTGATAAAAACTATACCCAACCCAAGCCTAAAATGTCTTTCCCACTGTAACTTAGAGATATTTTTATACTGAAAGAATGCACGGTGTGTGGTCCTTCAGGAACAGGCTGCTCCAGCAAAGGTCCCCCGTGGGATCAAAAGTCCTGTCAACCTGCTCCAGTGTGGGCTCCTCTCTCCACAGGGCCACAGGTCTTCCCAGGAGCCTGCTCCAGCAAAGGCTTCCCAAGGGGTCAGAGTCTCCTTTCAGCACCCACCGGCTCTGGCCTGGGGTCCTCCACAGGCTGCAGGTGGATCTCTGCACCACTGTGGACCTCCAGTGGCCTACAGGGGGACAGCTGTCTCACCATGGACATCACCATGGGCTGCACGGGAATCTGCTCCGACCTGAGCCAGTGGCACGTTCATCTTGGAGCCAGCTGGCATCTGCTCTACTGAACACAGGGGAAGCTTCCAGCAGCTTCTGTGGAAGCCACTCCTTTAGCCACTGCCCACCAAAACCTTGCCAGGCAAACCCAATACACACTGTACAAGTCACAACCACCTACACAGATGAACTTTTTTCAAAACCAGTTTTCAATCAACTCTTCCATGACGATCAGGTCATCGTATTCTTGAATTACCTTGAGTCCCAACTCAAAGAAGAAAGAGGTGATCAACACTAAAGATTTCAAGAGGTGACAATGCTTGGTGACTTACTCCTCCACAACTGTATGCACCCTAGCTTGGCCCCATTTACCACATTTACAGTCTGTACATCCAGCATCTTGTCAGAATCTGGATGCAAACAACAGCAAGGAAACAGTACTGTGGAGACAGCCAACTGGCATGAATATTTAAGAGACTCCCCATGGAAGGAACTTGGTACCACTCCATTAAAATAATCAAGAGAGATTGGTAGCTCTTCTGTGTATTTCCATATTCCATTGAATTGACATTATGGAGCACAGCTGAATTTGATGGGTTTGTAGTAGTAGTTTCTAATTACATTCCTGTCATAACAAGCCCATCCAATCTGCATGATGAAATTTGATTAGTGCTGCCTTTGCAAATCTGGGTACTGTGAGTACAGTACCAAGTGAATTTAATCTTCAAGTAATGGTACTGTTTGAATGTAAAAAAGAACATGTACAAATATGTATTAGTGATATAAAACAAGGTTCATATAAATACAGCATCATATGGTCCCATTATGATAGCATAATTTAGGGCAAAAGTAAAAAGAAAAGTAATCTTGAATTACAAGACTAAACAATACAGTAATTATCTTCAGCATATAATAGCACTCACCACTCTGATAAATTCAAACATCTCTATTATGGCAGAGTTCATCAGATTATAACGGGAACCATTATTCAGAAATGCTTTGACCACGGGTTCAAACAAAAAACTTTTCATTATGTAACGGTTGTAGAATTCATCCTTTAGCCCAATTATCTTTCTCTTGAAACGAAGGGCACCTGAAACAGATGTGTTGTCAAAAGAGTTTTTAAATTTAAAAGCAAAACTGCAGAAATTACTCAGCATTAATTAGGGCAATTTACATCCTCAGTTAATACACAGCAATACATTCAGTTGTTCTCTGCTTCTCAATAGTCTTGACTATACTGCTGATTACTTATCTGTTCTATCATAAAGAAATCCCTCACCATAACTGTACAAATGAAATGATCTCTGTTCACTGAAGGATTCATATAGTATTGTTTAACTATACTACTGCTAATTTAAAAATCCATTTTTGAACTTTTAAATTACTTATGGTAAAGGTAAAACATTTTCTCAGTAAAAGAACTGAGAAATTTGCTTATCATCCCTATTATTCAAATGTTTTATTAGATTTAATTAGTTCTAACTGATTATAAACGATCTAATTTTAAAATTGGTAAATGACATTTTATTCACACACATAGTAAGGCAAAGGCTTGATTTACAACCAGTTTAAAGGCCTTTCTGAAACTCCAAAGTGTACACAAGTGAGAGAATGTCCATGCATAAAGAGAAGGTACAGTATCACCTGGCAGCACGTTTTGCTTAGCAGCCATGTGTCCAGGTTATTCAGTTACAAAATGTAAAAGGTACTTCTTGGTGTATGGTACTGCTCAGTCAACTCAAGGCTTTGTTTAACTCTATGTGCACAACAGAACTACAGAGACAATCTCTTATTTGCCTCCAGAATTAAGTCACACTGCTTTGACACTACTGAGCTGAGCATGGTCAATAAACTACCATTGTCTGAAAAGCAGCACACTGAACTTCTGTGCAGTTTGATGCAGTCAGGTAGTCATAGTTCTAATTAACTACCTCTGATAATTTCTACTAAAAAACCATCAAAACTTACAATGCTTCTCTTAGTATATCCAATATTGACATACCATCTCTTCAATTCCCCTCTCCACTGAGATGAAGCAAAATCTTTCTTTTTTCAGGATAAAAAGGTATCTATAACTGCAAAATTATTTACTAATAGTAGCTGATATATCTATAATCTAGTATGAGAAACATAGACTATAGCAGTGGAATTTCTGAATTCAGCCAAAAATCATCATGATCTATGAACAGTTTTCTTCCAGCAGAGTGCTGATATTTATCAGTTCACATTCACAAAATTCTAGTTTATTCCTTAGCTTTCAAACTTACACAATGCCAAGAAAGCGTGCTTTGAGGCCATGAGAACCAGTACCCTTCGCAGGATATCTTTGTTAATAATGTAGTTTTTTATGTGATAGGTATGATGTTCTACACAGAAAGTTAGCAATTCGAGTATTAATGCCAAGAGTTGGGCTGTCTGAAAATCATCTGTAATAAAACAAAACCAAAATAATTAAACATATCTGGAATACTGCCTTCAGAAGCTAACTTCAAATATCCAATTGCACTCCAGTAAACATTTCCAAGTTATTTTATTTTCCCACAAACATTTTATGGAACACACTGCAGGATATGTTTAGTCTTTAAAACAGAAACTGAACAAGTTTGTTATGGATTGAGTATTTTCTATAAATACAGATATGGCAGGAAACTCTCTTAAAATACGAAACCAATTACATTTTTCTTAAATTGGTGTTTGAAGGTTCAGAGAACAAAACCCTAACACGAGCAGTCAGGCTTATTTAACCAAATCACATTATGATGTCCACACATCTAGATCATAAACTATTGTCCCACATGCAGTATCTTGACTAAGTTTGCACCAAAAACATGATCTATAATGCCTTTTAATTAAAGTACTATGCAAGAAATATCTCAGGGTCTTTTAATACTTGTAGTAAAAACTGCTGCTAGTAGCCAGCATGAACAGTTACTTCATCACTGATCTCCACTTTCTTAGTCTGATCTAGAAACAATACCCTCAAATTCACCACACCTTCCTACGGGAAATGTTGCAACATTTCTAGTAATCCCTGACCTTAAAAAAACATTTAAACATGTTTACAAGTCTATGTCAGTGAACTGCCTCATGAGTTCCTAAAAATTATACAAGTATTTTAATTTTTGCTAAAGCCAAATTTGCAGCAAAAGTTGTTCACTTCTCAAATCAGGTTTCTCTGCTGAGTTTTACGTTTATGCATTATTCAAATGACTAAATAATGAATCAGCATTTTACTTTGAACTATGTATCATAAACTCAGACTCAGTTTTTTTAGACAGAAAATGTCCTTTGACAGTTATTCTAAACATTGACATTCAACAGCCTTGATGTGCCCAAAATCCAGAGTGTCATTACCTTTGCTAGGCTTGTCCTCTGTAGTATTGGCCAATAAAGGGGCTGTCAGGACATGCATACAATGTTTGTAGAAGAAACCTAAGAACTCTGTCTTTTCTGTTTTCTACGGAATGAAAAAAAATATATGTAACACATACCATCAAATACTCTAAAAAAAAATCAAACGCAATTTAATTTGAAGGTATTTACTTACATTGGCAGTGGCAAGCATATTTTCTGGATCAACTAAAGTACGAAGCAAACCCATGAGTAGCACTGCCCCTCCAAGTTCTGGATCTGTGTCACAAATCATGTGTTCTATAATGAGGTTAATGAGTAATATATCCTAAGAGGAGGGGGGAAAAAAAAAAATCAATTCAAATGCTACTCCCTTGCACCAAATCTGAAATTATACAATGCAACAAACCTCTGTGAACAGGTGAGCACTCATCTCACCTAACAGAACTCTTTAGAAAACACAAAGCAGTTCAGTATCCTGTTACCAAATTCCATACTTCTTTGAAACTAGGGCTCATGTTATTCATAGAGTCACAAATATAAACCAGTAATTTCAAAACCCAGTAATTTCAAAAACAATACACACATTTCTGAGGACTCTCTACTTACATCATCATTCTGCTGCGCTTCCTGCATGACGAATTCTCGTACCATGGATGGGTTGTATTCAACCAAATATGAGAATATATCAGTGGCTGCACTTCGTACTTGTGCATCATCCATACCCTGGGAAAGTCAAATAAAACCATTTATATTTTCTTGAAAAGCTTAAATGGAACCAGAAAACATACAACTTTAATTCCTTCTCACAAATCATACCTAACTATTGCTAAAACCATATTCTAAAACTAAGTTAACTCTCACTTCTTCTTTAGAAATTTGACAACGGTTGGGCAAAATAAATTTTATGGTTTCCCTCCCCTTTGATCGATTTCCCTATTTTATTACTTATATGGATACCAAAAAGCAAGCAAAGCTAGGAAAGCAAATGAGGAAACAAAAACTGAAGAATGCCACGGCACTTATCAATGTCATATTGTAACAGGTTTTAAAGTTTTACAAAAATATTTTGAACATTCTGAATCTTAAGCTAGAACAAGCCAAATGAAGCAATTAAAATGAAAAGCACTTGTTGAAGTTTGTGCTGAAGCTACTTTTTAAAAAAAGCCTCTCTGAAGAGAAATAAACTTTTTATGACAAATAGAATTGAAATGACTTACCAATATGACTTCTAGTGCAGGCAGTATGCCCATATTTGACAAAGTTTTGAAAAATGCATCTCTGTTTTGAGGTTGCAGTGTTTGTGAGAATGCACAGAACTCTTTCAGAAAATTTACCTGAAAACCAGGAACGTACTAGTCAGTAATTAAAAACAAAAAAGGGATGCATGCGTCACTTTGTGGTAATTGTCACATGTATATTTTACAGATTTCTTACCAATTCCTGTCTTTTCTCCTCATCTGTGGCTTCATCTGTTAGTTGTGCAAACAAGTCTGTCAGAAATTTTTCATCTTCCTACAAAAGCAAAACAATACCATTTGTTTATTTGACAATATCAAAAGGCATCCAAGTATAACATAAAGTTCTTCTAGACCATGCTTCCTGGAATGAAGAGAACATATGTTTTTATACTGTAGTTAATCACACCTGTATCAACTTTCTAATTCAATTTTCAAGTAAATTAATATGAATCTTGTTTTTGAGCTTTAATCATATTCATATCACTCCACCCTCCAACAATTCACTCTAAATTACAACGTTTGTTGTGTTGCCTTCTAGTTGCCCTTTTTCTACTTTCTACTGCAACTCTCATTGTTTCGTCTTTGATTTCTTCAACTTCCTTCCCCCATATCACATGCCAGTCCCCCTAAATCACGCTACCCTTGCTTCAGCTGTTTACATATGGTTACAAACATGATCTCCCACACAGCCCTACGCGCACACACACTCATACATTTATATCTTTGGAATGTTATTAGATGTCTGCAGCAGAACGAAAGCAAGAACACAATGAAGGGAAAGCTGCCTAACAGCAGGAATGAGGTGAGATTCCTTCCCCCTCAATGTTGTGAAAAGGGTGAACTCTAGAGACCAAATTAAAACAACTGTTCCTATTACATACAGAATTTATTGGGCACTCTGATTGACAGCAATCAAAACACATTCCACTATTTTCACACTGCTGTACCTTAGCAAAACTGCAAACAGCTGCAAACACATTACAAATGAGTATTTAGATTGAATGAAGCAGCAATACTTAGCTTTCCATTAACTTTACAGTCCTAACAACTAGGAGATTATTAAGACAGAAATAAACCTTCTCCCATCCTTTTCCCAATATTATACAGTAATAAAACAGCACTTGCTTGAGAAGGATTCCTGTACATCAGATACTAATACATTTTTTCAGAAAGCTGCCAGTGCTGTTTCTTGTGATGACAGTAACACCATGTGCAACAACCCCTCCATCCCAAAACCACGGTGCCAGAAATCCAACCTGCTTTGCTTATGTTTGCACTGCATAAAGCAAAACCATGAAAGTACTTCAGATACACAAACAAAAACTTTCTTATGTTGTGAATTACCTCAGTACCTCATCCAGGCTCACCATGCAGCCTTGCTGAGAAAACGAGTACCTCAGTTCTGACAGCACTCCATGCTAAGGCTGCTACAACACTGCCACAACACAATCAGGATCTCTGCATGGCACTGCACAACACAGATAAACCCAAAACAGGCTGGCATGAGCTACTATATCTCACTGCACTATAAGGTAAACCCTGTATTTAAAATATGCCACGTTTCCTCTTGTCTGATGCTGCACTGTGCTCCTGACCTGACCCAACAGACAATGAAAAAAAGTGATTTCAGGACACAAGTTCAGGTGCTATTTCTGTGTCTGCTTCAAAACCCAAACAAAAGGAGATAGCAAAAGAAAGATACCTCATTTGAAGTATACCAAAATTCACTCTGGAGGATCAAGCACAGATGTAAATTCTGATTTTCAGATATCAACAGTCAAATATGTTCAAAACAACTATTAAGGTCTTTGATTTCAAGAATCATACCTCAAGCTTTGATGGGCAAATACAAGGATGTTTGACTACCTGCTATCCAGTTGTTACATGTCTTTGTAAGTTTTCTGTTCTAATATTTAACCCATTAGACATCACAGGTAATGTAAGTAACCCACAGCAGACATACTGACATACTTAGTCACTGAAATAAAAAAAAAAAAAACCAACAAAACAAAACCCCACAAACCCAGTTCTTTTGAAGAATATGCAGGTTCTTTTCCATGATTAGCAGTACATTTAAGAAAAGGCTACATAGTTTGCTTTCATTTCTCTTTTTGCTATTTTGATCAAGACGTAGAACTAATCTTATCTATAAGAACTACTGAGAAGACGGCATGCTTATCCCCAGTTGGAAAGCATAACCCCTATTTCCATTCTCACTGTGAAAGCAACTCTTCACCTCTTCCATAATACCTGAGAGTAAAGGCAAGTCAATACCACAGAATTATCTTAGAGTGATTACTGTGAAAAAATAATGGAAATATCAGCAGCAGATAATCATGGCTCTTTCATATATAAGAGCCATGAATAGTGTACTTCTGGAAAAAAAAAAAGGGTATACAATATTACCCAATGCATCAAACTGGGCTTTTTATGTTGTGGAAGGAGAAGAGGAGACCCTGTACTGTTGGTGGTATGTGGGTCTCATTTATGAGACTTCAGTGTCCCAGAGATAGAGTTCACTGGGGAAGCTGCACCTCTGGCACTATGTGGCAGAGCAGGACCAGCAGGAGCTGGCTGGGCAGGAAGGTGTGGGCAGGGCCCCAGCTCAGCTCTCTGACCAGATCCTGCCACATCCCTGACCTGTTCCAGATGTGTTTGCAACAGAGGGCAACCCACTCACCCGGGTATTGGGCTTGCAAACATATGGGACTTGTAGAGGGAACTTAACATGGGCAAGTGAAAAACACTTCAATGCTGGCACTTAATGTTTCAGGAAGAATTTGCAGATGTTCAGTATGTAACTGTTTTTCAGCATTCCAAATATAGACAACAATACAGTATTTTACAATTCTGCATTAAATATAACATTGAAATATTCTCCATGCCATGTCCTCTCCCAAACCCCATTAAATACTTTGCACTTTTAAATTAACAAGATTACCTGAAATCTCCAGGCTTCAAAACAACCATGACCTATTTAAAATCAGACAAATTAAGATGGATCTGAGTGATTCGAAACATCCCACCCTTACATGGATAACATGCAGTAAATGGCACTTATTCCAAGAAAATAAAAACAACCTGTTACTCACTTCACACTTACGGCTTAGCCCTGAAAAGCTTTTAGCATTCATCTCATTCCAGATGCTTAATGAAAGGCAGACAGGTTGCTGTTCATGAGAAAAGACCCAATCCTCTCACATTTATAGAAAAATTGTCATTGCAAAGAACATTCTAAATACAAGATTCTCTCTCTCAAGCTGTAAAATTACTGACAAGGGCAACATACCTAAAGAAACATTCCTGAACAATACTACCAGGATCCGTGGAAATGCACAGTCTGAGAGCAGAGTTCACATATTTTAGAAGTCACAAAGCACCAACACTCAGTGCTAGAATTACATTAATCCAAATGTTTTCCATTTTTCAACTTTCAAAAATCCTCCAAAATACGTCTGTGAACACAATGCAAATGCAGTATGTGGTCTTTTCACGTAGACAAGTATCAAAACACATTTTGCTGTATCTTAGAAGCTGTGAAGGTCACAACTGTTTTCCAAGAAAACAAAACTGCAAACAATAGTTTATGATGCAATTGTGGATTCTAGGTACTTTGCCCAGGCACAGAAATTATTAAAAGTGCAACATTTAAACTATGTGTATACCAGACACTAAGTATATTCATTTATGCTTTGCAAGTTTTAAGTAGATGCTTCTAGGATTTAATACATTTCAAAGCTCATGAAGATAAAAACAAGCCAGGCCAACTACTCACTCAATCATTTATGACTTTAAAAACAAGAAAACCCACAGATAAGG
The DNA here is from genome assembly GCA_013399195.1 of Dicrurus megarhynchus. Classification (NCBI taxonomy): domain Eukaryota; kingdom Metazoa; phylum Chordata; class Aves; order Passeriformes; family Dicruridae; genus Dicrurus; species Dicrurus megarhynchus. Next base: position 1,625,143 of record VXAD01010352.1, read on the forward strand.
TAGGGTTACAAAAAAAGACACCATTTACATTTGTGATTCAACTTTCAAAGTAGTCGTCCTCCTCCCAAAAGGCACCTAAAAAAGGATTCTTCTAAACCAGGCCTCTCGAGTAATTAACATTCAGTTATCAGATACTTTTGTGTCTGTGATTACAGATAAATGACATAAAACATACTTTTCTCAAAAAAAAATTCCAAGAAACTCAACGCCGCCTAAACTGGAAAGAGAGCACACATTCCATCCTAAATCCCACCTCTATATTCATTTTGGGCAGAAACAGTATTTTAGCCCATAAAGTGAAATTTTCGTGTTACTAGCAAACAGATAATTACCACTTCAAACACACATTCCTTCCTGCTACCACACAGAAGATTCCTTCGTTTAAAATCTCCTTTATATCAGACTGCCTTTCCACACAAGCCTTCATCATACACTACTTCCATGTGAATAGACATGCTGGAAAAGTAGCGAGGATCCACCAAATCACTTTTGTAGTTTCTGTACATGTGGAAAATAATTTTCTACAATGAAGAAGTTAATCCCAAAAATCATGAGCATGCACCACTCACAAATGTCTTTCACCAAGTCATTTCCCTGCTTCAGAAAGCAGTATCCTTTTATACTTTATTGCAAGGTGACTTTTGCTGAAAGTAAACCCCCAGTTATTCCTGAGCCAACTACTATAAGAAAGAAGATTGGGATTTGGACAAAACTACCAACATGCACTAACACAATTCTTCCTCTAAAACAACTACAGATAATTACGTTTGCATCCACAGGACTCTGTTAAGAATAAGCAACTATCTGTAAAAACACTTTCAAAATTAAAACCTGCCTATTGTTACACATAAATACAGTAAAATATACAGATGTACCTAAATGCCTTCAATTTTTTAGCTCTTGGAAAGGGATATATGGACTATCAGTAATATGATTTCTGTATTTAAAAATTCTGATTTACCAGTACAATAATACATCTGATCACTGCTCTACCAGGCACAAAAATTATTTTAACCTATGTCCACTTTTCTCCTTCTAACTCTCCACTTCCCTGAATATTAAAGACCCTGAAGTCTACATGCACATACCCAAAAGTAATCCTAACAATATTCTTTATTCTGGAAGATAAAAACATCACATGATCTTGCTGGCAAAAAGAGCACACCAATGAGAAAAGGGGGAGAGAACAGAAGGAAATACTGTTTGCTCACTCTACGGCGCAGTTTTGCAAGTTTATTTTTACAAACTAGTTAATAATACAAAGGGAAAGACCTGGTGGCCTCCAGTGTGAACATTAGTATGTATTTTTTAAAATTGCAAAAGAGCGCCATATAAAGCAAGAAACACCACTTACCTGTCGCACCCCACTCTCAAAACTTGGCAAACTCTATGTTTCAGCAAAGTTTCTTGGTGGCTATGACATCTCAAGACTAGAACAGGCTGGACCCCAAGCAGTAAGAGCATATTAGGAGGGGCTGAAATTGCAAAAAAATATTATATACCTCTTTCATACCTTACACACTGTGAATGACAAAACCTGCAACTGAGTAGATTTTCACAGCAGTTAATTCTGCAGGCTGGAAATATTGCTTTCATGGCTTTACTACTCATCATGAAACAACAGTATCTACTTTAGTGGGATGTTGACATGCTCACTTAAATCGACCTATCTTATAAAATCAAATCACAAACTAACCTCCAGTTCTCAGAAAAGCCCATCAATGTAAGCACATTTTTATAAAGCTTATGGGAAAGCTAACCTTCATGAAGAAGGAGGGAAGAATGTGGTTCGTAACCCTAATGCCAAAGGTTACCTATTTTCTGTTTTTGGTTTTAGCCCAAAAGGGCAACAGTTATTTGCCTACCAAAGAAAGAAAGCAAAATCATGGAAGCAAGTATCTTCCATGACTACAGAATTTATTCTTTTTAAACACATGCAAAGTCTCTCTAATAAAGCCAGAACTCGGAAGAATCAGCATATTCTCATTTACAATATTCATTAATTATAACTGAAAAACTGACTTCAAATGTCAGTGACCTTTAATGACCTATCTTAGATGGCCTATCTTGACCGTAAATGCCTTAAATAAAACACAGTGGTAGTTTTTAGTAAAGCCACTCAGCCTGTCAAAAAGTGTAAGATACAATCTGTACAGTCTTGTACAACCTTCTAGTCACTTCTCTGAAACTGAAGTCTGGCGGAGTTAATTGAGATGAGACTACCGTAAGGTGCCACTGTGGTTAATACACAGCCTGACATGGAAAGGCCTTGTTACAGCTCACTATTTTTCCATGACGGAGGTAACAGTTTTTCTTCTCCTTTCCTTCACAGCCAGTGAGAGAGAGAAAAGAATACTCAACAAATCAGTTGTATACACAAGAGTTGCAGTATGTCATGAGATATCAGCTACTCGGGGAGTTTACTTTTATTCTGCCAAGTGAAACTTCCCAAGAAGAGACCTCTTTTGTCACATCCTCAATGGTCCAAGAAAGACAACCTAAAGTCAACAGCAAAGGCATTAACAACCTTTATCATGCATCAACTAAGAACTTGAGATCTCATCCACGGCTTCCAATAAACTACCATGAAGCATCACGGAGTCTTTTCAATTAATAATGACTTCTAAAAGAAACCACTTCTTAAGTACCCATGTAAGGTTAGTGAGCACCAAGATCTCAGAAGATCTAAAATAACGAATGGCAGGAACTACAGAGATCTATACATTCTTCATGAAGTTACACCCCCTCCACACACACAAAGTATTGTGACACCAGCTACAGGAACGCATGTTAAACCACACACAAATGGAAGAAAGCCCTTAGGAATTAGTTATAGAAGTGAAATCAACAAAAGAAGTATTTTAATTCAGTTCTCAGAGCATTATTTACTCTGCTTAAAGAAATGGGAAGGAATAGCATCATACATTTTATACACAGACTGCAGGAATGGGGGGCTGAAATGAAACTAGAGTGCAGAGATTACAGAAAAGTGCAACCTGACCTATTGCTCTATGAATAAATGAATAAATTAATGTCAGGTAAGCTGAAACCTTGGGTTAGAGCTACACTGCAGGAATTTGAAAAATCAATCAATCAATCAAGCCTTTTAAACTCCTAGAAATGCAATGGACACATAATTTGTGAGTATTTTTTAATTCCCTCAAAACCAAAAATTGATCAACAATGTCAAATGATTTCCAACAGATTCTTACTTATGAACTCAGGGAGTTTTCCCTCCTTGCTAGAGAGCTGTACTGTGAAAGCACTAGGAAATGCAGTACAGCATAGGATGTATAATCTTTCTTGTGTGCTATCATTCTGCGCTCCTCAAAGCTGTGGAAAGCACTTCGACAATTCAAAATGTTTAACTTTGAAATGCAATGTTAATTCTTCTGGCTCCAACATACATGAAGTATACGTTATTCTCAACCATAGAGAACAGCAACAGAAGTGAAGGTAAGTTTCAAAAATCTGCTGTCACATAACAAATCAAGATCAGATCTGAGCCTTTATTTCAACTGTAAACTGCAACTAACAAGTCTGGCAACCACACTAAACCTTGGTATGCTAACCTAAACCTGGCCTACATCCATTAACCTAACACAAGTTGTAAGAGACAAAAAAAGGAAACTCATCAGTCACTAGTCCTCAATAAAGTTATCTTGGGATGTCTGGCAAACACACCCTTAATGATTTTGCAGGATCAGGCCCTCTTTTTCTTGCCCAGTTTCTTTTTCAAAGCCCAAGACACCTCTCAGAATCAGCCACAGTCACCAAGACTCCTGAATAATTCTTCCCCTCCTCCTCTGTTGGGGTCAATGAAATAAGAAAACCATATAATTATGAGTGCCTAGCAAAAGATGCTGAGAGTATAGAAACTCTAGGCAAGATTGACATGAAAACAAGCTTTGAGATACCAAACCCCAGTTACTGAACAACTGGAAAACAATGGTATAGCCGACTAAAAGTAATCCCCTTTGATGAAACAATAGCCCTCTGCCCACAGAAAGGTCCAAGGGTCAGAGCAGACCCTACCAACTTGGCAGAGGGTCCAAAAAGCAGTTTTTAGGGTTTAAAATATAACGCCATATGGTAATGCAATGATTCTTATAGGCTGTATGTAAATGCTATAGGATTTGTAGCTTGTTCTAGATTGGTTAATGTAAGTTAGAATATTCAGCACAGAAGATGATTTATTGAGATGTAAACGGGAAAAAAGGTACTCTGTTCTGTACATCTGTTCTGTTCTGTATTTCTGCTCTGTATTGTATCCCTACTTTGCTCTGTATTCTGTATTCTTCTTCTCTGCCTTCTGACCTGCCTTGAGCTGCGTCTGGCAGCTCCTAGCAGGTCCCCTGCCCTTCTACAATAAAACTCATGCTCTAAGACCTGACTTCAGAGATCTCTCGTCCCATCCGTCCTGTCTTGTCACCGTCCCAGCCGTCGTGGGCAGAACCACACAGAAGGCAGGGAGAAAGAAAAAATCCTACACTCCTCCTCAAGTCAAAATGTATCATCTTCAGAAATTTCCATTTAACAACCCTTGCAAAGAGGGCAAGACATTTTTGAGGCAGTAGCCATACTGAATGCGCCAGTTGAGACCCCTTAACTGGATCTTTACCAACATTCTCTCAAAGTCAGACTTGTAAACTTCTTCAAATTGGCAACTCTAAAATGACTAAGGCCTTCTGACTGTTTCAGATAAGCAACTGTGACTTTGTTTATCAGGGACACACATACAGACAGGAACAGTTTGGTTCACATGGGCATAAGATGGGCCCTAGTACTACTGAAGATGGCCCAGGTATTTCACCTGACAGATTAAAGCCCCAAGAGAGTGGATTAAGTTATACACTTAAGTTATATATACTCTGATAACTGAGTGTGATGGATAAAAAATTGCGAGGCCTAGTTTTGACAATTATTTGCTCTATGAGCTTGCAAAAGGAATTTTCACTCTCCTCTCCTATGTTTTCCATTAAATTATACAGGGTACATCCTGAGAGTTAAACTGAAGCTAAATACGGTTGAAGCAATCAGTAACATCTAACACTTGGTCCATTTCTCCCGATCAGACAGCCCCTACAAAGACAGTGACTATTCATTTTTTAAACTCTGGGAGAAATAAGATAATGATAATTAACTTCTACAAACCAAAATACATGTGCTGTAACACTCTGCTGAGTTAGCTGAAAGCGTTAGAAAGCTCCCCTTACTGAGATATGCCAACAACTTCTAACACCATTCAGGAAGTTCATGGGTTGGTACAGAACATCTAAGACATCGGTAAGCTATGTAAAGTATCAAATAATCTCTTTACGTTTGCAGTAAGACATACTTATTGAAAAACTCGCAATTCCAAGCAGCATTATTTAGGGACTTATTAAGACGAACTAAGAAAACATTCAAGCATCTAAAGCAGTCTTATGTTCTTAATCTGTACTTTCCAAACAGCTAATTTAATTTACTTCGAAATTAGCAACAGCTGTATCATGGTAGGAGATTATATTGTGAAATTTAGGCAAAGTAATTTTTTTCATAGTAACGTGACAAAAGATATCCCTATATCTAGTGACTTAAAAGTCCAAAAATAAAAAAGACAAACTAACCCTCAAAACTCCTATTAAAATCAAAGATTCAAAGTGCAAACAGTACTATTCATTCCAAAGAACCTCATTCAATATTCTACATATGTTTGCTCCATTTAAATCAGTTACAGAGAATCTACTCCAAACCCAGAAATTAAAGCACCCGTATTTGACAACTCAGTACTAAAATCCACGCCTTTTCTGTCACACTCCACCATCACTTACAGAATCACAGAAGTGAAGGTTCGACCAAAGCACCTCAATCTTTCCAGGAATAATTACCCAACTTTCTTTGCCCAAACGCAAGTAAGAGACTACGAATTTTTGAAACTTACCTGTAACATGCCAACTATTTCCACTTTATTAAAAAAGATGAAAGAATGAAGTGTTGATAGCATATTTTCCTCAAAAACTGAGGGAGTGGGTAGGACCATATCTTGAATATACTGTACTCTGTATGTCTGATGTATTTTTTGTTTCAGCTCTGGATCAGATATAGGTATCACTTCTTTAAATTTTGCTGTCTTAGTCAGAAATTCCCTGTGTTTCCGTGACTGTGATAAAGACGGATCATATTCTAGGCATCCAATTACGTCCATTATACATTCCTCGGAAAACATGACTTCAAAAAGTGCAGTTCTGTTCAAAAGGAAAATTCCCTTAATAATTTCGTATAAGTGGTGTAGTCCTTCAATGTTCTCCAAGTCTTCGCACACATGAAAAATTTCTAAGAGCTTCTTAATATAACCCTCATTTTCCAGTGCTAGTGCGAGTTTTTCACGACGTAACGGTGAAGGCAGTGAAGATGCCACAAGTTCTGCAATTTCTTCTAGTCGGCTGAGTTCACAGGATGGCAGTTCTAGACCTGGTGATGACATATCATCAAAGCGTTCCTCCTCAGATTCATCAACAAGATCCTGAGTAATATCGACAGAAGGGTCCTTGCCTTGAACCTGCAAAATAAGATGTGTCAAAAAGTGGAGTTTAATTTTACTGCTACTTGAATGCTTTTTAAAAAATACCACTTAAATATCACACACTTTTTCTTTGTATGGCCAAAATAGAAATTCAAATCTAGTCTGACATTGAAATATTGAAAATAACAGAGATAATGAGAAGATTTCTTCAAATAGAAAGCTTTAGAGAACTGTTTCTACATTAGACATTTAACTTTATTTATTTTCTAAAAACGGGAGGAAGAATAAGGAAAAACCTACATTTTCTGAGTTCTTCAAAAAAAACCAGAAATTCCCAATTATTAATATCGACAGCAACTTCTTAATAGACTACTGAACTAAGCTGTTTGTTTCCAGTCTTTATTCTCTGCAGACAGATTTTCAAATGCAAATCAGTATTACATTATCCTAGTGATAGTTTAAACATTTATCTATAGGCTATTAACTGCTCTTGAATCTTTTCAAAGCTTCCACTACCTCAAACAGAGGAGAGAGGCCAGTCTTGCTAATTTATCTGTTGTTTTCAGCCCTGGAGAGCTGCAAGTCAAAATCTGTTACTGTGCACTTTCTAAATACTCAACAGAGACAGAGAACCTTCTCTTAAGAACAAAAAAGCTCAAACCAACACTGACAAAAGAATAGTGGAAAACTGACTGTCAGAAAAATAATGCACAGGACTTGCAAAGATCTCTCCAGAGATATGAGGAAACTGTGGAAAATATGAATTAGTAAAGTAATGCACAGATGCTTGGGCACCAGAGTGTATCAGCTTTAATGACATCTTAATTTTAGCATCTGCCTGGAGTCTGATGTGTCAAATTCAGAGAGGCACTGCTGTGCAGAACAGTAGAAGGTGCTGTTCTTTTTAATCTTGAAAATGGGCAAAAAACCCCTGGGAGAAATAATGCTTCATTTCTAACAGCAAGCCTATACTTATTCTAAGTATAAACCCCACGTATTGTTCTGCTTATACAGCAGCAACCACTTTCTCTATAAATGGTATCAAAGCTTTCCTTTTAGAAGAAGTTTTAATGACTGAGGAAGCTTAAGATCTATAAAGTACACTAGACACAAATACAACAGCATGGCCTCAAAACAGGGTGTAAAGACACTGGTTTCCTACAAAAATATTAGATCTTTACATGAGGGTGAGGAAGCTGGGCTTCTTATCTGGGTGTTTCCTAAGAACAAAACTTCCCCTTTGCCCCACTTTGTTTCTGTCCCCAGCTTTTGGGCCATTGACTGCTAAGCTTCTTGGAAATGTTTCTGCTCTTAATTAACATAAGTGGCAAAGTGCTGAAAAGAATAATTATTAAAAAAAGGAATAATCTATACACATGTAATTGTGAAACCAGATTTCTTTTGCTTTATTTCTGAAATCAGTAAGAACAAACTTCAAAACACAGAATGGGGAGAGCTAAATGTTTGTTAAGAACAGAAAGAGAGTGCAGAGAGAGATTTAGAGTAATTTAGAGAAATCCCACATAATGTAGCACAGAATTAAGAGAAGTTGTAATGCTTGGAAGGGAATAAAAAACCCGAACAGGAACTGACAAATGTGGACTAACATCAGTGAATACATTGATTAAATTCTTTTGGGTCTATAGTTAATACCCCAAGAAGTATTATCCACAAACAACACTGATTCAGTGACTATACAGTCATCTGGTTGTAGTGGTAAAACATACGTTAAAATATATACATGCTACATATAAATTGTTTGATTTCTTAAAACATTATCTTTAAGGTGATAATACAGGGATAGAGCTATCTCCTACTATCAGATCAATCTTTCATAGCCTGGAAACATTTACATGGAAAGAAGTTCTGAGAGGAACTCAACATTCCCCTCACCTGAAACAGAAGAATGAGAAAAAGAGAAATGTAAATAAAATACAGTTTTTTTACATATACCATATATAAAATTACATTTTGCGGTATATCCTATAAGAAATAGATTATAAAACTCACTAAGAGCTCACATAAATTCTTCTCTCTGCAATAAAACTTAGATAGGTAATCTTTTCCCTTATGGCCAACCTGAAAAAAGTTAATTATGACATCAATTGTTATGCAACTTTTTAAGCACTCATTTAAGCTACACTTCCTTGGGCAAAAACAGAGCAAAAAAGTTATGTTGAGCAGAAAGACCTGAAAAAAGTACCCAAAACATAGAGTAGGTTTGTATTAAATCTCTGGAGGAAGAAGAAAGTTTTCAAATTTAAAAAATGCAAAATTTGGGAGAGCTGGCTAAAATGGTAGTTTTTACTTTCTATCTACTGTTGTTCAAATTTGCCTCTAAGAACAGCTTAAAAGTTTTGAACACAAACATTAAGATGAATTAGGCTGTCTCAATCTTACATTTATCAAACTTACCTGACATATTTTTTCCCATATTTCATCACATCCTGCCTTTTCTTGAAAGCTAAGTGCCAAATCATAATTTTCAGCTTCAGACCACACAATCAAGGTATCCTTTAAAGAGAGGAAGAGTATTTTCAGGCAATATATTTGAGATCTAACAAACCTAAATAGTATTTAAAGAGTAAAATTTTAAAATAAAAACACCCTGATACCTAATTACAACAGGACAGTATTACAATACAAATGCAACCATCACACTTCACAAAATTTTTATACGTTCTGAGATTCTTAGGATTAAAAACATTTCTGCATAAATCAGAAAAAAGAAGTTCCAGAAACATATCAAAAGTTTTAGTTCTTACTTTATGTGACCATAATATTGTCAATCTCTAAAAGGTTGATCTAGAAAATGCACTTCTACCTCAATGCATTCTTTAATAAAATAAGTAAAAAAAGCAACAGGTTTTGTGGGGGTTAATGTTAGGGTTTTTTTTTAATGTTTCTGCTGCACCACAAAAAACTGCACATTTTCTGTAGGATCAAAATTACAATACATTTTTTCATTTTTGTAGGCCCCAGAAGACACTCTGCTAATGCACAGAACAGCTGTTTAAAAGGTAGTCCCAAGATGGCTACAAACTCTGAAGAAGAGGAACAGCACAGTTGACTGCCTGGGACTACACCTACCCAGTACACTGAATCACACAGAAGTTTTACTTATTCCTAACTACAATTCTGGAAGGAAGTTTTGCCCTAGATTTCTAGAAAGTAGTTGAAACCGTGCTTAGCTATGTTTACTACCCCGATACTGAAGCTCTCATCTACTTACTAGGATACTTCAAAGGTTTATCAGCACCCTCATACTGCATGCAAAACCAACACATGAAAGTGGAAGCTGATGCTGCTAACAGCAATGTCACACACTGATAAGGTATTTGATCAAGTAGTTTACAGAGAGTCTGCTAAATAACCCTTAGAATAACTACATAAAAAATAAAACTAAATTAATAAAAGAAGAAAATAAAATCAGCATTGTTTACACGTGTTGAATCAAGTTTTATCGTTAGTCTTTTGTCTTTCTGTAACAGCTGAAATATAGCCACAGTAAATACATATAGCTCCATGAAACCACATTATTTCAGCCAAGTGCCAAACCATGCATTTACTCACTAGGACAAGAGACATGAGAATTTTTCTACTTATACATAATATACAGAATTTTTACTTCATTAAGTACAGATTTTGCTTATAGTGATATTAAAATGAACACTGACAATAAAGAGAAACCTTACATTTAGATTTTGATATGCACTTACTAGAAAACACCTTAAACTAAACTATAATCTAAACAGCACAATCAGCCAGCTCCAATAGGATTGTCAAGCAATACAACATAATCAATTTGCCATTACCAGAGCAGCTATACTGCTTCAGAGGCACTAATGGCTTTACCTTGTAAATGGCAAATAGTTTACCTTTTCCTTTTCCAAAGGGTTGAGGAAGAGGTGGTACACAGAAGAAAGGGATTTAGGAAGACCACCTCCAAAATACAAAAGGAAGAAAAAAATAATAATTAATAGTTTATTCTCTACAAGACAGGTCATGGAGCAAATACTCTGGTAATAACAGATTGACAGCACCTGGTACTGCTGACTCCATTAGAGCAAGAAAAATCAGTTTACAAAAATCTGAAAAGTGAAGGTCCCCCCCCCAAACTTTTTTTGTTTACCATCTTTTAAAAACAGTATGTACCTTACTTGCAGTATTAAATGTAGGTATCAGGTTCAAATTGTAATACATTTATCTCTGCAATTGTATTTCTGCTGCAGTAATTTTCAAGGCCTTTCTATCCTTAGCTTCATGCTGAGTAGTGCTTCTTTAATTAAAAAACCCCAAACAACCCTAACACCACATTTTAAGTAGACCCTAGCAGAACTTGCAACATTCCCATCTAATTACATTTCCATTCAGGTGAAAGTAGTCAGATTTCTAAACGAGCCATTTCCAGAAGACCAAAATGTATTTTCTTCTTGATAAACAACCCAACTAACAAATGGGGAAATGACTAGAAGAACAAAAGCAAGGACAGTGTTATTTACATTAACTGCTTAAGTTTAATAAACAAAAGCTCTAAGTCTCTGACTAACATCCAGCAATGGATCAAGACAGAGGAAGGAAGGCAGGCAGAGAAAAATGAAAGACAAGACAGAAAGTTAAACCTGCTTTTGAAAACTACAGTCACAGATGTAGAGAAACGTATTTGGCCATAGCATAGCAATTTTTCCCTTTAACAAGATCATCCACTACTTAACACAGAAGTTCACACCTCTATGCATTCTGGTTTTTTTTAGTTATTTCTTCTTTGGAAAACAAAACAAAAACTGCTAACAGAAATCATTTGAGCAGCAGAACAATCATCTTCCAGTTTGTTTTATCAATATTAGAAAAGTGTTTTCCAATTGCCAACATTAAAATTTAAAGTTATTAGTATCTGTTGTCTTATCACAGAAGGGTTTTGTATTATGGTTCCTCAATAGAAATCTATCAATTGCTACTCTCCGGATCTTTAGTAAACTGTATTTGTTTGTAGAACCTTTGTTGCATCAAAGGGCTTTTAAAAAGAGAATATGAAAGAAAAAGCACTTCACTCTGTCACATAACATACAATTTTGTCTAAGTTTAAATTCACTGTTAAATGCAGACAGTTGTGACTATAATTTCATTTTGTTAATCCTACAAAGCTTATAATCATCAAAAATAACAGTACAAGACTTATACATGGATGAAGAAATGACTGAAGGAAATTCTAGATGGAGTTAAAGATAGAAGAACACATCAATAACAGTCTACTTTCTGTTCATTTTATTGAAAGAAATCTTTCTATATGCTTGATCTAACATTTCCTCAGTGTAAGTTGAATCCAGTAACTGCCCTGGATCTCTCAGCTATGGAATAGGAGTATCTGTTGCTTCCAAATGTCAAACACTACTTCGTGAAACTCCAGAAAGCAACTGAAATTTCTTAAGAATGCCTCCTCCAAAGAGAAAACAGGAGTAAGGATAAATATGCTTAGTAATAGTGGCTATTGGTTAGAGAGGTAGGGAGATAAGTCTTGTGCATTACACCTTGCTGAGCATAAAATCTTCAATTTTATTTGATTCATAATAGCAGTTCTGGTTCAGCTGGATCAAAGACACGTCCTTTGTTGTTGCATTTCATATAAAATATTAACATCTACACAAGGAACTGGACAGGATAATTAAAACATCTAAAATTTATTCTTATCTAGCTCATTGTTAAACAACTAAAATGTGAAACAGCAGTATTATATCACAGCTACACTGTGTGAACTGTCACAAACCTGGACAACAGTTTTATCACTGAAGGATCTTATACTGAGTTCTCTGCAAGAATCTCAGCATTCTAGCTCCTCATAGTTTTAAGATGCATCACAGTTCTTGGCAAGATCTTTTTTAAATAGGATGATAACCAGGAGCTATTTATATAGAGTTCATGATCTTATTCAAAGATTGAAAAATTATTTGCTGCTTTGCAAAAAAAATATTTTGACAGTAGTGCCAGTTGGATGTGTCATCACTATCTTAGCCCATACAAAATTTGCTGTCTCCTTCGGACCATTTACATGAATTTGTTTTCTGTTATAATAGTGCTCATTATGACTGCACAGATAAAATGAGGAATTTTAAAATTTAATAAAAAATTCTGATTATGGCCTCTTTTTAGGAGACCTATGTACTTAACATCCCCATAAAGAGGTATCAATCATTTCTACAAGTGGAGGATAGCTTTGTACACTCTAGTCCTTATAAGGGCACAGCCTGAGGCAAAAACTTGTAATAGAATGGGGGATTCCTGTGCTGCTTCTCCCACTGCTGGCTGCTTCAAGCCCTCATGAAGCAAACTGTACTTAGAGGTTCTCCAGAAGCACTACTGTGTGCTACAGTTTTATTTTAGACCTCATGCCTCAGCAGCTAACCTGCAATAGGTTAACTCAGGAAACAGAGGCAATTGCACTTAAGAAGGACGGGGTTTAGTATCTACCCTATGACTGTTCATTTTTTGAAACTATTGCCAAAAGGTTTCTGACTTTCCTCAAGAGTAAAAAGTTTTTGATACATACAATCAGTCTAAAGTTCTCGCCATAGCACTCACTAAAGATCAACTTTTATTAGACATTAAATCAGTTTTATTTAAGTATTAGAATGCTGATTAACAGGTGTGTTGTACAGCACTCACACAATCTCCAAAGCAAGCTCTGGGATTTCATAATGAAGAATTTAAGAGCAACTAGTACTTCATATTTGATTCTGCTACGATTTCTTTCCTAATGTGATTAACAAAACTGTTACTGTTTGACAATGGACTCTCACTACTGTTCATGTCCAGGGAGAACAGAAGTCTTCTCTGTAGCTCCACAACATTCTCTTGGCATCATCCCTATGAGATTTAGGCTACACTCAAGAAGTAGTGACCCCCTAAATTAGGTAAGTCTTTCATAAATTCTTGCTCGCAGCCTTAAAAAAGCAAATTAATCTCCTCCTATTTGCCCTCACACAGTTCAGGCCTATGACACTTTCCTGGCCCACACAAGGTTCAACACAGCCAGGCTGTTTCTTCCCCTCTTGGACTGCCTGATTGCTAAGTCCTTATCTAAGCCCTTATACTGTTTACAGACACTTCCCCGGACATGCCAAACCACATTTCAGCACCTTGCTATCTAAATATTTACAATCAACAGTATGGCTTCATAATTTCAGGTTTCTCTTTATGAAATAAACTACCCAAACTATCCAGACTTCTTAAGTTAAATATACAGTATTGTGGTAGGTCGTGGCAGAATCTTCAAGCTAAAAAACCCACCCAAGTAATGTAATAGAAAGTTTCAATTCTGCATTTGGTTTCATGCACTTTTTCACCTAGAACCCAATTATGTGCTAACAATTTATTAAAAAAACTGATTAACATGTCAAAGGCATACTCAGATTGTGTTCTACTAGCTTCTATGAAAGCTCAAAAATCAAACACAACTTTTCAGTTAGTGATTTCATAGCTGCATTCCCATGAATCACATGGAATAAAAGCAGTTTATTAGTTCTGCAGCAGAATCTTGACTCACTCATACTCAGCAACAGCAGAAAAATCAGAATACACAGGAAAACAAACATGAAGGAAAAGTCTAAATATGTATGTTAAAAGTCTAGACGTGTATGTTAATTTAAAATAGATGAACCAGCCCACCCCAAACCCAAGAGCAGCCCACCCTTCCCCTTGTTTATTCCCACACCCCACAAAGCCACACACTTTTCCTTACTATCTTTGCTACAATATGCACAAATTTTATTGAAATAGTTTCACTGTTGGCTTGCTTGTCATGATAGCAAGGGTATGAAGTTCATCTTCTCTGAGCATTCTATCAGTGCCTTTTTGGATCTTTTCAAAACTTGGCTTTTTTGTTAGTAAATCTGCTCTCCATTATTCGAGGATGGCCACCTTCAAGTTACAGAGCTAGTAGATAGTACTCTGTATGAATTTAAGTTTTCATTCTTCTGAGGAACTGAGAAAGAGACTGCAAAAGAAAAGGACACAGGACACCTCCAGTGCAGAGGCAAGACTCTGTAGGTGGAAGCTGCAAGCAGCTCACATCTTCCTTGTATCAGGCACAGAAAGGGATGCAATACATACTTCATCACTGCTTTACAAGATGCACATGGATGCATCTAAAAAAGCTGAGGATACAAGTCTTTACTGTTCTATTTCTAAAGCATTGCCAAAATATACTGAAAAGCTATATGCCAGTCCACACCTGTATCATGTTTCTCCCTAGATAAATGCTATGTGTAGAGAAGGTTTTTTAATCCTTTAGGCTGCATAGGAAGAGATGTGTTGTCCTAATACACTAATGCAATTATCTATTTTCTGAATAAGGATCACTTGTTTAAGAACAGCATCTTTGTCATCAACATTCTGAAATTTTAATGCCTTAACCCCCTCCAACCCACAATTAAAGTATCTTCTACCTTTACTACAATATTAGGAAAACAACCAACACCAGAAGAGAAAAACTAAGTATTCCATGTGTGACCCAGCAATGCCTTGTATAATTAAATTCCACCTACTAAACAAAATTTGCTTTTAAGGTGTATGCTACTTACCCAGTAATTAAATCCAGTATACTCCATGGCAAAGTTATGGGACCATTATTGTAGCATTTTAAAACAAAAACACCACCAAAACATAAAGCTGTAAACAAGAATACAAATCAGGTGCTCCTGTGGCTGTACTGTGCACATTTTGCTTTTTCTGAAGAAGTTTCTGCCTACAAGTCATACCTTAACATAAGAAATATTAAGGCCTTTTTTTGAGCCACAGGACATTAATTTCTCAAGTTGTTTTCTTTCTAGCTGTTTTTCATCATATGGCTTCCTTTCTTCTAGTTCTAGTATAAGTAGCGATGAGTTTGCCAGGAAGTACATGGTTCAGAGCATCAACACACTTCCACTGGTAGCAATTCTATGTTGCAGAATCAGCTACATAGACCTATCTTTCTTTTTGAACACAGCAGAAAATGGCTCTTCATTGTGACAGACTAATTTATTTGAGTACTGAAAAGGTAGAGTAAGAGAAAAGACTGTCTATGAATTTCACGCTTTAATGAATTATTTCAAACCTCCAGATGGCAGGTAAGTCTGGGAAGACTGGGAACTAGACTGTGCAAATGGAAGTATCTCAGGTTGATGTATGAAAAATGAGTCCCTGAGCAGGACTCAACATCTCCCAAATATTCTTTCTCTCCAAAGGCAGAAAGTTGTATTTACCACCACAAAGGGCAGTCACTGCTTTCAATACTGAACACCAAGAAATATAAAGCAGACAACTGGGACAAAATCATACTACAAGCTCAGCTTCACAGGTATAGTTTTTGTTGGGGTTTTTTTGGTGGGGTTTGTTTTGGTGGGTTGGTCGCTTTTGTTTGTTTTTAGTTTCCAGGAATGTTTTACACACCAAGGCAACAAAGGCAGCAAGGCAAACTTGTCCTCAGGTCTTCATGCTAGTATTTTGATAAATAATTATCTAAGCTATGCAGTTATTAAAACACACATATGTATACCATGAGATTGCATTGTTTGTGGCATCAACAATTAACAAGACCATCTGTTTCACAATGGCACTAATAGAGCAGCATAGGTAGAAGGTTTTTTCACCAGTGGAAGGAATTCACTGCTTATCACAAATGTATCTATAGGCTTCTTTTGTTGAAGGATCCAAAGCAACTGGCATAGCAAGTTTCCCCAAGAACTTAGTACACATTATTTCTCCTTGCTTCCAACCATAAATTGTTTCAGTTGGTCCAATAAAAGATTGTTTCTTCTTACAAGCCTCATGTCAGCCTAGACAAAGGTCAGAATTCATCCATTTATTCCATTAGATATTCAAAGTGCCCACAAGCCACATGCTATGCCACAGTAGAAACAGATGTGCTGCTATGTACCCCGTAAAATAGAATGGAGCCTCACCCTCACAACAAAATTCTGAGATAAAAGCCTGGTAAGATCATAACACTACACAGCTACTTTGAAGTTTTAAGTCTTAGATTTCTGGGAGATTTTTCTTAAAATTTTGTAAGTGCAACAGCAGGCAAGCTCAAAAGCAAGTCTTCTATCTCAGGCTGCAATTTCACTAGTAGTGAGGCCTAAGTGGCCTTCTGCAGGAAGGAAGATCTCACTCACTCTTCCATCCCAGTTCCACAAATGGATCTTGTGTAAGGTGGCTTGAAATTTCTGCCAACATAGAGAGTTACCAGTTTTTGAAGAGGGATTTGAAGTACCAAGTTGATCTTCTTGTGGTTTAGTAAGTTTAAGCCGTTCAGAGTTCTAGGAGCAGAGGTGGGAAAAAACCCTACTCTTTCCTTCAGCTGCTAAGCTCCAAGCTTAGCTCATACGGAATCAGGTTTAAACTCTGAACTTGCCTTTTACTAAGGGAAAGGATAAGTACGCCTCACATGAAAAAAACGCTACAAAGCAGATTTAATACACACACCAAGAAACATTTAATTTCTAAGGTTCGGAATGGAACCCCATATTCAATCTATATTAGAAACTGGTTTGCTTAAATAATATTAACAATCCACCTGCAAATAAAAATTTCTGTCTATGCAGCATTTGAAAGCTTTAAAAACAGCACTTTTCCTTCTCTAGAACAGAGAATGTACAGTGCTGTTCTAATGGGACAGATTCATATTTAGTATTTTTATTTCTCTAACCATATTTTCACAATGACCAGTATGATTTATGCAGCACTAGATTACAATACATGTCTGACCCAGAGTAGGAAATACTCTTACGCTGACAGGCATGTGTGGTGGTTTGCACCAATCCTGCAATTTGATGCCTCCTTGAAGTAGGTTTCATGTCTGATCTGGCATACAGCCTATTGATACAAAACTCACCCCTCAATGCTCTTTGAACAGATTTAACCCAGCAAAGCAAGTTTATACGAGATCAGCACTTTATGCCATAGAGCTGTGAAATATTCAGTGTCACTTCAGGAGTTTTAAAGCTCAAGTTACTGTATCATAGAACCATGACCTCAAGCTAGTCAGGATTACAGCTAAAACTTAAGTCTGCTTAGCATTTTTGCTGGTCTTGTCCTTTCTTACCCCCTGGAATTGATTCTCCAGACCCACACTGGCCTTATCAGTTGTACAGTATGGGCTGCTTATATAGTACATTATGAATGCTATCAAGAGACAGATACGGCCTAAATTTTTCAAGGAAGGGTATTTTTAACCCATACTGGGTTCTCCCCATTCAGTTCAAAATACAATCCTACAAACAGCTGCAGTTACAAAACTACTGGGACTGCCCGTGAACAAAACAACAGTATGTCCATGCCTGTAATAAACTATTAAAGCTAAAAGACTGAAGAGTGTTTTAATACATTAACTGTACCTGACAAGAGTTTAACAAGTCTGAGCTGACCAAACAGGCAACAAAATACAATCTGGTTTAGCATTTTTAAACATCTAAGGGCAATTCTCAGCATCCACAAAACAAAATAAAAGCAAATAAAATACAAAAGCTACACAGTTCACTTCTCACCCATCTCATGAGCATTCTTTAGGGGCTCACAATGTATGGCTTAAATAATTGAAGCAAGATGCAAACTAAAGGTGAGAAGCTGCTTTTATGCATACAGAATGCTCTGGAGCAGCAGTAACCCATACCCACCTTCCCAGTAAAAGACAAACAAAGGTTAATATGTAAATAGCTTTAAAGCCTCCTAGTCTTCCCTTGAATAAAAATACATCTAAAGTTATAGCATCTGAAATATAAAGAAGAAAAAAGCCAGATGATACTAAGTTTCAGATACTATAACCCTCAGGAACCTCAGCTACTTTGTGATTTTCACAACTATGTTTTGCCTGTCTCTTCCAAAGCAACTTCTGGTACAAAACAGAGTGCAATTTATCTGTATAACTTTACCAAAAATGCAGAGAAATAACACATGATCATGTAATGCATGAAAATGGTGCACACTACTTCGCCTATTTTTGGCAGAAGAACATAAAATACAATTTGCAATAGAGGCAAAAAAATTACTATTTGCTACACTGTTGCTTGAATATTGTTAAAGAACCTGCCTTTAAACATGAGGAAAAGAAAAGTATGTTTACCTGTTGCTTCTGGTACGCAGTGTTCGGGTTAATTTTGGACTCCAAAAGAAGAGAGCCTAGAAAAAAAAAGTTCCACTTATTTACATGTGCACTAAAATTTTAATCTCCACATGAATTTTCTGATCACTCTTTCCTCAAGCAAGAATAAGTCTCTTAACCCCTATTCTTGAGCTTTGTATTTCATTTGTCCCTCAGAGATATTGTTCACACAGTACAAAATAATTAAGAGTGCTCTGAGGACTGAATTTTAAACCTTATTCTGAGTAATGACTTTTCCACAGAAAATTTTTTAGAGATCATAAAGTCTGCAGGTCAGCACACCAAAAGCATCACAACTGTACTCCAGAGATTACCTATGGTTGTTTTGTGTCAAATTTGTAATCATGTGGTATTTGTTCTTAAAGGTTAGCTAAAACATTTATTTGCCTGGGAAGCATATCTAGAAACTAATGCTTAGAGCAGTAACCACTGTGACTGCTAATACCAAAAAACTTCACACAATAAACTCAGGAACAATGGTCTCACAGCATGTTTTACTGATGTAAGACAGAGAACAGCAATTCCATTCTCATGTCTGTGTCTTCTTTCCCTTCTTTTTGTGTGTTAGTGTTATTTTGTCACATTTAAACGATCTGAAGGGTTGATCTATGCAAAAACAACCCTTAAAACTGGTTTTATTCTTGGACCAATCACTTCCCTCATCCACCTTGCTACTCAGCTGCATTAATGCTAGAGCAGGGTTTAAATTTACCTATCTGCAGAGCTTCACTCAGCTTACACAAAGAAATACTGATAAATTAACTTGCACTGTCAATCATATAACTAAAACATAAGGCTGCACGCACCCCTTTAAAGGGGCATTCTCCATTCACTTACCTGTTTAAATTTATTCTTTAAGAAAAGTCCAAAATTTCTTTAAGAGAAGTGTTAACTTCTCAGTTTCATCACTGTAGTTCTAAGGCAAACATACTACTAGAATATGGGCTGCTCTCCATCCGTTCATCCCCTAGCCTGGACTGGTATCAGGGGCTGCCCTGACCCAAGTGCAGCACTTGCACTTCATGAGGTTCACAAGGGCCCACTTCTCGAGCTTGTGCAGGTCCATGTGGATGGTATCCTATCCCCTGGGCATGTCAACCACACCACTGCAGCTTGGTATCACCTGCAAAACTGCTGCGAGTGCACGTGATCCCTCTGTCTGACACTGATGAAGATGTTAGGCTGGGGGATGTAAGGGAAGAGACTGAAGAACAAGATCACAGAACTTCACTTGCCGTAAGAGTGGTGTATCAGTAAATAACTACATAAATATCAGAACATTCTGTTGTCCGATAAGAAAGGTTACTACTAGAATTTAGAAGCTTTACCAATGGTTTTTATAGCCAATAGCTTACTATGTGATCATCAGATACAATTAAGTATTTTTTTAAAATTAATGTACCTGCGAAGGCTGCTTGTTCCTATTTTAAGTCTGTTGTTCTACAAGAGGCAGCCTTCACTAATGAAGTTGGCTCGAGAAGCTACCACTCTGTCTCAACTGCTCTTGGAGTAAAAGTTGTTTACAAACTCAGATACAATTCAACAACAAAACTGAAATAAATACCCCTCAAGGGAAAACAAGACACAAAGAAAAAGCTCTCTTGCCTCTAGCACAAATACTCTAGTCAGGTTTTTTTGAGTTTTTCCAGTTTTCTAACTTGCACAAGCTCTTTTACCAAAGTAGCTTATTTGCTTAAGTGTAACCACATAACTAAAGAAAAAAAAAACACAAAAAAAAAACCATAGAGCAGGACAGAGAAGGAAAACATCTACGATAAGGTTTACCAACTAATCCAATCTATTGCTCATACTTTGGCCATAGTCTCGAGCTTTGAAATTTGGGTTTGCCTAATGAACATCAAAAACCAGCATTTCCTTTTCCATTACAATCATCAGCTACACAGTCAGTCATGCTTTCAAAATCCCAGCTTCTACTACATGAAGTTTTAGAATATTATTTGTGCTATTAAATTGGCTGACTAACTTCTAGAAAGTCTTTACCGTCTAGAAATATTTAATACCAGCAAGTATGAATCAGAATCTTCTAAGAATCAAAAGTAATTGATAATTTCAACATCGTATTTCAATGGCTGAACACAGACCTACAGACATGGAAATCCCAACATTAGAAGAATATCATACATAACTTAAATGCCATATTTGACAAAACACTATTTTAAAAAACTGAAACAATTGAATGCAGACACTTTATCTTCCAAGCCAGAAGCAGACACTAGAGAACCACTTCTTTACTAGACTTATCAAAAAAGAGCATTACTTCTTCCCTACTAAACCTGATGCTTGCAGGAAGGACAAACCAAGCTTTTTAAGGCCTGAATTGCTTCTCACTACTACATGATTCAACTTATTCCTCACCATTTGGGACAATCACTAGAAAAATATTGATCTGGAAATAGAAACATACTGAACGGTAAATTGTGCTCTATGACTAATAACTGCCCCAAATCCATCCTTCTGGAGAATACGATGCTCTATTTGTGCAATAAATTCCCCAAAAAGGGTTCAACAAGTCAAAAATCAGTGACTATTCTACTAGTTAGTTCAGTGAGTTTATTTCGTACACTGAGTTTTACAGGCTCAAGCCCCTTCCTGGTATGAGGCAATGTTAAGTCTTTGTTACTTGCATGTGGAAGCTAGGCAGCAGTAACAGATGTCTGAAACACAGATATATTCTTTAGAAAAAGGTTCCAGAAATATAACACACCACAAATAAACATCTTTTCCATTCAAAGTCATCAGCACTTGTTTGAGATGCTTTTGTCATAAGCATTACTTTCTATGTAGGTATTTTTCCATTGGTACTATCCTAGAAAATGTTAAGACTATCCAGTCTACTTCATAAAAATACACTAACAAAATTTCATCTTCATTGACCCAATGACTCTATTCAAAGTTAGGTAAGACCTGAAAACTCACCTTAATACAAGCTATGTTTTTAGTAAGTGCTCCAAAATTATGCAGATCTAGTTATTTTTAAAATTACAGCCTTGAATGAATTTGTAAAGGTAACTGCAAAACACTGGTGCTAAAAAATAACATCTGAAACCACCAATAAAAAAGAAAACTGATTTGCAGTATTCTGTTACCTTCCACTGTAATGCAATACAGCACAGCTGGGGGTTTTGTTAGTAGAAAACACCATTCTGTGCTGTAGAAGAAATGTGTGTATAGGGAAAGACTTGCTCAAAAGAGATTACATACAGATATTCAATGCTATTTTCAATTATATTTAGAGACATCAAATATCCCAATTGAACAGTCTTAAACAGCAAATTTGCAGATTTGTTCACAAATATGCATATGGAAGAGACCAGTTAATCTGGAACACTGCTCCTCTCCCACCAAACTGTTATATGGAGTCTTCCTCAAAACCAGAAAAAAAATAGTGCTGCTCATTACCCCTCACCGGTATAAACATGTTTACATTTAAATGAAAGTTTGAATTCAAGAGCTGTTTCTTGCAAGATGCACACAGAAGTTTAAGTTCTGCAATCAGTTCTGCTACAACCTAATCACAGAAAGTAATCCTCAGCAGCTCAAGAAACGGCTCAAACTGAGGCCCAAGAAAATGTTCTACAATTGCAAGAAACTATTCCTGAGTATAAGACACTTTTGGAGCGTCAAACCCAAATACTAAGGAAAGGGGAGAACCAGGAGAAAAATAAACAAAAACCCCCCAATTCATCCTCCCCCATGCTTTTTCTTATTTTGAGCTAAGATAAATACTGTGTTGCTTTCCTAAAAACAAGCCAATAAAATCAGTCCCTGGAGTTTGAACAAGGTAAAACAAACTTAGGCCAAATTTTGTCTAAGCCTTCTGCTAGATGTACAGGTTTACTGATACCTGCCCTACAGAAACAGCAAGGATGGGTGCTTGCCCTGTGGTAGAAGTTATTAACATACAGACTTCAGAAGCAGCAAACTACAACTTCTGAACGAAAATTGTAAGAGTTCCTAAAAGACAGCTCACAAATATGGCCCGCAATGGAGGAGTTAACTTTGGCTTGTCAAAAAGTTTAGATACAAGACCAGTAAGTTTTAATTAAAGGCTTAAGCCTTCAAATTAACACAAACTACTTGAACAGAAACATTAACTTTAGAGGTCACTTCAGTCATCTGAGCTCAGAACAAAAAGAAGGTGATCTGAAACCATGCAGTAAACCCCAAGAAGCACAAAGACATTTTAAGAACAAGGCAGGCCATAGCAGCCTAAAATACCATGTCAGAAATGGATAAGAAATTAAAGGCTTTTGATTACACACAGAAACTCACATGGTAGGTGATAATTTTTAAGAAAAGATTTCACTATTGCTCTGCTGCAATTCAAGTAGAATACACTGCAACCAGGAATCACACAGCGAAACTTTTCAGGGTTTTAAATAAAAAGTGAATAGCTATTAAGGTGTAAAAAAACTTACAACTTCATGCTTCAAAGCATAATATACCTGATATAAAAGTAGTCTATGGTATTTCTGTTCTAAAATTGATTACTCCAAATTGTCTGCAATGACTCCTAACAGTTTAGTGCCTGGGAACATTAGACATTCAGCTAGCAACACAGATCACTTATCTGCTCTAAATTATTTTAAGATGGTGTTAAGCACCAGCACAAGTTAAAAAACAACTCCTACAGATAAAATCCCTTTTATTGAGTTCTTATTCCTCCAATTCCAAATGACAGCTTACCTTGGACACGGCATACTGACTGTATTTCCCTTATCTGAACACCCTGATTGTGCTGTAAAATCTCAACCACTTGTAAAGCAGCCTACTACACCAAGTCACAGCTGCAAAACTCAAAGATTGAACTATGTGCTAGCCCACATGGTCAGCCAACGAAACCACTGGTAATTTTGCTGTTGAATAGCCAAACTGGCCCTTTAACAGGAGTGGGAATTTCCCACACACATCCCATCCCCACGACCTCCCCTACTCAGGAAATGGAGCCTGCACCTTCAGACAGATCCCGAGGTTTTCTGTCAGCTTCCTGGAGTAAGTCAGTAAGAACATGCCAGTGTGCACAGGATGAATCTCAGCTCAAAGGCTAGATAAAGCTGGTTTAAAAATGCAGGAAGGAAGAAGTTTCATTGTGGAAAGAGGAGGAGCTGACAAAGAAAGACAATACAAGAATGCAATGGAAACATGGAGGCAAATGGTGTACAGGTCCATTCCTACTACTTGTATGTCCTTGATAACTGGGAAAAAGTTAAAAATCACAGTCAACTATTTCATTTAGTTAAGAAAGCATGCAAGAAAATACAAATTGCACAGCATATAAAACCCAGGTATGGCATTACCTTTTTCCAAATAATTTACCCACATGTAAAAATGATTATTTGCCTTCAAAATTAGCCCACAAACAACAGACACTGGGAGTAAACAAAATATAAATCAAATTTTATGAGGTGTTTACACAAGCAAGTTAGAAAAACTAGCTATTAATAGAGTGCACATTTACCCAGGAATGATACTACCTACTATATTAAGAACTTTAACTCTGTATATTATTCAATGCTTTGAAGTATAAAGTATGCAGTTTCAGAGAGGTCTAAGGAGTGTATCCTACCAAATAAACATCTGTGTATTAGGTGCAATTAGTAAGTTTGAAACGGTTCTGCTTTGATTAGAGTATCTTAGCTATGCAACACAAAGCAATGACTTAATTTTAGTTTTTATACCAATTTGTATCTTCCTTCTTACAGATGTTTATTTACAGGTGAGCTGGCAACAAAAGTCCAACTCAGGTTCTAATCAGTCTGAAGCACACATATCCCACTGTAAGTTAATAAATGGATTTTAGTTTGAATGAGCTATTTCTTCACGAGCAGGTTAGGAACTGCAGTTCTTCTGCTTTCTTTTCTAAAACAAATTTAAAAAAAGCCAGAAAACTTTTAATGTATAGGAGACATGACAGTTTTTAAACATGACCCCAACAGCCAGGTAGGCAGCCAGTACGGTATCTATGACAAAACATACTGTAAAAATTAGCCTAAAAATTTAGTGATAGCTTTTTTAACTCCCTTCTCCTGTTGCAATTAAACTAAATCTATTTCTGTTTTGAATGTTTTCTCTTGCACTATGAAGCTGCTCAAGGTTTAAATGCATCTTCCTCATTGTAAAATAAATAAAAATGAGGTATCAGTTTAACCTTTTAAAGTATAATCAAGAAACTACAAGATCTCCCAGGGGGCTTATCAGAAGCTCAATTACCAAAATCCTATTTAGATGACTGATTCCTCCATATCAGTTTATGAGCTTTGCTGTGGAGATTACATATTGTACAGTTTGTCAGAACTTTCTCAAAAAGTAAGGACTAATGATTCTCAAGTTGCTGTTCATCCTACTTCCTACAATAAAAAAGCTTAATAAATAAAATTACAAGGTCTGTTGACAGTCACAAGCTACAACTAGATCTACAAGTCACTAAATACAGTAGCTATACATCTAATGACGTAGTAAGTCATGCACTGATAGACTTTAAAAGCAAAATGGTACAAGCTTGATATTGTTAAGTACACATTTTAAAATCTCTGATCACAGCAGTCATGAACTCACTTAACCAATAGCCAGGACTAGCCCAAACATGTAGCTACAGGGCTAGATATTACTACTCAACTTACACTACTGACATACGTTGCCAGAAAATGTGAAAGAATAATCCTTTATTTTAAACTTATTTTCAGGAAGACCTAGAACTGCTGAAGGACTGAGAAGTCTCATTCCATTAAAATAAAAAAAGGGCATCGCTGAAAATGCTGTTCTGTCCCTTGTATTGTCTTTACTACCATAACTGTATTTGGAAACTGTTGATAGCTGTTACAATGCTTTACATAATTCTATAAGCTACCAAAGAAAAGGGCAGGTGGAAAAAGCAGGGTGTTAGCTATCCAACGACTTCCTAAGAACAAATACTAAAAACCAAGATCTAAGTTTTGAACAACTTTCATGAGGGGATCGCTTCCAGAAACATCCAGTGATCAGTTCTGAAACTAGACCACTAGATATCCAAACCCATGCAAGATTTACAACCAGACCCGAATGCATTTTGCATGCAACACTCTATTCAGTATGAACCAAGTGCCTACTACGCTTGCACTTGACGGCAATCTTCTATTTTTCACTTGGCCTAGCACGAATGAACCCTGGTTAGTGACTACTCGCTTTTAGGAATACCATTTGAATTATGCAGCAAAACATTAAGGCAACGGACACAAAGCTACCTTTTCTGGGTAGGCAGAGGAAAGACTGTACCTTCAACCGTACACACTTACCATCACTCTCTGCCCTGACTAGCAGGGACATGCCCTTGAGCCTCTCCACGTAGCAAGAGGACACATGCCCTGTGCCTCGATCATCCCACTGGCGGTCCTCATTTAGCGTGTACACCTTCACCCTCCGCCGGGTGTCCGTCATCCTGCCGCCTGCCACACCGCAGCCACCACTCTGGCTTGCAATCGCTGGAGGAGCAGAAGGCTGGTCGGGGGCCAGGCCCCCCTCAGGGGAGGGGAGCGGGAAAGAAGGGAGCAGCCCCACACGGGCACGCCAAGCAAACTCTTCGTACTCCTCTTCAGTGCCCCAACGGGATCCTCGTTGTCGAGGGTAACCGAGGATTGGGGAAGAGGGGGAAACGAGGTGAAGATGTGAAAAGGGGAGCTGCTCCTTCAGGTACAGTCAGACGCTGCACAAAAGGCGAGTAAGCCTAGGCAGGGAGAGCCACAGAGAGGAAAGAGTCTCTTTGCAGGGCGAAGGGCGGGCAGGAGAAGCGGTGAAGAAGGGATCCCGGAGGAGAAGGGGATCCTCGGTAGAGAAAGCCGCGGCGGACAGCAGCCGGCCCAGCGTGACAGGAGCAGGCGTTCCTGGAAGCCGGAGCCCTGCCGAGGAAAACAGGGAGGAGGCTGGTAAGGCCGAAGGGAAGCAGAGGAAGGGAGGCAGGCGGGAGAGGGGCCGCTCGCCCCGGCCTGTAGCCCAGCTCTATTGTGCAGCAGCTGCCCAGGCCCGAAGCCCCTCGCTCGCCGTCCGTCAGCGCGGGGCTCCAAGGAGCCGCCCTCCTTCCCGCCGGGGCTGCCCGGGGCCTGCAGACAGTGCCCGTCCCGGGACGGGGTGAACAGCCAGCCGAGCTCAGCGCCCCGTCTTCCCCATGGGCTCCGGTCGCAGGCGGCGGCTTCACTCCCAGCCTAACTCCGCCGCCATGTTCTTCTTCCTCCTCCTCCTCCTCCTCCCGGTGCTGCGGCGGCTCAGTCCCGACTCCCCAGCGCGCCCTGCGACGTGGCTGCGCTTCCAGGCGCTCGGCGGCCCAGCCGGCAGAGAAACGCTATGCCCTGCGGAGGGAGGGGGCGAGCGGCAGCGGCTGGTGCGGCCCGGCTCCCTCCGGCCCCGGCTCCGCCTCAGTCACTGCACGGCCGCCATCTTGGTTTCACCTCTCACTGGAGGCGCGGGGTCTCCCAGCCAGCGGCGGCACGGGCCGCCCGCCGGCATTTAAAGAGGCAGCGGCTCCGCGCGGGGGACGCGCGTGTGGCTGTGGCCGCGGCGTTACCGCGGGCCTAGGGGAGGCGCCGGCGGCCCCCGGCTTTGTGGTTTTCTTTTTCTTTCTTTCTTTCTTTTTTTTTTTCCCCCTGTCACACCTTGCCGAGTGATCCCAAAGTTAAACAGCTTTTGGTTGAATGTCTGTTGGATCTCCGCAGTCATAGATGGGATCAAACAATTCCAATAACAAATAGAAGCTGTCGAGGCTCTGCTTCTGCCACTACTGCCAACATCTGAGCATGTGTTTGACAGATTTCCCTGAAATACGTGGAAACACTCGTGCATTTGGGACCCCACCAGCACCACTGCAGAAGAGAGTCCATTTCACAGTACATTCTAGATACACAGTGTACATGGGAGCACACTGCAATATATACTCTGTTATTTTATGCTTTAGAACAAGTACTGATACTTGTTTATCAAAGTGAGTTATATTCCGGGTGGTTTGAGACAAAACCACAGATTTGCAGCTTTCACCTCAGAATTAATTATGTGTCACAAGGAAGCCTCTAGTCAAGGCCTGTTTTCCTTTGTCCATCTTCTATTTTGTTTGCCCTGTGAGAAAGACAGTGTTTGGTTCCAGGATTGATAGCCAGCTTCCTGAAAAAGATCCGCAGGGTCACAGCACTAGCCAGACAGAGTTCAAGAGGTGTTTGGACAACGCTCTCAGGCTCATGTCGTGACTCTTGGGGTGTCCTGGGCAGGACCAGGAGTTGGATTCGATGATCCTGATGGGTCCCTTCCAAATCAGAATATTCTGTGATTCCTGATATGCCCAGTTAAAGTCATTTGGCCTTTGCTCTGATGCCCAAGGGCTGGTTAAGAATACAAGAGCCTTCAAGAGTGTTGTTTGAGCGTCTGTGATGCAGCTGATTGTATGTTGTGCATGTTGTTCTCAGCATGGTTCTCAGCTTGGCTAAAGCAGCGACAGGTTTGAAGAGATTCAGGTGTCTGAGAACTGTGGATTGTGGGCCTGGCTGAAAGGGAACCACCACACAGCATGTGCACAGAAAGATGCTTGTCACCTGCCTTTGGTGCCCTGGGCAACTCTTGAGGGGATCTTCCTGAGCAGGTGCTGTGCTAAAACTTCTCTCAGGCCAGTCTGGAGATGGATTTTTGTGATTTCAGAAAAGATTGATGTCACTTAGAGAAAATTCTCTAGGACCGTTATATTCATGTACCATTTACAAATTGTACCCTCTTGTGGCCATCAGATTAAGTAGAGACCACACTGTTCACTGCAGTTTTGATTTTTTTTTTTTTTTTTTAAGTTGAAAACAAGAACTTAATCAGATTTCAGTTTGCATAGTTTGCTTTATGAAAATGTTTGGCTCAGCTTCTTTTAATGGGCCTTGTTTTATTTTAATACCAGTCTGAACAATGCTCAGTCCAACAATAGTGCCCACTTGTCAGGTTTTAACCCAATTCTCATTATATTTGGCAAGGGGTTTTATTTTTTCAAACATTTCTACCCCTGTGATTCCAGAAAAACAGGTTGGGCATTGAGAGCAACTTCCCATGCCGGAAAGTAGTTGTGAAAGAAAGAAACATTCTTTCTTTCTTGGAGTAATGAGTTAGAAAGCAAGTCTGTCATGTCACACCTCAATTCCTTCTCTCCATTTCTAGCGGTTTGACAGTTTGTGTCCAGAAGGAAATATCTTCAGGCATCATGAGAGGCTGCTATTAACTGAGTTAAAAGGTTTAGGCCCTTTTAGTTCCTGTAAATAATAAAGGACCTAGCCCTGACAGAAACTTTGGCCCAGCAGGAATTGAGTAATAAATGATGAGATGGAGTATTGAATACAGTTTTAAACTTTCATATTCCTAGGAAAGTAACTACACATGGGTCAATGTAATAGGAATAAGCCTAAACTGGGTTTACCATAGAGAGCTACTTTCTTGCACAGCAGTTAAGACTAAAGAAGAAGATAGCTTTTTCTTTCAGTGTCTAAAAATAATTTTGGGAAAGAAAATTGCCTTGTTATTATGAAGAACTTCAGGTCACACATATAACTTTGGTCCTATGTACTAAGGCATTATTAGAGCTCCTGAAACTCCTAGCTAACTATTTTCTGACAAAAAAAAAATTATGTTAGGGAAACTAACAACTTCAGAATTTATTATGGTGAATATTATTGCTAGAATGAAAGATTGTGCTTGCCTGAGTATATAGTTATGGCTATATTCAGTATGTGCAAACAAGGTTATAATCCATACCACACACACAGAGACACTCGCTATGTCTTCTTGTTCCCAAGGCATATATTCTGACTTGTACCCCAAAAAGCTGTGGAAAATGAATGACTGAGTGAAAAGAAAAAATTACACAGAAAAATTATCATAATAGGGGGAGTCTATAAAGAAGAAGATGTCTATAAAGGAGTCAGAATATTGTGATCAAGAAAGAGGGGAGATTCAGAAAAAATATGTTTCTAGTTTAGTGGGGAAGCAAACACAAAAGTTTGAAATAAATACATACAGTAGACAAAAAACAAACCTAGCAATCATTACAAGTTATGAACCATAGAAAAAATGGATAAGAATGTCAAGAGTTATACATGGTTGGTAGTTTCAGGAACTAAAACTTTCCTAAATCTTAATGCTATTATAGGGCTATTCTATCAAGATTTTTAAAAGTGTTCTTTTAAGAACATTCTGTGAAGAAAGCTCACATTGCATGGGTCAGACTTGAGGTGATTGGCATAGGTCAAAAGGAATTATGGATCAGTGTAGATGATCCTAGATAATTGTGAGAAATCAAGAGTAGAACTGATGCTATTTAGGATTTCTTGTAATGTTTAGAAAGTCAATGTAAAATCTCTGTGCATAAAAGCTGTGTATGACTCAGAGAGCCTGGAAGAATGGCAAGAAATGGATGAGGACATGAGGGTCAGAAACAGACAGGTTCACTTACTGAAGGTGCTGATGTAGAAGGAATGGCTTAGCCTGGGACAGCTGGGAAGGTTATTGGCAGCTGCTTCTGGCTTATTCCAGCTTTACAAATGTCTGTGAGCTCATAAGTGCTTCCCAGTAAGCACTGGATTTTTAAGGCAAGCGTGACACTTTCACTTAAAATTTTGAGCTGTAAACAGTGTTTATTCAAGACCTGATGCATGAGCAGCTTAGGCAGCCAGGGTGTGGCCTGGTTGTGCTCTGACCTCCTAAATGGGACGCTTCAGATACAGCCAAATACAGGATCACATCTATGGGAATAAATAGGAAGGCAGCTCTGAAAGAAGCAAGGCTGCACAGTAAACAAGCAACCCAACACAAACCTCTGATACTGCTCTGTGTCTGTAAGATCCTATAATATACCTTTTGAGTGTATTGTAAACTAGCACACTGTGAAGGAATGTAACATCAGGAATAAAAGTAGCTTTAATGCCACATTCTATAATTCTGTGTCTTCACAGTTAACACATTTTAAGAAATTGAAAATTATCAGAAAGGACTGCTCTGAAGAGCTTTATTTTTTTGCAGATCCACTTGTTGCACTCCAAAATCTCAGATTCCTGCAGCATGCACTCTTTTGCAGCCATACCCTCTGAATCATGTCTCAGATGCTGCTGCTCAGCTTTCACATCCTGCCACAGATCCCTGAGAAGCAGTAGCCCTGTTCTTGTACCTGAACCACAAACATGAAGATGTGAAGGTCAGCAGTTAAGATTCTGTGACTCTTCCTCCTACATAATGTGCATATGAGTCCCCTCAACAGAAATGTCATCTCTTTTCTTTCAACTCCTATTGTCATCTTAATTTTCAGAGTACTGAAAAGACCCTGATGTTCTAAGCGGAGCTTCCTTTTAAGAGTTCTCTGCAACCGCACAGTCATGCAAAGACTGTATTTGTTTTGAATTCTTGTATGCCTCTCTGGAAATGCTACGTTTTATCTAAATATGTAGGCCTCATTATCAAAAGACTGAAGAATTTCAAAGCACTGCTGATGCAGAGAACATGCCTGGGTCATTTATTCATCCAGCAGTGAAAATTCCCCTCCTTCTAAGAGGGGAACTCTTAAGACATCTGAATTGTGCTAGCTGTCCTTGTGCAATACATATTTCTATTTTTACACATATTATTTTGCCCATGGGCTGTGTTTGTAAAGTTTTTAGTAAGAGTTATTGAGTCCTTTTTTCCCTTTTTCTATGGCAGACTTCCTATTCCTAAATTTTGCTCCCATGTATTTTTTTAAATAAGGTTTCCAGTACTTTATCCATAACTCAGACTACAACAGGCTTCTCTTAGACCCACACATTTGATGGTCTTTTGAGAAGGCAATGGATAGAGACTCAGGAGTATGAGATCCGTGTCATAACCCTTTTTCTAGGAAGGTTTGAAAGTCCATCAGAAACCCATAAGGGTAAAAACTACCTCCATTTTTCTATTAATCTCTACCTAATCACCTAAAATTTACTATCTGCTGCAATACTCTCATTAAAATAAATTCCTCGTTACCTTAGGTACATCCTGAGGTGAGTGTGGGAACTGTTAAAGCTGTTTCCAGATTGTGTAAATAAGAACTACATAGGTGGATTTAGAGTGAAAAGGGAGAAAGGCCAAAAGGGGTGGAGAAGGGACATTGTCAGACCCAGAACAAGACAGCAGCACATGGACACAGGTAGGTGGACACTCATCCATACACACACACAGAGTCTCAGCAGGTTGGTACTTCAATTGGAGCAGCCATCTGGGATGACTGCATGTAATTTACCTGTGTAAATTTAGGATCAGGTTCCTGGACAAAAGCTACTGAAAGTGACAATACTTCTGTATGTAATAAAGTATAATAAATGTAAAAATATGTCAGAAACCTGAAAAAATGTCCTGAAAAAAGGAGGAAGATGAGTTTTGTGAAGGAAGTAATTTAGAATCAGCCATTGTTCTGACAGCAATTCAATATAAGTTTGTTTTTTTCAATTTTAAAAGATATGAGTCACTTCAGTGTTTGTGACAATGATGGCCTTAGAGATGCAAATAATTCAAGACTTGCACAGAACAGGAATGATTGTGGTGCAAGTTGCAACTAAGTAATATAAACAGATTGGGAGCACATCCAACTACTCAAGAGATTACTTTACTAACTATAGTTGGCTCTAGTGTCTTTCATTTTGCATATGAAGCCAACAAAGCAGAGGTGAGAACCTGATACCAGGCTCTGTGGAGGAGCTCTGTAGTAAAAGAGGCCAAGCATTTAGGGAGGGAAATGTGCACTGTCCTCACTTTGCATCCCCTCTCTAGCTAAAAGCAAAGCTAAGTAGACCAAATGCAAAACTGGAGGTTTTGCTCTTATTGTTACCTAGAAAAAACAATCTAAATTGTTATGGAATGTGTTTGCCTCAATAGCAACAAAGAAATTCCTCTGATTCTACATTGCCAGCCTAGTCTCCTCTTTTTCCATATATATTACCTCCCTTCTGGCTGACACCAGGGATAGGATTTGGGCTCACACCCGAGATAGGGTTTGGCAGACATCTCTAACATCTTGAAAGGCATGAAGAAAGTCAGCAAGGGTCAGTTCTTTAATGTCCTCTCCAATATGAGAACTGAGGAGCAAGAAGCCCAGCAAGTGGGTGGGATGATCAAAACAAGAAAAATTGTTCTTTTTTCATAGCTCGTTGAAGAAAGTGATGGAATCCTCTGCTGCAAGGTGACATCGATGCTGAAGTCAAACTTAGTAGTCCAATGTACTAATCTACTACGAGGGTCTCTTGCAGCGCATGGGTGGCCTCGAAGCAGAGCTCTGAAGTCAGACACTTCTGAGACTAATGGGCAAAGGCATTAGAGGCATGTGGGCATTATCAGCAGATGTGCAGGAGGAAGAAGGTGTGTGGGCCAGTAAGGTCTGGAGCAGCGAGGTGCAAAGGGGATCTGGCAGCTTTCACGCCCCAGTGTGTTGAAGTGTGGGGTGACTGCAGTGACACTGGCTGGTGCAGGACAGTGGGACTAAATCCACAGGGAGAATAAACAGTCCTAAATAAATACAACTAGGACCACATTTGGACATTGCTAACAAAGACAGTGTAAGTGCCTACAATTTCATTAATCATCGCTGCAGCTTTTCACTGTATAGAAATTAATTATATTATTAGAATAATAGATATTAAGTATTCACTAACAATTGTCTAAACTAATTAACATGCAGGATTTATTTGTGACATTTATGGCTTTCATTAGTGACAGAACCTGAGAAAATAATAATGAGAGAATGTATGATCTATAAGAATATATCTCAGTTCTATGTGTTTATTTGTGTTTAATACTGACTAAAAGAATATGGTGAGAATTCTTTAAATTTTCTGAAATCTTCTGCATAAAAAATCTTGTAAACATCTGCTCTATGATAGATAGGTGTTTGAGGTTCCCTGATGTCAAGACATTCTTGACTGTTTCAGATATGGGGTATAATATAGCTATTCAATTTAATGTGCCTGTATGGGGACAACAGAATTGCCAGTTGACATTTGCTGAGGTCCCCTGGAACAGCCACCCTAGATAAAGATCTTACCATGCTTTCCAGCAATGAGAGTATTCTAGGGCAACTAGAGATAAAGGAAAACAAAACTAATTCCAGTCAGTAAAGCTGAAATCTTGATCCCTTCCTGCTTTCCTCTGCGCTTCTCACTTCTCATAATCCCAAATCATTGGGATTATGATTTATACTTTCCTGTTACCTTTTATATATGTCATGGACCAGCACTAAATCCCTTCCCTGACCTTCTCAATGAAGAAACCATGGATCCAATCAAGCTCATCTTCCTCCTTTACTCATACAGCTGCCCTCTTTATATCTCTACTGTGTTCCTCCCAATTCCCTTCAGCACACCCAAATGAGTTGTGCTTAGGTTATGTTCTCACCTGTCATCCTGCTCACAGCTATCACTAGTTTGAAATCTCTGCTGTACAATGTTCCCTGCTATAGGACTACTCTCTGTGCTTGCAAGGTCCTGCATAACTTGGTTCCCCCTCAAGCCAAATACATTTTTAGAGGTTTTTTCCTATCCTTCTCTTTCCTGTCTTATACTTGCCTTGAAAGCCTTCTCCTATCAATCAGCATGTATCAGCCTCTGGTTTATCACATGTGGTGCTCTTTTTCTTCACGTTGCAAATATTGTTCTCAAGTTTCCCAGGAAGTGACTTTTTGGGGATTCCAGCACACCACCTTGTCATTTAGTTCAGTATAGCCTCTTTGTAGGCATGAGGAGTGGCAAGGGGCAAAAAAGATCCCTGATAATATTTCAAAATAACTGTATAGAGAATCCACTGTAGCCACAAACTCTGGTGAAGGCATGGACATGGGAAAAGTAACAGTATGGGGGGAAAATCAGAAATATGAGTTTAATAGGATGCACAAGTTTTGTTAATCAATTGCATTTTAAGTACGGGACATATTATGCAATTTTTTAGTAGTTTAAACTCAAATCCATGCATTTCACAAAATGAAAGAAAAACTTGTTAGCAAAACAAGACTTCAGCCATTTAAAGAGGAGATGTTTTTGGAATGACAATTAAATGGCACTTTTCTAATTGCAGTACACTGAATGGTATCAGAATTGGGAACTGTGCTGTTTCTTGCCTCCAGTTATCTCAGTTCAGATCTTTCTTAGCAGAAGAACTTAGGGATCCTGAGGAATTTTTTTCCCCTCCAAAACACTGTACTGAAAATAACCCCCTAGGAGGTCATAGGGCTACATGGAAAATAGCAGTTTAATTTATTCATCCTAAATAGCAAAAGGCAGATTATAGCATATATTAAAAAGAGACTCATTTTATACACTTTTTCAATCTAGTGTCAGATTTTGCTGTTGATTTATTTCTGCACAGTGCATTCTCCTTAAAGAAATTTGTAGGCTGTTGTTGACAATTTCTTCCAATTAACGTGCACAAAAGAATAGACAGGCTCATTGTTCTTTTGCAAAAATGAATGCACAAGGTAGGAAGTTCTTCTCTTTCTATATCAATTCCTAGGCACCACCTAATGGTGACTCAGCTTTCTTAACAGCAGTTCTTTGAGGAGAGGAAAACCATTTTCATCTTTTGTATCCTTCTGTAGCCACGGTTCAGCAGTCACTGGAACTGGAGGAATGCAATTAATTGATTTCCTACATATGCTGCCACTCTTCTGTGTTATAATACATGCTACCATATCACGAATACACGAGGTTTCTGGGATAATCACAGTTGTTGTAGATTTACCCTATAGATAGCTGTGTTGTGAACATAAATTAGTAACTTCCAAAGCAAAGATAGCCATTTAAAAGAATGCAGTAAATACTATGTTTGCACTGACAGATATATTTGCATTGCAAATTTGCTCTTCCTGCCTACTAATCTAGTGCAAAGGTATAAAGGGACTTGTTTGAATTTGTTTATCTTGGAACCACTGATTTCAAAACTGGCTTTCTCCTTCTGTAATGCTCCTACAGTAATGATCAGAAGACCATTTCATTGATTCCTCTTTCTGTTAGGAATGGCCTTAGAGTGTACTTAGGTGTCTTTGAAGAGTTTATAATTCTACAGTTAATGTAACAAAGCCTGATTTTGTTAGTTTGCAGTGTTTGTGGCAAGGCCATACTTTTACCAGAGTACTTGGGAGAAGCAGTTGCCAATTATGAATTGGTAAAACTGGTAACAGAAATGATGTGGACAAGTATGGTACGAGCATATCACTGCCACACGATTGGTGCTGATGTTATTTATGTGCTTGCATATTTTTAGCTATTGGCAATGCCTGTCACAGTAGAGAGGGGTGGTAGATACAAATGGAAAGAATACTTTGAAAAGGATGTTATTTTTATACTGAGCTTCTCATATTGCTCAACTGATGCTGCCTCAACATGACACTGAACACAGTCAGAGAAAAAGTGTCAGTCACAAGACTGTAAGAACTGCCACACTGCTCAGATCAAAGGTCCATCTGTTTCAGTGTTCTGTACAACTAAGTGACGTGTAAAAGAGTTTCCTTTTGTTTGTTTCAAATTACTGTACAGCTTTTGTGCTTCTGAGAAACAATGAATCACCATAGTTATACCACTGATTTTATGTTTTCTACGCCTCTCATCATCTTTTTTCCATGAAGAAATGTGCTATTCAGTGTCCCTTGAATAGAACCTATTCACTATTTCTGATCCCTACTGCTTAACTTACCTGTACCTTATCTAGTGCTACTACACTGGTCTTGGAGATCAGTAACCAGAAGTGCATGTATTTGAGATTCAAGGTTGGTATAACAGCATCATGATGTTTTCCTGGTTTGTTCTCTACTCTTTCGTAAGGAAATAATTGTAATGTTCAGTTTGTCTTTTCTTGTCACAGGGCATGGTGTTGCCTATTCAAATAACTCCCAAATCCTTTCATGAGTAGTTACAGCTAAGAGCTCTCTGTTTTGTGTTTTTCTTTCAAGTGCCTGTGTTTGAATTTGGTAAGCATACATTGTATGAGAGGTTTTACTGTCTGGCTGCTCAGCATGGGTTAAAACTTTCTTCAAATCCTTGCTGTCTGCTTTAGTTGTGACTTTGCTGCACAACTTTTTATCTTTGCAAACTTTCCTGCTTCAGTATACACCTTTATGTTGTCATTTGTGAATAGCTTGTATAGGGTCTGGACAGCTGTAGATCCAGTGGAACCCTGTTTTCTTTATTATTTGTGGAAAATTATAATTTCTTTAGATCTCCCATCCAGATGTTTGCCCATGGATTATCCTTGCTCCCATTCCATGAGAGGTTAACTTCTTCAAAAGTTCTCAGTGAGGTACCTTTCTCAAAGAAGCATTTTACAAATCCAAATACATAAAAATCACCAGCTCAACCTCATGATTGCTACATTTGCTATGCAAATTCCTTTCTCAAACACCATATTGATTGTTCCTTCATATTTTAATTTACTCAAATTTCTACTTGTTCTATTTTACAATAATTTCAATTAGTTTGCGGCCCATGAAAGTCAGACCTTAGGTATTGTAGTTCCTCAGATAATCCCTGAGATTAGTAGTTTTTAAAAACTAGTGACATGTCTGTCATCTTCTGTTCTCCTGGTTGATTGAAATGTTGGGTTAAACACCACAGTTTCCAAGTGAGGAATTTAATTTTTAAAATTCTTGAATGACCTTTCCATGCCCTGGCAGACATTTACTGTTTCTTTAACTGATTCATTTCACAAACTTTCCTTATGAAAAATCAGCATAAGAGAGTTCTCAGATTATTTTTCAGTTCTTCAAATGTCCCACTACCCATCTAAGATTTCCCTTCTATCAAAGTCGTTCCTTTCCATCAGAAGGCATTCTTACAAAGATTGATCTCACCCAGTGCCTATAGTTTGATTTCCTTCAATCCTACTGAACTACATCTCATGAGATATTTGTAATTAAATGCACGTCTCTATGGAATCAAACAGAAAGGCCAGAAAGAAACTGACTATTTAGAGGAAGATATGAAAGAATATAAGAAATAATAATAACGTAACAAGATTGAACCAAAACCAGAAGAGGGACATTTCTTTTACCTGAAGTTTCATAAAGAATAACACTTTTTGAACAGTTTTTGTTATGTAGAGGAATGCTTTCATATACTATCCAAGGACTGAGAAAAGATGACCAGGAAATTTCAGTAAAATTTTATATAGCTATTTTTTACACTACATAAAATAAATAATTACTTTTCTTGACTCAGTCTAAATGTAACTCTCCCGTTTTCCAA
Source organism: Dicrurus megarhynchus (assembly GCA_013399195.1). Classification (NCBI taxonomy): domain Eukaryota; kingdom Metazoa; phylum Chordata; class Aves; order Passeriformes; family Dicruridae; genus Dicrurus; species Dicrurus megarhynchus. Next base: position 1,663,019 of record VXAD01010352.1, read on the forward strand.
AACTATTCAGAATAAAATAATACTGTATTTGAACAACCATTCAGAATAAAAAAATGTGGAAGCAAAGCTATTGATCAGAATTAATTTTTTTCTCTTAATGGCTTGTAATGGATGCATTTTGTAAATATAATGACTTTGCTGCAAACAGAGAATTCCAGTGTGTAGCTATTCATTTAATCCCAGTCCTCTTTTGCATTCATTTCCAGTAGTGACTGATTGCCAACAATAAGGTTTATTAAACACACTTGGAGCATTAGATAAGCTGTAAAATTGAGTGAAAAGCAAAGACATGTATTTAGTTCTCTGTAGCTGAAGCAAATCACAAGGAAAGGGAAAAAAAAAATTCAAACTCTAGAACTCACTTCCATTCAAAGCTATATGAATGGAATATGGAAAATTTCTTCACCATAACTGTGCAGACTCCCTCCACAAAACCAGTAATTGCTTCTTTGCCAGTTTGGCTGAAGTTACAGAAGTAACTGTGGAAGGATATTTAACTTCTTTTTTGTCTGTAGCCCTTCCATCTCCACTTATTTCACGCTTTACAATCTGTACAAAGTGTAGATTTGAAAGTTTCCTTTCTGACTTCAGCTGCTCTGAGCTTTCCAGCCCTTAGGTTTAATTCTTTCTTACAAAGCAGCTCCCTCCCTCTTTTTGTTGTTTCTTTTTTAACACACACCCACACACCCCCATCCACCCACACACCCATCCACCCCCACACCACACACATTTCTTTTTAAGTTTAACCATGTTAATGCATGAAAGAAAATACATGCAAGTGTAAAGGAAGTTCTCACAGCTGGTTTTCTTTGCTTTGATCTCAGTGAGGATTTGGGTACTAAAAATAGGATTTATTTGAATTTCAAGAACAAAAAGCTGAGCCTGGGGTCAGAGTTCGCCTTTTTGTTTGGCCTTCAAATACTCAGTGTTCACAGAAACACAGAATAATTGAAGTTCGAAGGGACTTCTGGAGACTGCCTGGTCTAAATCCCTTGCACAAAATAGAATCTACTAGAAAGGGCTGCTCTGGATCTTGTCCAGTTAGGTTTTGAATATCTCCAAGGATGGAGAGTCCCCAAGTGGTATTTAAGCATCCTCACAGTGAAACAGTTTTTTCTTATGTTTAAATGGAGTTTCCTGTGCTTCCTTTTGTGACCATTGCCTTTGTCATTGTGTTTTTTTCAACACTTGTCTGAGCATTACCAAGCCTGCTGTGGCCTATGCAAGTAACTTCCCAGCTCCCACATAAGTTAATAAGGATCCAAATATAAGTGGAGCGGCACATCAATTTCCTAAGGAGATCTCTCTGGATGGCACATGTAGTTAGGTGAAAGGAATCTTAGGTGCCCCTCTTCAGTTTTAAAATGTGTGTGTAGCTACTTTAGTTTTCCAAAGCCAGCTGTTGCTGGGTGTGCTGGTTGTTGGCAGTACAACTCTACTAGTCAGAGCACTCACCCAGAAAGTACAAGCCCTGTGTTCAACTTCTTCCACAGCCTGAGCCCAAACCATTTCCTCAAGAGATAATCCTGACTGTTAGCTTATAAAGCTGGGTGAGGATGTTGCTGTCTCCATCTTTCCTAGTGCAGAAATACTTGCTCTTAGGCATTTACACAGGGAAATGAAGCCAGAAATACAGCATGTATGAGGAAGCATGGTGGTTCAACCTGTAACACTGCAGCAGGAAGAGTGTCCTAAGTTCCTGGCTGATGGCTGGAACTGGTTTTGATTTCCTACTTCAGTGACCAATAACAATAGCCTCAAGATCAGAGACAAGAGTTCAACAATTAGGCTACAAAGTCATTGTGCAGTGAGTGAGAACACAGAATGAAGGGCTTATATGCAGAGGATGGACTCATCAGGTAGCTATGGGAGGGAACAATTCCAGCCAAAATTCCAGCCACAGCAATCAATGCAAGACTATCAGTACATTTGTAGAGTAGACAAGCATCAGTGGCAGCAGCATAGTTGCTTGTTTTTCCTTTGAGAGGCAGAAAGGTCAGACAGGTATTACTGAAACTAATAACTGGGCCTGAAACTAATAAACTGACTATCAATATTTTAGCATTCTTGAAGGGTATTGTCCCGGTTTGAATCCCATGGGTTCAAGCCCCATGCTCAATGAGTTGAGCAGAAAGCAGGGGAGTGTGTATCTGTGTCCTTGAACACAAAACCACTTTGAAAAGTTTGCCTGGCTTTTTTTCTTTCTCTCAGACCCAGTTTTAAAGGCACAGAAAGGCAAAGGATTCAGGTCTGGGCATTGAGCAGGCGATAGGGCATACATACCATAAGGTCACCCCAAGACATCTATGCAGACTATATAAGCATCTTGATAGGTCACCTACTCCCATCATGATCAGCTATAAATCCTGGTGTTACTCTCTGATCATCAGCAGGATGCTTCCTCAGCGTAGGATAAAGGACTGACTGCTGTGTCAAGAAAACCTTGAATTCCTTCCTGCCTCCCCAGACAGGTTAAGTGTAGCTCACATCACATCAGATGCATGGGACAGGATTTTGTCTCCTCTGAGAGCTGGGATTTTCAAAGGTGTTCTTTGGGATCTAAGAGCATAAATTTTGCAAATTTCCTAAAGGAACCTGCATTCATAGATGCTGTAATCTTTAGGAAATATGTCTTTGAAGTAGTTTTTCCTCTTGATTTAGAATGCTAAGTTCTAGTATCTAGCCGCTGGTTTCCTTAGTGATTTCAGCACCACTAATACCATTACCACATGCTTGTCTTTTCAACAAACGGTCACTCGGGGTAAACTCCAGCTTTAATTAGTGAAGGCCAATTACTGCAGAATTACCCCTCTCAAGTCTGGGTGGGAGATGTTTATCTTAGTGATTAAGGCAATCTCCTCCTAAACAATTTTATCATGCAAACTTTTACCAATAGAAATAACTTGCTTTACAAGACATATCCTACCAAAATCCACATTTTTTTTCACACAATTAAAATAATTATCAAACCATACACATTGTTTTGTTAGAGTAAGATCCTATTCATGTACTGATCTCTGTTACTTACATTCATTTTGCTTCTATTCTATTAATTTGACCTATTCAGTGATCTGCTAAGCACCAGCTATTTAAGAAGTTGTGTATGTGAGTGAGAGGCAGTAACTGTGTCCACATGGAATAGAAACTGTTGCCTTGCTGGAAAGGGTTGTTTACAGCAATGTTCTTTTGAACCTCATCAGGATTATGAGTTGACAGAAGATAAGAATATTACAAATTTACTAGACTTGTAGTATTGGTAGGTATGGAAATCACCTTTCAGTAAGAGGAATATAAAAAGAGTCTGAGCTTCTTTCTGAAAGAGGCAAAATCTGAGGGGCCTCTGCCTCAAACAAAGTCATGGGGAAAAGTGGAGTACAAGTTATGCCCAAGGAGTAGAGATTGGCTAAAAGGGAGTGTTGCCTCAGGGAAGGTGAAGTAGGAGGAGTAAGCAAAAACTCAGAGAAAAAGGAGCAATTAGCCAAGAAATAGCAGAATGAACACTAAGTAAAATGAGGTATTGAAGTGACTTGTGAGCTCATAAAAGATATTGAAGTGCTAATAATCACCTTGCAGTTGACAACATCTTAATCTACTATAGAATCATGGAATCGTCAAGGTTGGAAGAAACCTTTAAGATCATGAAGTTCAACTGTAAACCCAGCACTATGACTGTAACCCCTAAACCACTAAACCATATCACCCAGCACCAGATCCAGATGCCTCTATAGTGACCTCTAATTATTATAGTGATTTCTAAAATGATTATACAACAATGTTCAAAGCATATCAGAAATAAGAAAAAAAATTAAGGGCCTATTTATTTATAGACAGCTATAACCACATCTATATGCATGCTTGAAATAAATGGGAAATGTTTATGCATTTAAATCCAAATTGTTACGAGTTTAAAAGCTTAGGTTACAAGCTCACCAGAAATGTGAGGCAGGAGCTGCTACTCACAGAGCAATAGCTTCTGACATCCCTTACTGTTCACAACAAGACCAGGCTGCTTGTAGCATCCTGGGCTGTGCAGTGACATGATTCAGCAAGGACTTCTGTAAGTGTTACTGTTGCTCAAGGAAGGCAAAGTCATGCAAGGTACCAACATCCACTGACTGCTGGACTCAGCTGGGGTTTTGGCACTTCAGACCCACACTGGGGGATGGGGGTGGAGGTGGTGGGGCAGTGCATAGGCATCTTGGCACAACATAAAGCATAAAAATTGGACAAATGATGAATTTTGAAGGGATTAACAGGCTTGAGCTGGCTTCCATCCATTTACTCTTTCCAGGTGACTGGGGATGCCCAGTGACATCCATGACAGTGAGCATACAGGGACCAGTAATGAGAATCACGTTAGAACAGAGACTTAACTACAGCTGAATATTGCAACTGCTATATTATGCTTGTGCTGTGATTTCAATTGATTGCTGCATCACTCAGCTAAATTGAACTGCCATGTAATACCAACTATACCAAAGAAGTAAATTTGATATTAAACGCTCCTCATGTGGAGTATCTAAAATCAGCTGTTCAGAGAATGTTGGGCTCTGACAAGCTGCCAAGAAGTAAATTTTGCATCTATAAGGTGTAGGATCTTTTGAGTCCTGCTGACTTGTGAACCGAGGAAAAGCTGTGATCTGGGAGCTGCTACTAATTGTTAGAGATGTAAAATACTGGAATTTGCAATTCACATGAAGCTTCCAAAGAAATGGTGAGCCTATTCTGAATAGGAAACAGTGGTATTGCAATACAGGACCACAATTCACAGCTTGAAATAAGAGGGAACATATATTAATGCCCCCTTTACCGTAACAAATTAATGACTCATGTTCAAATTCATCTGCATCTTACTGGTATTAGAAAGGTGGAATGCAATATCAGTGTCCTCTAAACCCTTCATAATAGTTAACATATGTTTATGCAGGGACTGCTCTCCTCAGATTCAATGGGAAACTTCTCCACAACAGTTACAATCACAGAGGAAAAATAACGTGAACAATGTCCCAGTGAGAAGTCTGAGACTACCAGAGCTGCTCCAACTGGCCAATAACAAGCAGTATAATTTCCTTATAGTTTTGGATAATTCCCAAAGTAAAAAGTGCGTGTCTTTCCTACTATTTTAAAAGATTTTAAAGAAAAAATTTCTGCAGTCAAAGCAAGGAGGCAAATACCAGATGTGGATGCCAGGTGACCTGCACAGATGAAACAATATTTGAGAGTAGGTCCTCATAAGCTCCCCACCAGCTGGTGGGACAGGCTTAGATTCTGTGATTGTATTTCCTTTGCCTGTCTGCAGAAAAAGACAAAGAGCAATTACTTACCTTCTTTCTAGCAAATAGAGTTCATACCGCCTTGTCCATATATATCCTGCAGCTATTGCCACAGTTATTGGCAGAAGGTCCTGAGCTGTTCAGTAAGTGAAACAGCTGTATCAAATTCAAACTAAGAAGCCACACTAGAATTGTTTACAGTCTGTCTCTAAGCATACACATAGCTAGGATATCTGCATGCACATACACACAGAATATAGTTCCATAATCTCTCCTTCTCATGGGAGTACTCATAAAAAGCAGCAGAAGTGTTTTTTCTTTGCTAAAATGCACAGTAAAGTATCTTGTGACATCTGAGAGAGCTGTTTTGGAGCACACATTCATGCAAGGTGGTACATACATTTCAGCTGACATTGCCTGATCCTTAAATAGGTCAGTAAAGATAGCAAAGAATGTAAAAATTTTCTATACTATGACATCTAAAATGTACAGAGAAACCATTTATATATAGATTTGTGGTTTAGGGAAGACAAAAGATGTGGGAATTTGTTACTTTTAAATGGCAAAATTTCTTTTAAAAACCCCAGACCTTTAGAATGTTACAAAGGTTAGGCTATGTGAACATTATGAAAGAGAGAGTATGATGGAGAAATAGTGTGAAAAGACCACCAAATTTTTACTCTGTTGATTTATCACTGACTGCAGTAAATGCTGCTAAGCAAAGTTTCCTTAAAAATGCAGCGTGGGATGGAAAGCCCTATCTCCCCTCCATGTTTATTCATACTTGCACCTACCTCTAAGAATTTGGAATATATTAAAAAATCCTGATACAGCCAGAGAGAAAGATAAAATACGTCAGCTTAACAGTGGACACACTTGAAGAATCACTTCACACAGGCCCATGATTGCAAATTCAAGGAACTCTTGTGGAGGAGAAATACTTATCTAATAAACAGGAAGATAGGTAGAAACCATAGAGGGTCTACCTATTGAAAATATGCAGCTTCTGAGAAGAGTCCAAATGATTTCCTAGAAAGGGGTAGCTAAGGATACAAATCTCTCAGGACTGGCTGACATCATTTACAATGCCTGTCAAACTGATTTTGTCACCAGATATGATAGATTATAAGAAGTGGTGGTAACCTAAGAGATTTTCTCAGGTAGTTTTGGTATTAATAATCTACTATACTCACTGATGCTATGTGACTTCCTGTTTCTTGTTGTCTGTGTCTGAAAACTTCTGATAAAATAATAATAACAACAACAATAACAATAATATACAACTTTAGGACTGATAACAGAACTATTTTGTTTAGGCTGAGTTGCATAAATACTCAAAAAGTAAGACACTGTCCATTACATATGGCATCTATTTTTTCTTGAGCTCATCCAGGAAAGGATCTCCTGATTCTTCTAGAGTTCTGTATGAATCGTGTAGGTGACTAAGTGTCCTGGTTCCAGCCAGGAAAGGGTTAATTTTTGCAGTAGTCAAGAGGGGGCACAGTCTAGGACATGGAGGTTATTCTAGAATGCCTCCTGTAATTTTCTGTGTATGGGGGAAGGGAGTCTTTTGTTCTTAATACTGCTGCTGTTACTGGTTGTTTTCTTATCTCATTGCTGTTCCCAGTAAATTGTTCTTCTCTCAACCTGTGACCTTTGCCTTTTGTACCCCCAGTTCTCCTCTTCAGCCCTCCACAGGGAGGAGGGGAAGGGGGAGTGTGTGAACAGCAGCCTGGTTTGGAGTCTCAGTGGGAGCACTAAATTGGGGAGCACCATTCCTAAACCAGAACACTTAGGAACCTATGAATCTTTGGAACTAGAAATAGTGATACTGAGCTAATGGCAGACCCAATAGTTTGTGCTAAATAGGCTGTGCTCTTGCTTTCAGAACTTGTTTCTTTCAAAGCAGAGGTGCTTTGGTGAATCAGAATTACTACTGGTGGATTTGTTTTGGAAAAGCTGAAAAAGTAAATATTGATAAAGAATGTCATATTTGACCACACTTCCACAATCAAATTGTGAATTTTCACATTTGCTAGAACATTATTTGCTTACAACTTCTAAAACAACGTATCAAAAAAGTAAAAATAGAATCTATGAAGTATTTGGCCAACACCCTTTTCCTTGCTACCATTTGAAAGTATTAAATACTAGCATATTAAGTATCCTCATCTTACCAATACTGTATCACTTGGTCTTTATAGAGGTTATGAATTTTTGAACTCTTGATACTGCCTCTCCTTCTGGTTGAACTACGCTCAAAAAATATTATTTGCTGCTCAGTGATATATCATGGGTACAATACATGATCAAATAATTTGTTTACTTCCTAAAAGGTCAAAAAAAAAGATAGTTATTTAGTCTCAATTTCTACTATTATATGTAAATATAATATATAATGTTTGATGCAACATAATCAAATAATAAAAGCTCTTGTCAATTGGAAATAATGAAAATGCTTAGTTTTTATAAAAGAGGCTGTTTCTTCACCTTGGTCATGTTGTCCATAGAATAGGTATCCTTTTCAAAGTTTCCTTTATTTAATCTCAAATGGTAGAATCTATAATACCATAAGTATTTCTTTTTTATAGCAAAGGACTAGCTGGATTGCGTGACTGCTGTCAAAAATCTCTAAATAGCATCCAAGGTATTCTTTTAGAACATTTTCTTACTGATCATTTAAATTGTCAGCAAAAATGAATAGTAAATGGTACAAAAGGATTGTATTACTGGATGATGGCAGGTTCTATGTAAATTGATTCAGCAGGTATAATATTCTGATGATGCCATTGTCAGCACAACATTAATGGTCAGGAACAAAGTATGCAAAGAGGATTTACCTATGCCAGTACAGGTAGTAGAGCACTGCATCTTCATGGGAGGGAGGTGACTTGTAGAGTACCCCAGTCTTTACATTCTGTATGTTTGTTTTCAAATTATTCAAAACTGAATTAGAAAGGAATGAAAAATAAGGTGATGAATGTCACTAATGATTCTAAGCACAGTACAGACTGTGTCTGACTATGTAGAGTTGCAGGGGGGATGTCATGGTATCATGAGCCTGATTATAAAAGGGCAGGTGAAATTCAATGTGGGTAAGTGAAAAGGTGTAAGTCAGAAACGTATTTTTTCATATACAGTACTGTCTGCCTATGCAGCAACACCGAGCTGTGTTCCAAGGGTGAGGTGAACACTCAAAGCCCTCTGCACCAGGCAGGTGTAACCTGGCCACACGGGCTGGATGAAAAAGCCTTTTCAAGCACACTCAGTCTGGAGGGAACTGAAGAGGGGCTATAAATACAGAGGTCAAATCATTCTCTGTGTGGTAGAATGGGGACTGGTACTATAGGATTCATAGTTATCTCTTACCTGAATTTTACACTGGCTGCATTGCTGTTGTCACACAGTCCAGCTTATACATTTAAAATGTACACGCAGCTGTATATATGCAATGGCCTGGCATTTCTTCATACAATAAGGATATTTTTTATTCAATTCCTTGCAGAAATCAAATCTTCTTGAAGTTGTGTACAATGACAAGTAAACTGTTCCTTGCAGATTTAAAGGATATTTTACAACCCTTATTTGAATTTTTTGACAGCTGACCTCCACTAATTTTAAAACATTTAGCTTCTTTATTTCCAGCCTATCAGACTTTGATGTACTCGAAAGAGTTAGATGCAGAGCTCCCAAATGATCACAGTACAAACTGACAACACTTGCTGTTAGTCTCAGGCCTGGCATATGTTTCCAAATGTACAAAACTGAAATACAGGCAACAAAGTAGAAATAAATAATCACATGAAGGGAAGACAAAAGTTTTGCTGCTTAAGATGATACAGAGTAGAATTGAGGTTCAGTACTTCAATCAGATCTCATGCTTTGGCATACACCTAAAGAAATACTTTCAGAGCAAATTAGCAAGGGGAAGAAAAGAATCTTTTCAGAGCAAATTGAGAAGTTAACAAAATAGAATGTTTTTTCCTAAGATACCTGAAAAGATACCATGTACATTATCCTGCAGTGGTCATTGGAGTGGACACTTACATCTAATAAATTCAAGAAGGTTCTACAAGAATAAAGGGCTTTGTATCTGTATACTTATCTATAGATTGGAAAATGTAGGTCTCAACTCAAAGCACAGCAAAAATAATGGTGAAATTCCCATTGATTTCAATAATCTTTTATACACAATTTCCTTCTTCCTACAGCATTGGTACACACCTCCCTCAGTGAAATTTATGTATATACATTGAACTTGATAGGTTTCTTTTTATAGTAGAGGAGCAGTGAGCCAAACGGATTTTGATTCTCACAGAACTTTCACCACACAAAAATAATGACACATTTTATTCTCCTTCTTGGCAAAATATAGTACTAAAACATTCAATTAAAATCAGCTCTTGGATTGGTGAATCACCGTTCTGTCACAGAAAGTGACTTCTAAAGAGTTCTCTCCTTATACAGGCTAACTATTTTTTTGTCAAACGAAGAGATTAATTAAAAGACAGCTGAATTAGATCTATACTTTCCTGATATCATCTATATAAGCCAATGTTATCCTAGTGTGTTACATTTAGCACACTACAACAAATGGAAGGGGAGAAAGGACAGTCTCTCTGTCAAGATTCAATCCATACAGTGACAATACATGAGTTACTTAAGTACAGCCATCTGCATTCTGTAGCAGATGAACAAGGAATATATGGTATATGACTGATGAGCTTGCTATGTCCTTTGATGACCTCTCAGCAAGTAATGAAGCATGACTGCTCATGCTTAGCATGGTCACAGACTACACTTTCCTTGTTTGTGTGTTGGCATCACTGTAATACTTTGCCTGGAGCCTGCTGCTCTTCAGCTAGGTGAAGGATTGTGTTTGATTCTGCCCAACTACACAACTAATAAAGCATATTACTACTGCTTTCTACAGATCTTGTCTCTTTATCAAGTACTCTAACCTGGAACTTCACTCAGAACTTACTAACAGGAAGAATTAATGTTTCTGTAGAGAACATGTTCATGGTAAAACAGCATTAACAAAGTATGTGTGAAGACTGGCTAATGCAGCTACACAAAATACAATTTTTGTGTAGGTGTCATGCTGTGCTTCATGGCAAAAGGAGGTTTAAATTCTGCACCTGCCTTAGGGAAGAAAAAGCTTCCCTTATCGCTCATGAAGGTGACTGAATGACTGTACACACATATTTGCTTTTACAATTCTTTCATCTTCAAGATTTAATAATTGAAAACAATTGCCTCCATCACTAGATAGCCACTCCTGTTAAACAAATAGTCACTCTGAATTACTATGTATACTTAGAGGCAGAGCCACTGCAGACTACTTTTTAGTTAATTAATATTTTTTGAAAAAAGTACCTGTCTACTCCATCAAGTGTAAAAGTGCCATTTATTTTCATAATTGTCTGTAAACTACTGTGCATAGACTAAATTGACTGAACACAGAACCTCATTTATAAAGAAACCTCTCCCTCTTGATTTGAGATTTCTTTGTAACAAAAAATTATTTACAAACAGCTTCTTCAGTAGTCTCTACAAAACCCTAAAATGAAGGATTACCACACTAAAGATCAGTTTCTGCTGATGGTACTGATGCTGAATAACTATTATTTTAGCAAGTTTCATAATTTAAATTAGACCACTGATATAAATGGTACAAACCCTGCAAAACAATGAGTCCAGTAATTGAAAATGCATGAAATTAATAATTTGGAGCTTGGTTCCTCTGAAAGTTCCTCTGGAATTTTGCCAAAATGGTTATAACAGCAGATTTGGACCCCTTACATCTTTATTGCTTAAGGGGGGAAACAAAAAAGGTAACATTACACTCAAATTCAGAATTACTTTCTTTGTATACATACTTCATTTCCATAAACAGAGAGAAAATACTACATGAAAAAGCATTCCATGTGGCAAAAATTTGGTGTTTGGAAATACAAACCTTGGAAATGTGGGCTTCCAGTTTGTGGCCTCCTATATTGCAAACAGCAACCATGGACTTGTGCTGAAGAAAAATAACACATTAAGCATCAATAGGTAGTAGTATAATGGCCCTGCAACTATTATACAGACTAGCAAGAAAGTAAGAGTGGACTATACTTAAGCAAGGAATGAATTTAAAGTCAGGAGAAGGCAAAACCTTCTGTGTTGGAGAAGGAAAGCTGGAAGTAAAAAAGCTTCTTTTCCTCAAGAGCTGAGTAGCGTTGTTTGCCATGAGCTATCCGGGAAAGGCTCCTCATCCCTCCCAGCCGTGCCAAGTCCCGCAGCTGTCCCTGGATGCAGCAGCAGGTCTGTGCACTAGGCGGCGCTGCACAGCGAAACGATCGTTCCACGAAAAATAAAAATAAATCAGTAGTGATTGAATCTCTTTGACATAAAAATAAAACTATAAATCATGCAAGTTAACTTTCAGGCAAATATAACAACAGGGAAAACGAATTATAATAATTGTATTTGGATATAGCTAGATCACTTAAAAGCTTCTAAAGGCAAGAAAGATGGAATCTGGTCAGCACTCCGAAAAGACCTCCATGGAAATAGCACAGGAATTATTCTCCTAGTCAGGAAACAGAAATCTCTGAACATAAACAAACAGCAGCACCAGCACCACCCCCCCGCTGGAGATCTAATTATTCTGATTATACAGAAGATCAAAGCTTTGTTCATTCTGTTTAAAAACGTCTCTTTGCATTCTTATAAGAATATTTACTGGTAACATCCCAGTCAAATTCAAGTAGCGGCAACTGAACTCCAGGGTTACAATTCAAAGTTGTTTGGCCTACCCTAAAATGTGTGCTCATTCTTTTCTGGGCAATGCATATTCAGTACATCCATTTGTCTGGAAGTTTCAGCTTCTAGCTTCCCACTACGTACTTGTTTCTGTTCTGCAACTCACCTCTTTGAAATAAACAACTGCCACCTGCTACTATTCACCTCACCTTCAATTAATTATCAAGTTTCTTACTCTAGCACTGAACTTCAAAATACTGTATCAGGAATAAAGGAATGAGAGTGGATGAAGCTGTATTTAAACATGTAATTTCTCTTGTAATGGTCTCTAATTTTGAGAGACTTGCAAAGACACCTAGTAGACAAGACAAAGAATAAGTGACAGGCAGGGTATCTACATAGGCCCACAAGACCTGTGGCAACACAGAGCATTAGTGAAACAAGTGTGTCAGCATTGTCATTAAAACTAATTTACAACTCATGCTAATCACATATGTACTGGGAAAAAAACTGTCACCTGTCCTGTTTCATTTTAAAATGGATGATGCAAGAATGGGTGTTTTTCATGATCTCTTTGTTGGAAACTTTGTTGCAGAGTTATACATCAGTAGAAGCCTCCTTCTCATTTCCATATTATTCTCCTCATTTATACTATATAAATAATAGCTGGTTTTCTTAGAAAAATGTTTTACCTTGAGAAGTCTTCTGCTATTTTTTCATTGCAATTAAACTGGTCAAATACTTCACAGACTTCATAGATGAATAACTGTTTGAATTGGTTAAATTCTTGGTACACACGTTTTTTCCTTGAAAACAGAAGTGCTGTAGCAATTCTAGGATCACAGAGGCAATAATTTTAACAAAAACAACTTCATATACATCATTACTTTCAGTCTGAAGTTAACATATGCAAGTTAAGTGTTTTATGCAAAAAGACAAATTTATGAGTGGAGAACATTGAGGATCAAATTGAAAGCCATAGGTTGCAATTAATCAAAGGTGACAAATACGTATTTTCAAGGTGGAGATTTAAGTGTCATAACCAAAATCAGGGTACAAGACTGGTAACTGCTGAGCTTGCTGCTGGTACACAAAAGAAACTGTAATGTAGTCAGTGCCATGGCAGGCTGAGCTCATGCTCAAAATATCCCCAAAGGCCTCTGACTATAGAATCACAGAATGACTGGAGTTGGAAGAGACTGCTGAAGGGCGCCTGGTCCAACACCCCTGTTCAAGCAGGACCACCTTGAATTTGTTGCCCAGGACCACATCAGGATGCCAAGTCCAACAGCAAGCACATGTTTCCAGTTATACTTTTCATAGAAAAACTGTATGACAAGTACATGACTGAACATAAATTTTGAGACCTCTTATTACCAGTCACATTTAATTAAGTAATTCTGTTCAGTTCAGTGAATTGCATGCTTCAGTTCAAAAATTTTGTAAATCACAAACCACAAACTGGTTTGTGTAGTAGCTTCTCTCAACAGACTAAATAAATCTTTAATAATACTATTACTTCAATAAAGAATGGGCATATAAAAGAAAATCCAGTATTCTCTGTCTAAGAAAATCTACTTTTTAAGTGACATGTGGTCATCCCCAAAATCAAAACAAAGTCTGCCTTTCAAATGTGCATTAATGTATATTAAGGTTACTAGCACAGAAAGAAACACATTCCATTTTAAATTTGCTATTGCTGGTAATGCCCCCCTGAGAGTAAAGGCTATTGACTCTGTCTCCTTTCACCCCTTGGACTAGCAGTCTTACCTCAATGGCTTCAGTCACTACAGAGCCAAAATTCACCTGCATTTCACTTCTGACCCTGTGAAGACCGCAGCAGTTAAAAAAGACTGACAACCAGAGCTTCCTGCTGCCAATCTCTCCTCCTGGGGAATTAACACATCTCATTTCACCTTGGAAACAATAAGATGTATGCTCACAGCCAGCTGAATGGAGGAGTCAGCAGTGTCTGAAGCAGCGCTCACACATCTGCTTGCAATAATCTGTTCATACTGTTAATTGGTATCAGGTAGGTTATTCCCTCTGAAGGATTTATGGCAGGTTTTGTATACTCCAGGCCAGACGTAGCAAAGAACAAAATCTAAAGAAAATAACTAACACCCCTAATTTTAAGATGTAATTTCTTTTAGAAGTATCCATATTTATCCTTCTATAGACAGTGAGTAAAGATCACAGCATAAGTCAGCACTGAATGATTAGCATTTTCTCCTTCTTACAGAACACGTAGCCAAGTGTGGACAAACTGGTTACTGTGCCATAAACAGATGTGCAGCAATACACTGCTGACATGACTGTACTTCTACCAGCTGGCCAAACACAAACCCATAGGAAAGCGTTATTCACAGGTGATGGTATTTGCGTATCTAAATTTCTCCTCTGCCCTCCCAAGTTGCAGAGGAAAGAGCTTCAAATACAGGGTAATAAAACCAGGAAGTAATTGGTCATCTGTGGCAAACATCCTGGAACAAAGTGCAAAATGAGGAAGTTCAACAGGTGGAAGCAGAAACTGAAGGAATAAAACCAGTAGTGACACTACTGCCCTGCACAGCCAATAGCCCTGCATAGCCCTGTGCATATTAATGTATATGTATACATACATACAAAACTAGATATTTGTAAACATCAGAACAGCCCCTTAAGTCAACAGGACTGCGAAAGTGACAACAGCACTAAGTCTTTTACAATTCTCACAACATACACATTAGAACAACCTAACATCTCTATATTACAATGCTCAGCTCATAGAGTTAATAGTAATTGCAAGTAACACTTGCAAATATGTTGAAGTATTTTAAAAATGACAGCAAGCTGAGTTCCAATGTGCCTCAGAAGCAGACAGGCTCAGTCTGATGGTGAAAATGAGATACCATGGTGAAAAGTATTGTCCCTAATTCACCTAAAAATGTCTCCAACATAGCCAGGAAAAGACTTCTAATCTCAGAATTTCAATTTCTGATATGCAACACCAATCCAAAGCACAATGGTAGTCTGTAAAAAGGTTTTTATGTATTACAGAACCTGTTGGCTCACTCTCTCAAAAATAAGATCATGTTGTCATTATGATACCAGTATATTATCAGTGGAGGAGAACAATGTTTGCCAAACATAGTGGTCCAAAAGCAATGATAAGCCAGTAAAACATGACAATTAAAATAAGCAGTGGAAAGTTGTACTTAGTAAGGAAAATCACCACTTAAAACAGCAGAAAAGAATATTTGCAGAGAAGAAATAGAAATAAAGGAAGCTTTAATATTAAAGAGAATTTTAATTCAAATGAAAAAAATCACTGGTTATTATAATAAGAATAATCTTCTAAGTTTAGTTCTCACCAGAAAGTTTATCATGAAAAAACCCAGCAATCACTGGGAAGTATAAAGAAGGTTATAGCACCATCCATACTGTCAAACCAATTTCTTAGTCTCAAGGAAGCTGTGAGAGCTTTCCAAACACTTACTGTAAATAGCACACTCCTTTCCTATCACAGAAATCTAAAGGTCAGTGGTGTCCCCAGGTCTAATCTCCGTAAGTTTCCATCAAATAGTTCTGGCTGACTTTTTATTTTCTAAATTCCTTGCTACTACTGGGTGCTCTCTTCGCCTTCCTGAGGCGTGAACTGCTTAGCAGCAGCAGAAGTGTAGCTTCAGAATAATGTGTTTCCCCCTCAAACCTAATCTAAAAGATCTGATGCTCAAAGAAAAAAGGGTTTGTATAAGTTGATGTTTGTGATAATGAGTTCTTATATTGCCGTAAGTTTTTAAGAAGTGTAGATTTGTTCACTGTGAAACGGGTCATGGCCAGCAAGCATATTTCATAGAATCAAATACAAACCTGTAATTGGTAATTCTCCCTGTTCTGTGCTTCTTCAGGACTGGTGGTCTAACAGTGAAAGGTTGATCACTCATGGTCAATCCATCAGCATCCAGCCCCCCACCCTATTCACTAAACATGGGTGACATCTGGAAAATTTAAGACATCTGTGTTTTAAGAAGGATTTGGCTTTCTCTCAACATACTTTTTCATCATACTTGACCCTGCAGTAAAACTCTAGCAGCAAATCTCATTTTGCAAACATGGAACTCAGGATCACTGTAGACTCAGCCAAATGAGAAAACAAAGGTTAAGGAGATACATTTCTCTTCAAATAAACTTTGCTCCAGAATTAGAAGAGGCAACACAGGAAGTGCTTGGCTTAGTACATCCATTTAAAAAGGAATTTTTTTCGAAGTTCATTCTAGTGCTAATAAGTATTTCTCAGCTAATGCTGAGAAATCACTATTATGAATCATCATTAGATGGGGGAGAGAAAACTTTCAGAATGTCCTAGGTGAACTTCATCAGCCCGGTTATGTTCTAACCGTGCTATAATTCTATGTTAAAATGGAAAGTTTTTTTTTTGCAGTGAAGTCTTTGAAATTTATGGACCCTCAAACTGTTTGTTGGGAACATTAGGAAATGGCATATTACTATTATTTCTTATCTCAGATTCTAAGTTCTCTAGGAGAGGCATTGCTTCTTTATTGTGTGTCTTTAGCTGAAACTTGGCAGAACAGAGGCCTGCTCCCTGCCTGGCCCTCATCTGTGACCTTTGGGTCAGTCAAGGGACAGTTTGTCATTGGCTTCAATGGGCAATAAATGAGACTCCTCAGTAACAGAGAACATGATCCTTAGGGAGTAATACCTGAAAAGAGGGTCTCAGTAGGTTCTAAATGTTTATTTCCAGGATAAAAATGGTCGAAAGTGTCTCTCTTGTCAATCTGGATGCTAGAAAGACGGAGAAGTCAATGAGCCAACCCAGACACCATCTGTTTTGCACATGCGTATGTGAATTGTTGGAAGCAGAGGGCCATCAGTCTTCCTTTTCAAGCAGCATGGAAACTAATTTTTTTCAGCAAATGAAATGGCATAACTAAGCCATATTTTTTAACTGTACTTTCCTTGGATGCATAAATTAAAATTAATACCATCCTGACAGTACATTTTGTGACCTTAAATGGAGGGAATTCCTTTTCAAGGAAGATCAGGAATTCATCCTGCCAAGTAGTATTAGAAATGGGGTGGAAGGCAAGACACTGGCTTAAAAGCCTTCCTGGACAATGGGGTAAATTTGAACTAGCCTAATGTAGCCTGTGTATCTCCTTGAGGTAAGACAAGGTGGGCTGGTAAAGAGAAATATTTCCCAATTGATGTCTGTTCTGAAGTAGGTCAGAATAGTGATGAAATCTGTGTATTTCCAGTTCATCAGACAAATGCATCAGTTGGCTCCTTACCAAAAACTCTGTGGACACCATAATCCAGTTCTGTGAATTACAAATCAAAAGACTCCTTATTCATACCCTCTGCAATGAGGGAAGCAGCAGATTCTCTCACCTGAGTGAAGGCAGCAACATGTGCTGAAATTGCCAAACCAATTTGAGAAGGCCTGATTTCCTTTGAATCACCTATAAGAGGATATAGGGCTACTTATTTACCTATAGGAATTGCTTTTGTTGGTCGACAACTCCCTAATAGGGGTTGTTTCTGCTTTCAACTTTGACAGTCCCTAGAGTGGTGCTGGTACCATGCAACGCCAATCCCCATTTAAGACTGCAGCTAACAAGCAGTTTGCTAAGCCCACAGAGCCTAGTGCTGCTCAGCACCACTGCGAGGGGGAACACCTGAAGGACCGCAGGTGGGTTTGGCAGCCCTGATGTGTCCAGTGTTTTGTGGGCCACACCTGGTCCTGCCGCCTCAAACCAGCACCAGCCGCTGCTGGCTTCCAGTACGGCTCTGGCCCCGTGCTCAGTTTAACAGATAATAACGGTATTAGAATTAAACTCATCACTCTTAGTGTTTATTTCCCCCCCAAAAAAGAAGGAACAGTCAAGGAGCGTGGGAACAACCTGTGAGCTGGCTTGGGAGCATGTTGATGCACGAGCCTGGATGGAGCCGGTGCTAAGGAAGGGGGCGGGTAGTTGTACCACAACGGGGCGGGGGAATTAAATCTGCCCTCAAACCTCCCGATTTATCCGAGAGCTGAGACACGTTTTCTGACAGTTCTCCACAGCAGCCACTGCGTGGCAGGAGAGATCAAGAGGATGGTTTATTTTCTGCGGCGGCGGCCCGCGAGGAGCGCAGAGCGCGGCCGCCGGTGTGGGACGGGCGCCATCTTGTCTCCCTGCGGGCGGCTTGTGGGGACTCGGGGGCCGGGCACCGGGAGAGAGCCACGGCCCGCGGGCCAGGTGTCCCGCTGGCTGCTGGTGGTTAACATTAGCGGGGCGGAAGGACCCGGGGGCAAGCAGCTCGTAGGGGACGGGCAGAGGCACAGGCTGGCACTGCCGAGGGCGGTGGCCCCGGCCTCGCTGCCCGCCCCTCACAGAGCGGGTGGCGGGAGAGTCGTGCTCGCGGCAGCTTCGCCGTGGCGGCTGCGGGACGCGGCTGCAGGCTCGGGCGAAGCTGGTTCTGAGCAGAAGCTGCCGGGATGCGCGGGACAGCTGAATATAAAATTAATCCTCTCAACAGAAGATAATAAATAAAACTCCAGGGAGTTCCTCTTTGGCACAGCGAGAAAAATTAAATGGCTTTTCCCCTCTTACAATCCAGCAGACTAGTGAGCTGTATTCGTAGCAGATACTAGATTTTCTGAAAAAACATGCTCTCAGAACATAGCAATTATTAAAAAAGTCATATGCCACTTAGTAAAAAGTGTTTTCTTGAGACCCGAAAACAAAACAGAAAAGGATTGTGTGTTGTTGCTGCAAAGTTGAGACAAAACTACAGTTGTGAAGTTACATTTCCATTTAAAATTTGATTTTCCAGGTGATGCATAAAAAGAAATAAAAATAAGCTGGGTTTTTTTGGGTTGACTAAAATGTTTTCCATTCTACCCAAACCAGAATTATTTTCCATTTGTTTAGTTTGGCCACTGAAGTGAGAAGCTAGTATGTCATTATCCACACGCAACAGCAAGAAAGACATCTGAAGGACAAGCAGGGTTTTAATTAGCTGAACTTCAGTATTTAAGATTGATGCTGAAAGGAATTATAGTCACAATATGTATGTCCTAGACAGGTGTTTAAATAAAAAATGCTATTTTTTTTCATGTTAATTTTGAATTAGATACTAAAAGCTTCAGGAGTGAGTCAGGGCCTCTTTGAATTAATCACACACATATAAAGCAAAGAAGGCACCGGCTCAGTGTGCTTGTAGACAACAGATGTAAACACAGAGTTAGGTAATAACACAATAAAAGAGAAATATGATTGTTTATGATGTAGAGTGTGTAATAAGCTACAGTCTCAGCCATTTGCTTAAGTATTGACATACTGAAAGACAAAACCATACCAAAACAACCCAAACCTACATCACTTAAAAGAAATCATTGTGCCAAAACACACTTGAGGCGATACCAGACTGTGTTTAGACAACGGTGTTGAACATTACCATGGGAACAATTGATGTTGAAATCCAAGACTACAAAAAAGCAAAAGCACAAAAACACCCATATGGATTTGCAAAAGTTTCAAGAAACATGATCCAAATTGTAAGCAACTGTTTTTTGATATAAACCCATGAAAATTAAAAATTTAAGGAATGCAAATGCAAGTATTCACTCCTTATTTGCTCCTGTGGGAAATGTTTAGGAATTCTGTAATGCATCTGTGCCTTATACCTTGTCTGGAGAGGACATATGTCTTGCAAACCAATGGCCAAGATGTTTGTGTCCCGTTTCTCCTGGCAGTCTTACAGAACTATGATACTAGTTCTGAAAGGCAATATGCGTACAGCCTGGCTTTTATAAAACATGTAGAATGTATTTCCATGAATGTGGGCATTAGTCTCAGTGGGGCTATTTGCTAAAAACTTTGGGCTGGCCTGCATAAGACTCTTAAGTCCCTCACCTCTACAAGCAACACCTTTGCACTCGTTACAGGTTAAACAGGTTTGCAACTAAACAGGAAAGAACTGTAAGAAAGTTTAATGTTGATCAACTGAACACATTGTTGCTGCAAGAAATTGCTCTGATGAGACTGATCCTACTTCTTGGACGCCCGATTCTCTGTCTAAACTTGAAGAGAGAGCTTTGGGTGTACATGGAATGAGGAAGCAAAATCCGTGTCAGAAATGGCCAAACGGAACAAATAGAATAAGGAAAAAACCCTAAAAGTGATGCAAATTTACTAAATTCACAATGAGCTATTCATTCATGTGATCTTTATGCATAGGCCTCTTAAATTGGTAGTCCTTTGCGACTGGTTTTCATTGTGCACTGCAAAGTGAGAAACAGAGAAGCACTTAATAAACAGGCATCAGTCTGTACCCAATTTCTGCTCATCTGTTCAGTTACAGCCTGATTTTGAAGCTGTAGAATTTGACAGTGAATCTAGATTTTTCCAGGTGCCCTGCCACCCCTAGCCTATGGAGCAGTTCATCAGCCTAAAGCATGATACCAACTTGGTATACTATTCACATGTCAAGAAGTTGAAGGAGAAACTGTTCATTCCATCATATGTGGATATCCAAATGGTTCCACTATTAGCTGGTAAAGCTTTGATTTGGGGACATAGAAGAAAAAACCCTTCAGTGCTCTTATGGTTCTGTGCCAAAAAATGCGCAAGAATGACAATTACACGGGGAATTGTTTCTTTCCCAAGAGGCTGGAACAGCTCCAAATGTAATTTCTTTGGCATATACCTTCAGGATCAGCATCTGTTTTGTGACCTCATTCACCTAAGGTTGTTACAAAATGTATTTTACCGTTATTATATTTATTATATATTTATTATATTCAATTATACATTATATGATTATGATATATGAGATTATACTTTATTACATTATATAGTATATAGTATTTATTTATTATAGATTTATTTTATTGCATTATCTTAGTTTTATTATATTTAAAGAAGTGATAAGATTGATGAAAACGTTGCTTAGGGTTTGTCTCTTTCGTCTGCCAAATGACCCAGGACTTGCTATCTGAGGCGTAGATTTGCATCCAACGCCAAGGGTGGGCTGATGATTTCTGCTAGACTTAGCATTCTGTACCACTCGGGGAAGGGGTGCCTGGTTTTCTAGTCCCATCGTCTCCTGCCTTGCCTCCATTTCATCTTCAGAATCTGTCTTTGCCAGCTGCCATCTGAGAGAAGAACCTGGAAATTTCTGGCTCCAGGCACTATTAGTGGCCCCTTTGTATGTTTTTCTGATGAGCACAAGTTTGCATTTTAAACACGATGATTGACTTATTCATAAAGCTCCCACGTCAGCACGTGGATAGAACCTTAATCCTTTCCCATGTTTACACGTCATGGCAATACATCACCAGGCAGGCTCCAAGCCCTACAAAGTGCTCAATCTTCATACCACTCTACATATGTCTTACCTGAGCACTCTCCTGGGAGCATTTCTTTGCAGACTCATGTCTATAAGAAAAAGCACTGAGCATTGACTCGCACTAACGTTGTTATTTTGAAGATATGTGTGGTTGGTCTTTTTTGGGAGCTGTGTAGATACATCCACAATTACCACATAGAGAAATAGTCACACTGCAGTGACCTGTTTCACTGCCTAGGCAAAAGGCACTGATTGATGGCTCAAGTGGAAACTGTATGTATTCTGGTGATGTCACAAAAAGAAGAAAGACTAAAAAAAAAGTCCCAAGGAACCTCAGAAACCTCAAGGATCTCTGTCACCTCTGCACCTCATCTGACCTCCAAGCAAAATGTTTCATACAGGCAGGCCCAAGTCTTCATCTGGGTCAGTAGGTTTTCAGGAGCCTTCCAGCACCCAGTGTGGGACCTGGTGATTCCACTACATTTGCACTGTGAAATGTAAATTACACTATCCAGAACTTCTGATGTGCCAGATTACAAGAGCAGCAAACCCAGGGCCATTGAGGTAGAGTTAAGATCCCATTTGTCTCTTAAGTGCAAATGATCTTGAGGTTAGTTTCTCTGTTAAGTATCCAAACACCAGCGTGTACATGTAAAATAAATGAAAAACTAAAATTGTAGGAGAGATGGGCAAGAACCATAATTTCTTTTCCTATATACAGTACTCAGTGTCTAAATATATAGCAAAAGTTAGTATTTTAGAAAGCAATTAAGCATTGAGTAGGCATGGGAAATCTTCCTCAAACAGACGTCCTGTTATGAATTACAGCATTTATCAGTCTACTGATGATACAGTTTATTGTAAGTCTGTTCTTTCAAAGTGAAACCATATGTTGAATGGGAAAGAGTGGAAGCCTTATGTAAGATAAGACTGTTTATTAAGCTATGCTGATGGATATTTTGTGGATGAACTTTCTTTACAATACAGTTTAGGGTTATATAAATTCTAATTGGTATATGCAAACAAATGTGCAGACACTGGGTATAACATGATTTAAGTTAGCTGTCAGATGACAATTCTGGAAGATAGGGGGACCAGTACTACCAGTGCCAAACTCCCACAATATCAAAACCTTGTATAGTTCCAGTGTATGAATAATGCTAGTTTCAAAGGAGCAAGGAGAAAGACAAGTTGATAGTAATTTTTTTTCAATTGCTCTTGGAGATTTTATGTTGCAGGAAAAGGTATAGAATCTCAGAATACAAGAGGAAGCCACATTTCCAGCTATTCCTTAAGAGTTCCAAAAGCTAGAGTCTAGAAAATGTCATCCTGCTGGTTCCTTGGAGCTGTACCCGAGGTTTTGGGTTTGGCTTGTGACTATGTCTGTCAGTCTCCTGTCGTGTCGATTGCCTGCAGTGCTTCCTTGGAGTTGCAGTCTCCTTGTAGAGAGCAACTCCTAGTAGAGGACAATGAGTCATTTGAGCTACAGCTCCCATAGGAAGATATGGAAGTATTTCCAAAGTGAGGCTTTTCAGTTTTTGGCTAAAAGACTGTTTCTGAGTATTAAATTAGTTAATTTAAAAGAAAACAATATTTTCCCCAGAAATCAGTCTTTTTGTTTAAAAATGTGCATTTAATAAAGATCTAATTTTCCACAAAAGCTGTTTCAACTGATGCTGGAAATTAGTCCCTGACAAAACTACTTGAAAATGGATTTCATAATGTTAGAGTAAAATCCAGACAATTTTTTCCAGATGACTTTAGAGTGATGTTGTTATTACTCCTAAACTAAAAATGATAAACCAAGGAAACTTGTAATTAAGATTAATGAAAAAGTAGCTCATTAGAGATTTGAAAAATACATCATTTGAGCATGAAAATTACTTCAATCTCTGCTTTCTCATTCTTTAACTTGATAGTTATGAAAAAAGGTTTATTTGGTTTGATTTACTCCAGAGCATCTTAAAGCAGCCAGAGCACACTGAATAATCAAATAGTCTTCAGAAATCATTGGTATTGCCAGAGTAGCACAAGTGTCGAGTCAAGCTCAGCTCTATTGCTCGTGTGTCAGCTGCCTGCTACCTTTTGGGCTTCTCTGCCCTTCTGGGGGCCTTACTCTGCACACAACTATCTTGTGGTCCTTCTGCCAGTGTCTTCTACACTTCCTTCTGCAGATTCCTGTGTAGATACACACAAACCAGATACATGAACTCACACAGAGAAGCACACATCATCTTTCTACTACCCCATACTCTTTTGGGCATGGCTTATTCTTAAGTCTTCTGCTTCTTTCTTATTCCATGTTTGTGGAATATACCTGGGGCAATGAATAGGTTATCAAGAAAATAAATAAAATTAATGATGATTCTGTAATTTCTTAATAACAGACATATTCTCCTTAGGAAAAGAACAGCATTAGAAATTACTTTTCAGAAGTAACTCCACTGGTTTCTAAGGGCCTAAGACCTTACCTTGAGACCTAAACTTTTTACAAAAAATTAGCAGTGGAACTAAATAATAATATTTTGTTTTGTCTATCCCACAAGAAAACATCTTATGAAGAGAACATGACAATAAGTACTCAGTTAAGTCACTTAATTCTGTTCCATTTTTCATGCAGAGCTTCACATACAAATCTTGGAACCATTTATGGCCATTGTTCTTTTTATTTAAATTAATACTCATTCCAAGGCAGAAGGTCTAAGTAATTAGAAAATAAACTAGATCATCTGCATATTCATTTTCATCTATAAGAATATCTATTCATGACTTCTGTTGTGATGTTTTTATTGCCGTAACACAACCTATGCATTTTAAAAGCTTTCTGTGCCCAGAGGGAAACTCACACAAAATCAGCTGAGCAGAGGTTGTATCACAGGTGGTATAAGAGCACCTAGCAATGCTGCACAACAAATGGAGATGGGAAACTGCTAACCACATTAAACAGCTTTGGAAATTAATTTGACGTTTACTAAGGCCAAGTATGGTTATCATAATTGGTCTTTGTCCAGAGCATATATTTATAGTAGTTAGGTATTTGGTTTATGAATCACAAAATTTGTTTATGAACAAGAGCAGAACTTTTACTTAAGCTAGAAACTGAAGACAGAAAGGACATTTGTGATTTTATAGCAGAATTCTTGTTGAAATTGATTAAAAAAATTTCTATTCTGCTCCATGTCTCTGAGAGTATCCGGGGTTATTCATGAGGCAGGTGCTCGAATGATGTCAGAGCTAATGCTTAGCATCATTTTCTCATAGATCAAATCCTTTCACACCCTTTTTAAACAAAAAGTTGGCATTAGACCACACGATACTGCAAAAGGAGTCAAGACTATATGCCATTCACACAGTGGCACGTTGCCAACAGGAAGCACTGTAGAAAAAAAGAAATGGTTTCAATGTATAAATGAAGTGTAATAAAATATCATAATCAGCAAAATCAACATTAGACATGGTAGGCCCAGTCCTGTTATACCTGAACTTGTTCGGGAATCAGCAAAGCTGCTTGTGCGTCAAACTCTTAACAAATATGACTGAAGGGCTTTGAAATTCAGGATGTGCTTAATCAATTTTATCTCGACTATACTATAGACTATACTGTAAATGTGGATAGGCTGGGGCTGAAATGCAAATAAATTAATTTTAAAAGTCTCCAGTGGTGCTGCTTGAGTTTCCAACTATGCATTACAGATACGTAAGCAAAAGCTACCTTCTTAAACTTTACCCCATGTGTCCCATTAATATAGAATGTGGTGTTTTTTAAATTATGTTTTACTTGTTACCAAGTCAAAACATATTCAAGTTCAAAGCAACCAACAGTTCATCAAGTTAAGGCAAATTCAGCTTAAAACCAAGAACAGGGTATATTTTCTTGCTGCTAGTGTTCTGTTCCACATTATTAGCATAGCTGTTCTCTCTGGCGAAATCCTTGCTGTCCCCATAGAGAGAAATATCAGATTCCAGCTTCTAAGTAAAAAAGAAACTGATGGTACCATGGGATGAGGCTTAAAAAGAAAAAAACCCTCAAATTTAAAGCATTTTTACTGATTTCAGTATGGTCCCATTTGTTTCAGGAGAGGGAACTGGAACAAATTCCACCCTGGTTGTATACCACCATGGTTTTATTGCAGGCATCTTCATCTTGTTTCATTAAAAGTCACTGTTAATAACTACACTGATGAAAGCAGGCTTGGGCAGTGAAAACCACTCAAAGAGCTTCCAAAATGAGATTAGAAAACGACACTTGCTAAACTTTTTCAATAGTACTTCATAAACCCATATTTCTGGCTGGTGGCCTGACAAGGAACCCCGTGCATACTTGACACACCCCTTGCAATGAAAGGTGCCCAAGGAAGGCGTGATGAGGCCCCTGACTGAGGAAGTCAATGAACCTTTGTTTTAGCTTTTTTGTTCATACTTGATGCAATGGAAAGCTTTTACAGAGCAAAGTTTGTGGGACAGAACAGACAGTAAGGAATTAGTGGATTAAACAAAAGGTGGAGATGCTGTGTTTGCTGAAAGTTGTGCTTTATGGTCATACTAATATTATATTTACCATGTAGACCATTACTGTATCAGAAAGAAGTATCTACCCAATGGGTGAATTGCTCAAGGCTATTACCTCATCAGCAGTGAGGCGAGTGCATCACATTCCCTTTGCAAAATTAACTTTTGGTCAGTCTTACTTCTAAGAACTGCCAGACTTTCATGAAAGGATTAAAAAGCCAGTCAAAAAGAGATATAATTTTGATGTCACTAAAAACTTCCTATATATCATTTTTGAACTGCTGGTAAGAACTGTTTTTTAAAGACTCTTCTGCAGGACAGCAGAATAAAGAAATAAAGAAAACCACCTTCTCATAAGATATTCAGGTTGTATCTGAGAACATTCTTTTTGCTTCAGTATTTTATAGAGATGGTAAAATATTGCTGGGCCATTTAAAAAAATCAAAGCAGATATTTTCTAGCTGAAACTTCCTTGTAATCTGTGATGACATGAGTATTCAGTTCATCCCTAGTGACATGGAGAACATGTCTTCCTTTTCCACAAACATTTGCATATTAGAATATTAGAATTTTATCTCAATGCTTTCTCTTTTCCATCTTCAACCACCCAGTACCTTACTCCTTACTCACAGGTCAGATTTTCTTGTTGTTGGTATCATAATTTCCGTTAAACTCTCTCCATTTTGTTCTGTATCTGTCTTGAAAGATGATGACTACAGCTCAACACTAATCTGCAGCTGGGGCTTTCCCAGTAGAAAGTGAAGTAATGCATAACTGTGTCATCTGTGCAAAACTCTTAACTATGGTCTCAGGATGGTACCTTTTTTTTTTTTTTTTTTTTTTTTTAGCAGTTTATC
>VXAD01010352.1:1689773-1801392 GCA_013399195.1 Dicrurus megarhynchus
TTTTTGCAACAGTAATATATTGCCAGTTCAAGAATCTTTATTCCAAAGCACAAAATACTGGTTTCACCCTCTGAAAATGTGTGCTGTGCCCATTTGTACTTTCAGTATCAATCTCCAGAAGTTACTGTGCTATAGTTTTGTCCTTACCGTGTCATTCCTGTAAATTACAACAGCAGGCTAATTTATTACAGCTGTCAGGAGATGTTTCAATATTTTAAGAGTGTATGTAATTTGGGAGGCCTGCAATCAGCTTGGATAAACAGAAATTAAGCAATTAACCTCAGCACACTGGAATATTATCCCTGACATGATTGCACACTCAAAATTGAATGGACTATAAAGAATCAGTGCAATCATATCCTAACCCAATGGCTGTGTGGTACCAAAACGTGCCTTTCTTTCAGTCTGATAGTTGGCTGAATCTCCATACCTGCTCTGACAAATGTGATACTGAGCTATGCTCCCTTTGCATTTCAGATTGTTTTGCACCTTCTGTCTACATTTACGACCAATAAACCAGAAAAAGGTCTGCTGTCAAAGTGCTAAACAGCCTTTTCCTGTGGAAATACTCAGCATAGGCTTGTGAGAACTATATGTCTGGGAGTGAATGACTGCCAGGTTGATAGTTGTACAGAAAGATGCCAACTTCACTGGGGGAGATCATAGAAATTCTCTCTCCCTAAGCAAAATGTGCACTTTGGCAGCGTGGCATTTGAAGAAAGTTGGATTTATTTTTTTGGCTGGTTTACTTCTAGTCACAGTAACAAACCCACTCAACAGCAGGACCACCTCCTATGATGCTGCTGCCTAACCCATTTGTCCCCCAGTCTATGGGTGTGTGTCTGTGTGTGTGTGTGTGATGTCAAGTAAGTGACAGGTCCCAGATCTCCAGAATATCAGGATTTTTTTCTTTGCCATCGCTGGCTCTGACACCCAGGCAGCTGGATGCCAGTTTCCAACATAAACACAGTCCTCTTAGTTTCTTAGCTTTCACTCTGTGACCCTGTCTAATAGCAGTCAGTAGCTCATGTGCTTTCATGAGAATGGCATGCTTTACCTGTCACAGCATGGTCCCCTGACCCTTCCACCACAAAGAATTCCTTTGGCATAGCAGTGCCACTGTCTTCATCTGTGCCCATGGTGCTTGCATGAGGAATCTCCTGTGTGGCTGTCCAGTCTACTGCAGGTTTTGCATCTTCAGCAAAATGCTGAACATTGTCTTAGGTTGTGCCATTTGTTGCAGCATGGAGAAGCAGTGTGGGTTTTTTCCTATAGCCTCTTCATTAGTGTTACCTGCCTTTGTTCTTTAACCTTCTTCTAATATTTTGGTTCGCCTGTGTAATCATAGCCTTAGTAAACCTATAGGAGCTTCTGTGAGTTGGATGCCACTGCTTTGCACCATCCAGTGGTATTATCACAAATTGATTTTACGGTTTGCAATGTCACAATTTTTTATCTCAGTTTCCAGGTGTATTCTGGTCTCCTCTTGGGGCCTCAATGAACTTCTCCAAATTCAAAGATTATAACGTACGTCACCCTGTTGTTCTAAAGATGTGAATTTAGTAATTTTCCTTTTTTCATGTAGTGAAATCCTTGTATTTCTGTAAGACAGTTTCATAGATGGTCTAAGTTAATCTCACTAATTAGAAAACAGAGCTCTGTTAAGAAGTGATAAAAGCCTCACCACCACATTGTCAGGTGTGCTCTCAGGAGACCAGACTCAAATGCCAAGCTCCCCCTTTTCCAGGCTCCTATTTCTCTAGGCATGCTTCGAAATTACTGCAATCTTTATGTGTTGCAGATTCAGAACATTTCAGATTCTTGTTAGTGAAATATTTTTTAATGTCCCCACTTCTCAAATTTTTATCCTTGGAACTAAGATTTGCTGCAGAGCTCTGCTTGGCTACAGCCTGTAAGACATTAGTTACCTGTAAGATTGGGCACCATGGAACTCCTTGGACCCTAAGGCAAGGATTGCTGTGCTAATTGTTTAGCAGATGCATTCTCAATTATGTGTGTTGGCTCCCCTGTAAAAGACTGAGTCACAGAAACCAGAAATCTGTACACAAGCAGTTCACTGGAACTGGAAAGTTCTGGTCTTTCCTATTATTTCTTTTAACAGCAGCAGACACCTGAGAGGAGACATCCTTAGAGTGACAGCATTGCATTATTTTGCAAAGACTGTTGAACAGCCTCAAACACTTTACTTCCAGGGATAATCAGCCAGAGTCTTATTTGCACTTGTTGGAATTACAAGTTAGTAGTCAGTTCTGTATCCCTCATGACCTACCCTTCCTGTAGATGCTTTGCTACCCTTGCTTTCAACAACCTATATAATTTTTATTTCGCATACTGCATACTGATAAACAGGTAATGTAATGTAAAAATTAAACCAAAATTCAGATTCTAGATCAAATTCATTAAAAGAAGTTATTAAATATTCTCTACAGATAGCCAGTTATTGAATGAATACTGCATGAGAAAAGTTCAGTCTCACTCAGAGGTAATACAGCCAATTTATTTGCATTGCTCAAAGTCAGAAATTCAGGAGTTCAAATGAAGAAAAAGCAAATGTCTGAAAAAATCACTGCTGGTTTAACTCTCTGAGTTATTTAGTAGCATAGCTAAGGACATATAATACTACATTTTAATGAATAAGCAAAATATTTGATGTTACTACATTTTAATTAATAAGCACTGCATTTTATGTAATTATTGATTAATTATTGATTGCTTCTGTAAGGCAAGAGTTGTCTTTGTTGCATCACGTGAAGAAACGAATTTGGTGTTAGTGTCAAAGAATTTGTTGTTTTTGTGTTTGGTTTTTTTCTTTTTCAGTATCTTAATATTTTCTGTTAAAGTGGCTTCCCACTTGCAGCTCAGAAAACTAGTTCAGAGAAATACTCAAGCAGCTTGTAGGAGTGTTGACAAGGATCACAGTAAATATTCTTCCCTTCCACCTCCATCTTCCCTGCCATATCAAGAAATCCTATTTAATAAGACAGATACAAATGGACAAGGCTTGTTGATCATGAAGGTGTATTTCAATCAGGAAGCACTAAAACTGGGAACATAAATTAAGGATCTCTAGAGTAACTCTGCATCAGTCCAGACTATACGTGAGGGTTATTTTTTTCTCATTTTCCTGTGTGTCATGTGAGATGCTGAAAATACATTTCCAGCCCTGAACACTTGCTTCTGAGACCTTGATGCACCCTACTGAAGCTTTCCAAGAGATGAACAGCAACAGTCACAATCTTCTTACATTTTTAGCAGAAGATTGGAGTTTTCTGTGGCTTGCATGTCCAGACCCCCAGGTAAGATGAGCTGGCTCAGATCTCCCAATGCACAGGCCAGTTTCCATTGCACCAGCTGAGGATCTACACCTGAATACTGGATTCATGGCTTGTACTGCCAAGATTCTGAAGTGTTGATGCAGTTGGCATGGCTCATATGCCTGTACTAGTGCTTCGATCTTTTCATACAGAGGGACATGCTTAAAGAAAATGTCCATGCTTTGAGAAATGTGTCTTTAGAGAGACTGCCTTGAGAACTGGTATTGCTGGAATCATGATCTGCACTGATCTGAAAAGATTCTCTGGCCTGTGGCAGAGGAAAACACAGCTGAGCCCCAGGGTCCTGAAGCAGCAGAGCTTGCTTTCACTCCTTTCTCTTCCAAGGTCCACAATATTTTTTGAGCCCATTTGTGGGAAAGTGGCCCCTGTGCGAGCAGAGTTTGCAGGTGCTGAGATAACAAGGCAAAGTGACCTTGGAGAATGTGGATAGTCCCTGGCCTCCTTCCAGGAGGAACCAGAATGTAAACATTATTGCTGCTGTATTTAGAGAGCTGTCTGGGAATAATAAAGGTAGAAAGCTTGCTTATGGCTCACATTGAGTCGTGTCTCGCTTTCCCTCGCCCGACGCGCCCCAACACCCATTAGTCATTACAGCCAAATTTGACTGATGGCAGAGATGTCACAGATAATTCTGTCTCCAAAGGTTTTAAGAAAACCCAAGAACATTCAGGTAGAAAAGGGAGAGCCAGTTCCCAGTTTCCCAGGTGAAAGAATAGCTGCCATAAGCTCATCTCTCACTAGAAATGAGAGAATCCATCACAGACAGAAACTCTGTAATTGTGTGATGTGCAGCAAAAAGATGGCAGAAGTCTACCCTGATTTGCACACCGAAGTCAGCCACAAGGGACGAATCCATAGGAAATCAGGCATAATTAGGTCTAGAGCTCAAAGTTCAATGAACACAGCAGAATGAAGCACCATACAAATACAGAGAGAATGCCAGGAAGTATTGGTAGAACCTAAGCAAATACTTAAATGCGTAATCATCTATCTTTAGTCATGTCAAATAAAAGCTTTGTCAATAGTTACAGCATGTTATATTGCTTTGGAAAACAATGTTTTTCAAAACAAAAGCACTGCTTTTATTTTACCTCCTTCACTACCTCCCTTTTAGCAAGTCCCCACCCAACTTGCCCTCACTGCAGGAAAAGAGGCAGCTAAGCATGCATAGTTCCACCTCAGTGTTGAAAGGACTAATGATTCCAATGCAGAGGAAAGCCAGCCCTGTTTTGGGGTGTACATGCCCTTTTCTTCTGCTGTGTATCACAAAGTAAGAATCCACTTCTCTCCTATGACAAGTGACAAAGCTTGGCTATATTTAAAACTAAGAAGTACATTCCTATGACTTTTTTTCAAAGACCTCCAAGATCTTTTAGTCAGTTCTCTGCTTCACAGAAATATGTGAACCATATCATTTCTCCTATGGAAAATGTCTCTATTGAGCCACTCTGTAGCTCCAGAAAGTTTTGCAAGATAAGAATAAAAAATACAATGTGCATCTGACAAGGGATCCCAGTCCCCAGGCTAATGAGTGTTTCCCAGATCATACATGGAGGAGGTACAGGACTCCCTCCACTTGGAGGTGCAGCTTTTTATGACTCTTCCTTGAGCCTTCCTCTGTCTCAAAGCACTGTGGTGCCAGTCAAACAACACTACTGTCCTCAAAGGTCAGAAGCACAAACAGTTTGCTCCTTCTCATTACATAAAATGATTTCCTAAGGTAATTTCTGGAGGAGGAAAAAGGCAAATGAAGATACCCAGGTACACAAAAAATTCCAACTAATGTGTCCCATTGTATTGTTGTCTACCACCATTGAATATTGTTGTATTCAATGGTGGTAGACAACACAGAAATTTGGGCAGCACCAAAAGAACCATACCACTGAAGCTGCGAACAAAGGTAGCTCAGAAATGTAGAGCATCAGACACAAGCCAAGGCCTGGGATGAACGCCTTCTCCTGTAGCTAGTTCTTTAAACAACAAAATACATGTGTATAATGCTAGTCCCAATACTAGGTAAAGAACAGGGAAACATTACTAGAAATGTAGAAAGTTAATTGCAAAAACCAGACACTCTTTACAGACTTTTTTATGCTGAGGGAGAAGAGCAGTCTACAGCCAAATGAAAAAACTGCACACTTGAATATGGGGGAAAAAAGCACAGAGGATTTATTTTAAAGACTCTGAAACCTATGGGAAGAACTGCATTACATTATGATATGCAGATCCACTTCCATGCTATTCAGTTTCTACAGAAACATCCCTGTGAAGACATTTTAATCTGTTTTTAAAATAGATATAAAAAAGAGCTGTGTGTAACCTTTTGTTAGATAAATCAAATCATCACTAAACCAGCTTTGAAGACTGGTTGCTTCTGCTGAACACAGTGGGAATTCTGCCATGGACTGAGAGACAGTGGCCTGTTGCTCACTGCAAGCTAGAGAAAAGAACGTACATGTGCTGGAGCAGTGTTTGTGAAACATGGTGCTGATTTTAGTGATGGCTTTTTCTGTGCACCAAGCATGAGATCATGTACAGGGCTGTATTTACACGGTGATGTAATTTTGCAGCAGAAGCTGGAAAAGCAAGGAGGGTATATCATGTCCAGGGTGATACATGCCAAGCTTTCCACAACTATGCAGCCATGTCATATATATGTTGGCAGGATGAAAATAAGATGTGGGACAACCCTGCCCCAAAATTCTAGACAAGCTTATGTTTTGGCTGCAAAATCAACTCATAACTCTAAAAGGAACTTTCATCAGGCAAACAATTTTCAAGTCAAACAGCATATGTACTTAATTGAATGCTTACAAAATCACCTTTTGTTTTATACAGATGTTCTGCCAACAAAAGGAAAAACCAGAGATGCCTAATGGATTTAACAACATGGCTCTATTTATGTTGTGATCACATAGGATCGGATGCTCAAATACAATTATTTTCCAAGTAATGTTGTATGATAATGTGGTTTATAAACTGTTACACCCACTCATCTTCTGCAGTAGAATCTCACATTTTTTTCCTTAAAAAGAATGCCATGGCATGTCACTGAGACGTAAAAACTTGAAAAATAAATTTGTTGACCTCGTTTACATAAAGAATGTTATTAGCCATAAATAAATAAAACAGGATTGTTTGATTAACCAGTGAAATTATACACACACTTTCTGGAAAATCTGATCAAGTTTAGTCTATGGTTGGTTTCTAACTATGCAGGCACAGATCTCTGTATGAATAACATTTAATATAAGATCATAATTGTTCTTCCAGTTCATCCACATCCATTTGGGAGCTGACAAAAATAGAAGTGGTGCAGCTCTGAAGCTCTGCTGCTTTCATCAGAATTGTTTTCAGTTAGGAAGCTGGGTGAGTCACTAAGTAGAAGCAAGAGCAAATCCAACTATAAACCACATGTGCCTTTTATCTACGAATAAAGTGAACTGACAAAGCAGCTTCTACAGTAATTTCAATGACACTATACTTGGATGTAACAACCAAAATAGTGACTGAGGTTGCTTTAGAGGGACAACATACAGCTATGACCATTAGAAGAGTATCCCAGGACACCTCTTTTTCCTTTTTCTTCCATGTATCCTGGAGCACCTGAAGTTCCTTGGTAATTTATATAATGGATTGGTCTTCAAATGAAGCATCATTTTCCTTTCCTGAAAAACTGCCTTAGTCTCAAATAAGGCAGGAGCTGGATTTGAAGGAGCTAAAGTCTCACATGCATTTTAGTGAGGCGGTCATGAAGCAGTAAAGCAAAATATTCTGCATTTAAAAGGTAAGATGTCTAGGTGATTTCTAGCTGACATTTTAAGACAAGTCAAATGGAAATAACACCTGCTGAACAGCCTGTTTTACAGGCAGCTTTACCTGGGATTGGTGCTAGGAATATGCATGTATCCTCATGTCTCATGGTTTTTTTCAGGACTGGTGTCTAACAGACCAACCATACCAATAAACTCTAGACCCAATGAATCACCAACAAAAAATGCGTTATGTAACAAAAAAGCACAACTGTTGACAACAGTCAACTATTAAGAACTCATCAAATTCTTACATGAATGCACACATGCAGAACATGCCAAAGCCGGGGAATGAGCACAGGATGAAGCAGTGCAGTTCTTCCGAGTGCTGTAGTATCTGTGTGCATCTTGCATGGAGAAGCCTTATGTATCTCCTCCATGTGTCAGCACTTAACTCCCCTACAGGCAGCGTTACATGAAACAGAGTTCGTTAGCTGGTGTTTTCCCACAGAAAAAAGTAGGTATTGAACTTCACTTTGAGATGCTGCTAAACATTGGTGTAAACAATTGGGAAAAAAAGAGGAACATTTTCTGTTCATAGCTTTTATTATAAACATACAGATTAAATATTAACATAGCAAAAAAAAGAGACTAGTTAGGCCTTTAGAAGGGTAGGTGTCCTAAAACAGCCCCAGAAATCCATTTTAGACAGTATCCACTGAGCTGGCAAACTCTGTAGAACCACTGCTGTGGTAATTGAAGTCTGCAAAACACTGGGATGTTCCTGTCCTCTCTTTTAAACAGAACAGCATTCTGCATCAGGAAACAGTTAGTTTGCACTTTTGTTTACTGCCACAATGAATAAAATGTTCAGCCACAATGAATAAAAAAGATCCATGTATTCAAATAAAGATACTCCAAAAATATCAGTTCAGCCCATTTCCTTTTTTCATTTTACCCAGTAGGCCAGGCTCCTCCTGACTGTTGTAACTGGCTGAAAATTATCAGTGTCAGTCAAGATCTTCTGGGCCTACTGGGAGCTTTGCAAAGAGTAAGAGTTAGAAGTGATGTTTGTTCTCCAAGTGACATTCAAAACCTTTTTTCAGTTCTTTCATAATGACTGGTCGAAAAGCAGAATATGTTTGAGTCTGTGAAAATCCTTCTGTTTTCAAAATATCAAATTCCAACAACAATCTGGATGGTTGAAGTTTAAAAAGTTTCAATTATCAATTATTCAATTTTTTAATCAGGCAGTTGAAGTAGTGCAAAGAGGTCTGTGCTTTTAGATTTATACATTATCAATTATATACTTAGTATTTCCCCCCCTTAAAAATAACTGTGAATAAACACCTGAAAATATTGGAACTAATAGAAAATATAATATTAGGATTTCGTTGGCGAAATACAATTTGCAGTAAAAATATAGTAATTTCTTCTTAGTAGAAACAAGTAATGAAAATATACTCCCACACGTAATTTTTTTAGCATCCTAGACATGTAACAAATACTTCTGCAGTAGCAGCCCATCCTTTAACCAAAGTCTGAATCCCTTTCAGTGCTGCATTTTAATTAATATCAAAAAGCACTTATGTGAGTAAACCTTTGCTTACTCCTTTGTACATGTTAGCCTGTGTTTTGGCAATGTAAGCAAATGCTAGAGCATGTTGATTAGATAGGAAGTGGTTTACATATAAGTATTCTATGTAAGAAAGTCATCTAAAAATACTGGCTCTGATCCTAGGCAGGGTCATTGCCTCTTTGTACTATTCCACTGATTCCAGCCAGAATTCACCCAAACAGAGCAAGTCTGGAGGGCCCCTCTTTTAAAGATCACTAAGTCAGAGAAACTTTTATCTTTCCATCTCTCTGTTTTGAGAAAAGGATGGAGGCAAGCTCAAGCTACAGGCTTCCAAACAACCCTTCATCCAAAATGGAGATTAGAAAAGCCTGTGGGTACTGCCTTACTATGTACTTCCCTTTATGCCTTCTCCTACTGCCACAGCTTTCCTACTTGCTCGGGCACATGTTACTCTGATAAAATGGTGTCAACAACCCCAGAGGCTCACAGGTACCCAGAATCAAGCCACTGACCTGACCCATACCCTGGACTTTGGAGTCTGCCAAAGACAAGACTGCAGATGAGTGTGATGTCGGTGACTAGTGTGAAATAGAGTTGATTCAAGCTGCTTCTCTCCAAAATTGAATTTCTGTGCTTTTATGAAGCCCAAAAGGGGCAAATATCTTTTTTTCAAGATGGATTTTGTGACATCAAATGAGCACTTTTTCCAGTTCCTAAGTCTTCTTTGTAATAATATTTAGCCAGTATTTCTCTTGGTGAAACTGAATCTTCCGTGTTTCCACAGAGGCATGATGCAGTGGAGAACTTCTGAAGAACTTGCATAGACAATATCTTTCCTTTTTTTTATACTATTTTAGACAGCATATGAATTTTTGTAGAAAAATCAGTTCTGAATTTCATCTCCAGTCTTCAAGATGGACCAATGCTGTACCATTTAACAACAACTTTTTCAGGGTTTGCAATGGTATCTTTCCACTGCTCGACTGCTTCATTGTTGCTGCTATCGGGACTTAACCAGATCTGCATTAAGAAAAAAAAAAAAAAAATTGAGTTTACCTGATATAACAAAAGCCCAGCCTTTACTAGTTCCAAATAAATACCATGGAAGTGTAGAACAAGGTAAAACATATAGACTGTGACCAAAGCATAACAGCAATACAGTTCTGCTAGTCCTAACATATCTTGGCTTTCAGCTGGGAACACAGGGAGTCTGTGTTTAAATTTAGCCTCTAAAATAGTTTAGAGAACCCACTACATAATAATGTTTCTGTACTTAATAAGATGTTTTAAGTGAAGCATTCCTTGCTGTATTCAAATGCACGTGCTGGGGTCAGGGGCTCACCAGGCCAGCGGTGGCTCTGTGTTTGGACGCAGTTGGCTCCAAGCCATCCAGCATCCGGCACGAGCTCTCCAGCATTTTCATGAGCATTTAAAATTGCACACTCCCACAGCCAGGGCCAAACCTGCATTCCACAGAGGTTACTAACATGCCCATACCACACATAGTCACGTAGTAAGAGTCCATTTCTTCTCAGTATTCAGTTAGTGGATAGTGGCCATTAAATGAGGAAATGAAGTACAACTAGAAAATTTTCCCCCTTAACATTATCACCAGCCTCCATTGCCAAAAGAATTCTGCTTATGTAAGTAGGTAGCGTTATTTACAGGACTCTCTTTCCTCAAGTCTTCCAAGAATGAGTCCTTTTAAGACTTCTCAGAAACCTTGACCATGAAGTACATTTAGCCTATACTGCTGGGGCATGAGTCCTCAAGAAGTGAGAATAATGTCTTCCAGAATACCACAGACAGCTGATGTTTCATCCACAGAGATTCAATGTATATCTTGCTCATGATTAAAGACATGCCTGTAAAAGCAGCCTAATGTAAGTATTGTCTGCTT
This sequence comes from Dicrurus megarhynchus, assembly GCA_013399195.1. NCBI lineage: Eukaryota > Metazoa > Chordata > Aves > Passeriformes > Dicruridae > Dicrurus > Dicrurus megarhynchus. Next base: position 1,700,361 of record VXAD01010352.1, read on the forward strand.
AGAACAGCATCCAATTAAACATCATTCTCTGAAGAACAAAGTTAATGGATCCAGCTATATTCATTTTTTTTCCAGTTACCCAGCCAATTGCTCAAAGTACATTTTTCCCTGAGCCATATTTTATGTCTTCATGTGTTATGTGGCAATGTCTGCCTTCATGAGCTGAAACAACCTTTTCCAAATAACCTCTGAAGAGCACAAGTTTTCCTCCCCCTAAAAGTAAGATCCACAATTAAATGTAACTCATCAGATTGAGATTACCTCACATATTGCTAAGTGACTGCAAAATCATACCCAGTTATTTTCCCCCCAAGGTATTACAACTAAAAAGAGTATTTTTTTTTCTTTTCCTATTTCAAATCTAATTCCACCAACAGGAAGATGGGACATGTGTAACATGAGGCTACAAAAAATGGAGGAACTTCAAATAACTCTTGCTGGCACATAATTTCTGTATCTTATAGCACAAAAGCATCTCCTGTAGCTGCATGTCTTCAGCAGGCAAAGAAAAACCATCACCAGAATGGGACAGTATCATTTTTTGTACCTAAGGACAGCACAGTCCTCCATTTGACATAAGACGTTACAGATGGGGTCTCCAAATCAAGTCTACATTATTAATTTATGCATATATTAAAATTCTGTTACTGCATCTAACTGGGTCAGGAAAAGCACAGAGCATTAAGAACAGCTATGGCTCACTATACCAAAAAGAAGAGGAGAGACAGAAAAGACAGGATGATGGTAAATTAGAACAAGCAGGGGAAAAGGATGGAGAGAATAATGAGACCAGACTACTAAGTTTTATGGTGGTTAAATAAATATGATCACAGAAAAGCTTTCAAAGAGATACTACTGAAGTTGTGTCTGTTAAAAAAAACTTTAAAAAAAGCTAAAAATATTTTGTGTTTGGAACTTACAGTATTACTTGATCATACATAGTTAGACTATTGTACTGACTTCAGCATTGTTTTACCCAGGAAAGCAGTCTCATTGTAGCTGTTGATACTTCCTTGTACACATCCTTGTTGTGAGTGTATTGTTATGGTGAGCCAACACCCCCTTGCTGTACAGGACATTGTAGGTTATGGAGCTCCTGTGGGTGCTATGTTTGTTTTCTTTAGAAAGCTAAAGGCAAGGAGGAGATCCTAGGTCTCTTGAAAGGAATCTGTCACATAGTAATACTCCACACAAAACTGACATCAGGATTTCTTTTTGAAAGAAAAATCAAATGTCAACTCCCATTCTGATGCTGGTGCATGTTTCAGAGCCCAGTACCATTCCTGCTTGGATTACATCGAGGAGAGTTTAGCAGAATTTACTATTTTGTTATATGTCACCTCATTTAAAGTATTTAAAAATTCATACCAAGAAACCTGTGGAACTGGATTTTGAGTAAAGGATATCAGGCTATTTAGCAGAAACTAACCTGTCCTAGGAAGTGTTTTCTTCTCATCGAGCTTCTGCTGTAGAGCTTGATGAGAAAGCTAATTCCTTGTTCTGCTTGGCTAACTGGAAAAATCATCATTTCTCCCCACTTCACTTGGCCATTAGTGGACTTCAGAAGGCGAGTCTTCTTCTTATAGATGATCCCCTCTGTACTAAACATTCCGACTTTCACAAAGAAATCTAGCACAACAGGGAAGGAAAAAGGCATAGCACACAAAGGGTTATTCACAACACACCCAAAAAGGAACCAACAAGATCCATATGTATGGTTGAAATTGCATCAATTTCTCAAAAGTCTGGCCAAAAGAACTGTACAATAGCTTTCCTGACTAGTCACACAAACAGAGTATGTTCGGTAATGTTGAACTGATTAACACAGTATCCAAACAGCAAGTGCAAGCTAATGCTCTTGTATGTCAGGATTAATACTGGGATAAAAATCTTCCAAAATACATAAACACGTATCTTCAAACCAAACAAAATATCAAGTAAGACATCTGGGGAAACAAGCCTTGGCAATGGAAATCTACCACACAATATGTTAGTCTGAGGCTTGTAAGGAATGTATGATTTGCCAGCCCATTTGAGCAGCAATTTACCTGTTACAAATGCTTTTAGACAGGAGGCATGAAACAGCTGATGTAACTTACTTGAAGACAGTGGCGTAGATGAAACAGGAAGGTTTTGTGCTTCAAGAATCTGTAACTGTATCCTCCTGTTTATTGCTTGAAAACAAGTTCCTATTTGAAGTTCTGGACGGCACACCTACAAGCAGAAGAATGTTGCCATAACATCTGGATTAAGTTGCTTGTAAACTCAGGAAACACAGGAATTTTGTCATCTGTTGGGCTCCCATATTTCTATCTGGGATTTCCTGGAGAGAAATATAAGCATGTGTTGTATACGGAACCTGCAGATGCACAGTAAGTGCATCTTGCACTTGTCATAGCTGCAGTACATGTGCTCTGCTGATGAGCTGCTTTTGTGTGGTGCACACACTGCCCTCATGGGCTGTGGCCAGGGATACTGGGAAAATAAACGAGTCCTTGGTTTTCACCTGGTACAGATTCTGCAGTGGTAAGAGCAGATACACACAGGGGAAACCAGACGTGCCATTGCAACTTTACTAAATCTGGGTGTGGAAGTGAGAGACCATGTATGCTCCACTCACACAAAAACTTCAGGAGTTCCCCCTCCCACACTTCTGAATTTTGCAATATGGAGACAAAAGCAATGTTTTCCATAGATACAAGGCCCTGTCACTTAATGTCATGATTGCTTAGGGTGACTGCATACTGTGTAGTTTCCTGTGTTATGAAAGTACTCAAGTTTTACATGCCCACACACATACACCACTGCCACACATACATAGGATATGTATCAAGATCTCCAGTCTGATTCTTGGGGGGGTTTTTTAGAATTTTTGCTAGGGGCTAAGTTGCACTGAGTCATCCTCATTGCTCTCCTGTCAGACTCTAATGTCCTCAGAACACTGTAAGAGCAGCAGGAAACAGCCAATGCAGACCCACCTTTCCTGACAGCCTTCACTTAAATGGACTCTGCTAGTCTTTGTTGCCTTCAAGTTTTAATGTACTTCAGTGAACCAAAATGCACTAAGCAAGAGAGCAACAGGTCAGATAAAGAAAAGTCAGGCTCCAGTTCATCAGAGACCCAAATTCTCTTTGTAGCTCAGCCACAAAACTTCTGTGTAACCCTGAGAGGAAGCCACTTAGTTGACTCTGAGCTTTGGCTTTCTACTGGCAGAGAGGGTAGAGTTTGCTGCCTCACAGGGTAGTACAGGGATGAATCCCAGAGTGTCTGTCTCTTGGATATAACAGTGAGGAAAGCCAACACAGTCTGAAAAACTATGAGATGATTCAGAAATTTACACTGAGATGAAATGCTTTCTAAACCACCTTCCTCTGTCACTTTATCTTACTGCTTTTGAAGCAATATGGTTTTTCCCATTAGAACAAAAAAATGTCAAGTGTAACTTATGTTAGAAATCAAGAGTATCATTCATATTACTCAGACACACTTAAATAAAATTTGCTTTTGAATTGCTAATTCAAGTTTAATTTGTTGAAAATACAAATGTCTAGACACAATCTATAAAAGAAACAAACAAAGTGAGGGTAGGGGGAAAGGAAATCCCACTGCGAGAACCACCTGCTTCTTATTACATTAATGGAAATGAACTGTCTGAATTATTACTTCACAGCATGCAATCTGAACATTAAATATATGGCTGTCTCTGCAGTTTCAGGCCACTGAAGATCTTAGCACTTTTCTTCCATAAGAAAAGCAGACTCCATTTGCTCTGAGCTCTTGCTGTGAGTTCTAAGGATCTTCTGATGCTTTTTAGGTCAGGAAAGACAATTACCTGGTGTTCTTTGCTGAACATTTCCCCAGAATGCCCCTCCCTCAAGCTGTGAGCCATGGTGTGGAAGAGCTTGCTCTAGCTCTTTTCCTAGAAACATCTGCAGTTTATGACCAGAACGGCTACGTGCAGAGTTCAAAAGTCTGCATTTTTTCCCCATCAAAATGCCTTTCTCCAAGGAAGTAGGGTAAAGGGAATTAAAAAAAGGAACCCCTGTAGTTTTTATTCCTGAATTTCCAGCAACTTTCTTACTTACTTTCATTTCCAGCAACTCTTTCTAGGTGAGATAAGAACATACTTCCACAGTATTGGCACTTACAGGTGCTTTGGAAGGAGGAGATATATCCAGCCAATGACTTGACTCCTGTGAGCTCAGCTCCCGCAGTGCCAAGGAACATTCTCCAATAGTTTTTTTCCTGGGAGTCTGTGTCTGGATTTTAAATACCAATCTGACAGCCTGCAGGCTTTGCAGTTTAATAGCAAAAACAAAAGTTTCCATAAATTCAATGTCCTAGAAAGAAAAACAGAGGAGTAACATAATCATTTTAAGAGAATCCCACTGAGCCCAAAACCTAGAAAACCAAGGCATCCTGGTTCTACAGCCACTGCTCCTGACTACCATTTTAGGTTGCCATGGAAAAGTGTGCTTTAATAGTGCAAAGTCCACACACATTCACCCCCGCGTTGTCACACCCTGGCAGAGGCAAAGTTCTGGATTATTTTTCATTACCATAATGAGTTGTGGCCATCTCTTCTGGAGCTTTACAACAGCACACACACATTGTCATAACAGATTCTCTAGCCTTTTGCTACAGTCTCTCCAGCTAATTTTATTTTCTTTCACCTTTGGTTCATATTATGGGAGATTATGTTGCTTTACCTTCTACCCCCTTAATATTCCTTTACTGCCACTATCAGGAATCTTGTCCCATGTGACCAATTTTTACTATTTTCTGTAATGACAAAAGTGTGAGTATTGTTTCCTGCCAGATCACAGGCAGTACATCAGCTACCTTCCCTGGGATGAGTGTGTACCTACAGGTATGCCCAGTCTTCCTCTGGTCCCCCACCACGGAGGTGCCGAGGCCAGCAGCTCATAGTTCAGTCCCCTATGAGCGTATCTATCCTGCCAGCTTGTGAGAGAAGGAGGGCAAGAGTACAATGCAAGAGAGGATATAGGGGGAGGAAGTGGAATAAGGCTTTTAATAGGATTTTGTGAAGTTGGGGGAAGTACAACACACCTGGGCAGCTACCACAGCAAATATGGCATAGGAGTGGATGTTTGGTCCATTTAAAAAATCCATTTACATGTCACATTTATTTTTTGTGGGGAAAAATATTTCTCAGTGTTTTTCATGCCTCTACTTACACTGCAGCCCTCCTTGGCAGAAGATCTGAAATACACTGGCTTGGGCAGTGTGAGAATTCCCTTGACACAGATACGAGGACTTTCCCCACAGCTAGAAGGCCAGCTCAGGTCTTTGCACTGCAACATTGAAAACAGCCCATTTAGACAATGCAAGACTTTTACCATTTGATGTAGTTACAGGGTCTACTTAAAGTTCCATTGCCTAAAAATTATTCACAGTTCTTGGAAGTATATAAAACAACCACCATAACCATATCACATTTGCTGACAAAAAAGCCACAAGAAGCTACGTATCCTCAAAGTTCTGTTAGGGTTCTGCCCTGAAGGAACTGTTAAACTCATAGAATCACAGAAGTCCCTTAATTGCTGCCTCCACAGTTGCTCCCATTTACTGCCTTCAGATTTCCACAGGAAAATGTCCATAGCAGGACCAGCCTATGACCAGCTCAGCTTTCTAGTCTGTGCTGAACAGTTCCTCACTTCACAACCACAGCGTATGTTAACATATGCATAGTAACATAAAGAGATATATACTACTACTTCTTATTGACTGCAGCAGAACAGAGACTGCAACAGAAAAAAAATTAAAGGAGAGGAAGATGCTATGAAGCCTAGTATTACATTTGACTGAACTTTGTTTATATTAACACTTACAAGTAATTTTATTTTTTCGTAAAAGTATTCATTAAAGTAACAGAGAGACAAATTTTATGACAATTACTACTAAGTATAGTAGAATAGTCATTTGAATAAGTAACCAACTTATTTATATTTGCTTACATGTAAAACTGTGATCCAAATCTGTTCTACAGATGAAACATAACACAACTTCACATTCAGTCTTCCAAAGTCTCGTTCATCACCTGATAATGTAATAGTATCTATGGAAGAAAGCAAATTAATATTTTTAGAAGTAATGCAGTGTTTTAAAAGTTCATTCCAGAAGTTAGGGAACTCACTAGTAGGTGGGCTGCTTATCTTTGCAAACTTTTCTCAAAATAAGTTTGAAATACATTTTAAGGACAAAATATCCACCAAGTCCAGTATCCTGACCTTCTGCATAGCTAAAAGCCTTCATATTTCATATAACAGAATCATGTAATCATAGAATATCCTGTGTTGGAAAGGACCCTTAAGGATCATAGAAGTCCAACTTCTGGCCCTGCACAGGAGACCACACCAAGAACCACACCATGTGCCTGGGTTATCTCAACTGAATTTAATAACTTGTGTTATACTCAAACAACTTTTAGAAAGAAAAAAGGCATGTTCCTGAGACACCCAGAAGACATTTATATCCTATAACTTCCCTTAATCTCTTTCACTGTTAAGTTTATAAATTGGCCTCTTCTTTATCTTTCTCAAATTTCAATTCCAGTCTAGTAAACATTTTACTATTATGCTGTCTCCAAGACAGAAGAGCCATTTAATATCCACTTCTCTGTCATGACTGAAACCAGGTCATTGCCTCAGTCTTCTTTTTGAGGGGACTGGATCAAACTCTGACTTCTAGCAGGATGACTTTTGTGGGGACTTGATTAATTTTTGAGGGTTTATTCTGCAGTATCTCCACTTTTTCAGCATCCTTTCATAAATAAGGATACTGGGTTTGCATGCAATATTCTTGTCTAATTACCACTGTAATATGGGTATTGGATTTCAGGCACTTGACAGAGAAAAATACTGATACATGAAAAAGGACTAGTCCTGGGACCTAGTGCTGCATCCTATCCTAACACAGTGTCTGTAATTTCTTAGTTCATTTGCGTAGTAAATCCAGATATGAATTTCTCAGAAGCATGAGAACTTCTCAAAGTCTCACTTGCTCAATCACCAGACAAGAGGACAGTGCAAGCCCAAAACTCTTAATTTCAAATTGCCACACTATCTCCAGCTGACCTGCTAGTCATATTCATCTCAGAAAAAAACCCCAAAAATACCAAAGCCCAAACAAAAACATCAACAGTAGAGCAGAAGCAGCTTAATGTTTCATGTACTAAGGGAAATATTTCATTACAAGGTAAACAAACAAAACATTACCCAGACTCCTGTTACTGCCTTGTGAATCCTTCCTGGAAGAGGTACTGCTAGGTACACTGGAGACTGAATCATATCTCTGGGGACAGGAAAAAAAGAGTCACTAAATTCAGAGCAACAGATGCAAAACCCCGAGACTATACCATCAGAGAAGATATGATGAAAACAAAATACTCAATTTCAAATAATTGCCTCATTCCCTACTAGTTTCTTGATCCAGCAGTGCAATTACTATTTTGATGCAATGACCCAATAGAGGACCCATTTGACCAGCAGAGATTTTTTTTGCTCATGGAATATACACAACTTCATTGCTATGTAAGACATGATTATTAAAGAAGAAATAATTAAACACAGTGTTTTGTGTCAATGGAAACTTCCAGTGTTCCACTTTTCAACTGATGGGAGAAACCACAAGATGATGAACTATGACATGCTGTCTCTCCTGTCCTGCCTAACAGCCTACTTGGGTTTCTCAACAGCCCTGCTGGGCCAGAACAGCAAATATCAGAGGAGACACCAGGAAAAAGCCTCTTGAAGTTGGTCAAGATGTTGAACTTTTCCCTCTAGTCCTCCCAGTGCACAGTGCAATGCCCTCCAGTATTTACTTAGGAAACACAATGCAACGGGAACAGATACACGGAGTAAGCTGAGTTTTCAGTATAATCTTGGTTACAAGGGAACTCACCTTCATGAATCGGTGAGGTGGGTTCCTGAGATCAAACATCGAACGACTTACATCAGGTGATCCAGGCAAAGCACTGGGTCTTAAATCACTAACTAATAAGACAAAGAGAACAATAAAAATCATGTTAACTTAATTGCTAGAAAGAAAACTCAACTAAGAATAACTTTCACAAACTACTGGAAAATATCTGCTCAAGCCTACAGGTTACGAATGACCAAAATGGTTTAAAGACAGTATGACCTGCTGTTTCTAGTAACATTTTCCAGGAACATGGGGATGGGGCAGGGAAGAAGAGATGCTGTCTTTTTCAAAAAATTAAATTTTTAATGGAAAAAAAAGGTCAATTTTTATGCAGGAAGTTGTCTGTAAAATATAAAAGAGCAGAAAGATTTTACCCATAACAATATATTGTTTACCAATAATAAGTAGAATTTCAGAAAAACATTTATGAATTTCTCTGTTTGTGTGGAGTTTTTTTTTAAAGATGAAGAGAAGGGGCTTCACATTACAATTCAAGAATTTAATTTCATACCTTCCAAATAAACACATTCTGTAGTTCTAAATCCACACACATGAAAAGTATCATAGCACTCACTGCAACAAACTAGGCTTAGAGTTTTGCTTTAATAGTCTATACATGCACATGAAATTCTAAGTTCTGAAACAGCTGTCAAAAAACAGGGGAGGAAAAAGGCATTTTAGAACTGTACTCTAGACACACTAGAATAACCTTTCTTGTGTTTAAACTTACTAAGACAAAACTAGGAAAGTGTTTACTTAGCTTGAAGAGAAATGGAAAAAGATGATGAACTGAAGGGAAGATGTTCAAGACAGTTTAATGAAACCCATTTGGCTCCCACCATAGGTGCTTACAAAGCCTAGTAAAACCATATGTGTTAAAGGCTGCTAAAATTCTACGTGTGTTTTGTTCTCTTAAAAAAAGATATAGAATAGTCTTTTCATCTAGTCTCTGTGGTGATTCAGAATTATTTTAAAACAGGACACAGACTGAGACATTTTTCCCCAGCTGAAAATAAGCATGATATACCATTCTAAATAAATCATCTTTAAAAATGTGAGCTGTTGCCAGCTTCCAATTTCATGGAGAGGGTGTACATTTCCTGGAGTGTTTTGAGTTTTCTGAATGCATTTGCCTTAGCGATCACAAGCAACAACTACTCATCTACTTCAGTCTGAACAGCATTCTTGATAGGATACATACATCAACGAACAGCACAGAAGACAATACTTACCTAGGTAGCCAAATACCTTCTATCTAAACTTTTACTCTCTCACAGCCCTCCCTCATTCTTACAGACACTGAGAAGTGGGGACATTGCTGTAGCTTCAAAAACAAACTACAAAAAAAGCTGGCACACAGCATCATGCCCCATTTTGCACCTGTGCTTATCATCTGCTCCTGAATGTTTTTTGGCGCTTGTTCCTCTCCCCATGTATGTACTCCTCAGGCACGCCTCCTACTCAACATACTGCCTGGCTTCTTTTTTCCATCTCCCTCACTCCTCTTACTGGTACCTGAAATCTCCAGTACTGCATCCTGGTTTGGATCAGAGGCAGCTACGGTATCTTGTTTCGCCAATTTCTCTACCTTTGTGTGATGCATGCAAGCCTTGTTAAGCCTCCAAAAGACAAAAAGTAACAGTGCAGCTGAAAATTAAGCAGAGCTGGCTCTGCAGACTGATTCACCAACCAAGAAGTGTCTGTAGCACACAGACCGGCTTGGGAACTGCTATAACCAAACAAGTCTTCTGCAGACTAATGGCTTTTATTCCTCCTACCTATAAACTCTGAAAAAGGGAGGAAGACAGAGAAGCAAGGGTGTGGTCCTTCTCACCTGACCCATATAATTTCCTACTATCTGATTTTGCCTGGAAGCGCCTGATGAGGTCTGGCGAAACCCGATGCTCCAGATAGAAGGGGTTGTACACGTCACAGCGGGGCCACTGGTACACGCCGTGCAGTTCTGCCTTCCGCTCACCAAACGAGGCTCTGGCTGACTCTGTGGAGCACAAGTAAACATCAAATGTAAGAGTTCCAGACATAACACATGCTGCCTGGCTTCATAAGGCAGGCAGAGTGCCTTCAGGGCAAAGGACAAAATATTTCAATATTATCTACTTTGGGTAAAGGGAAAAAAAAGAAAAAGAAAGCACACATTCACATTATGTCAGGTTTCCACAGTGTGTGAGCAAACACTGGAATTAAATTGGCCGTAAAAAAACTATGCATACCCTGTCTTGGAGTTTTGCAATAAAAGTCTAAGTAGTTAAATACAGAAGGCTCCAAAGACAGACAGCAAGACAGAAGTTAACAGGAAAAGTAGCACCAAGTGTACAGAAAACCTCCAATTTATTTAGTTACCCACCCACAGCATATTTTTACTGAACTAATGGAACCCCAGACCTTCAGGAAGATCTTGTATGGAAAGATAAAGCAGCTTGTGACTGCAGTCTCCTTATCTACTTTCCATGGGAAGTCTGTCCATGGTAAAGTCACTGGTCCAAAATTACTTGAATTGTTGGCTGAGGCATAAGTAGACATATCTGAGAATGCTTGAATCCTAGCCCTTTACTCAGCCCAGAATAATTTCAGAAAAAACATGTATGTCTTGGTCAGCAAAACAGTGAAGAACTGCTGTAGTGTTCTTTACTGCCTGCAGTGAAAAGAAGCCATGTGTAACAGCACATTAGAGAATGGGGTGACCTGGATTCTGCCAAACTCTGATACTTGCTTCCTTTACTTCACCTCCCTGGACTTCAACCTATCTCTTAAAAGATAAAGGGCCTTCAGTTCTGAACGTGTGTTGCACCACAAGAGGCAAAATATCACTGCTCAAGAGTCCTCTCCTGCATGTGTTAGTAGTAAAGCAAAAAACTAAAACACTGAAATGGAACATGGGCAGTGATAAAGCAAGAACTCAAGTGCAACGGGCTTCAGCATGACGTAAATCATGAATGCTAAAAGTCAGGCCACAAAGAATTGCTACACAGTAGATGATGGAAAATCCAGTGTTCCAGACCAGGAGCACACTTCTTCCTGCTAGCTTACTTCTGTGAGAGCCTGAGACGCACTGCAGCGAGCACTGAAGAGAAAGGCTGCCAGAACTTAATTGCTTTCAGAAGGGTTGCCAAGAGCTAACACTGAGCATGTCCTGTTTCACTAAAGGAAAATGGCCAGACGTGCACAGAAGATGGTGAGGAACTGAGAGCAGAAGTTGGACTTCTACAGATATTTAACAACGGTCTAAGAAAAAAGTATTCTAAAGATATTTTTTGAGTATGCTGGTACTTTGGCTAATGTGAAGAAAGAACAACACACTTCACTGTAATTAGTAAATCTCCGTAAAAAATAAACACTGCATTTTCAAACAGCTAATGTGGCTTAAAAAGCTGTACTTTAAAAAATTAGTATTTATATTTGGAAAGAGAAATGAAAGTTTCCTACTTGACATAAAAGTCACTTTTCAAATATCTGTTCAAACATTTAAAATATTTGCTCAAGAGAGACAATTACGAAGGGTCAGGTCATCCTGCCAGAAGATCTACCAGCTTGTAGCCTAAGGGCCACTCTGTACACCAGGTCCCTCAGAAATGACCAGGAAGCAGAATTCTCAGTGTAGACAAGTCACTGACTCGTAACAGCATGAACAAAGAAAACATTAATCTAAAGGCTGTTAGACACATCTTTCTTCTCTCTGGAGAACATCCATGCCTCAGAGTCCTTGATGAACTTCTCTGTACAGTATCTTGAGGACAAGATAAGACAGAGATAAAGCAGAGCCTAAACCCAGACCCAGTAAGAAAGGGGATTATCAGGAGCATGTCCTGTTTTTCCATAGCATATCGGACTATGGACTTACAAGAACGAGCTCCTGAAATAGCAGGCAAGTGGGGAGGTGAGGCTGAGAGATGAGGGGGCCTCACATGTTCCACCTCCAGCTCTTCAGTTTCTGTTAATGGCTGGTGAGACGTCCCAAATAAAGCCCACTAGAAGCTGGGGCACAGAATGGCCAATCTGTACTGAGCAGCTCTGCTAGGCTGCTTAGCTTGGGTATGGTGCCAGTGGTACATGCAACAGTGGGTGGGGAGGAAGTTTGGTAATAGGCCTGCAGGAGCAGGAAAGAAGCAACAGCAGGGACCTAAGTGAGAAGAGGGAAGGGTGGGAATAAAACCCCACAAACGCAAAAAAGTTATTTGGGTAGTACTGCATTAGTTATTATGCAACATATGGTTGACTTCTTTCAGTTATTAGGGTTTTCACCTTCAGAAAAGAAATACAGTCACATGGGACTAAGAACATACTACCAGCTTACCATGTCCTTGAGGCAAAGCAATTCTAGAGGAAACAACTGTTCAGGTATGTCCCTGTGCCAAAATTTTCCCTTACCTAACTGTATGCATCTCCTGGCAGGACTAAGAGCCTAACAGTAGCATCTACTCTGTAACTCATGTTAGTGGGACAGGATCCTATTCTTTTAAAATGCTACCGTGTCTAAATTGCACGTACCTCATTTTGGCAGTTTGAGTATGGCAGTAACAGAGGTTGAAGCACAAGATTGCTGTAAAGCAAAAAATTAATAGTATCATATGAAACCTCGTAACAGGGGATCTGTGCCCCCTGGCCTCCAAAAAGCAGCAAAAAGAGCAGGAAATAGCAGGGACAAAAAATTCTGCCAAATAGTAGCACATGCCATCTATTGGCAAAATTTGAAAAGCAAGATGTGTTAGTATGTTAAAACATAAAAGAATATGAACCATGAAAACCAGAACACCCTCCTCCTTTTACTTGAATGATCTGGAAGCTGGGGATATGTTAGGTCTTTCCTTGTCTCCAATAAATTCTTTCTAAAGATTCCATTTCCTTTAAGTGTCTTCCATTACTTTTGAGTATGAGCACTGGTGTGCAATCCTCCCATTCGGTTTTATTCATGCAACATCACAGAGATTCACAGTGGGATGACATAGTTCCCAAAACTTCTCTTGTGTGTCCAGAGAGAAAAGAAACAAGCTCCCCAGGCTCCCTAGGGAAGTGGTCACAGCAGCAGCCTGAGAGAGTTCAAAAAATGTTTGGACACTGCTCTCAGGCACATGGTGTGACTCATGGGGTGTCCTGTGCAGAGCCAGGAGTTGGACTTGATGATCCTTGTGTGTCCCTTCCAACTCAGCATAATCTATGATTCTTTTAAACAAGACCAGGCTTCTAGAAAAGTTCTGCAAACATATGTTTTCAGTAGGAATACTTGACAACTTTCAAGGAGTAGCAGAAGTTAAACAATTATTTCAGCAATACCGTCTGTATTTTACCTTTAATTCCTCCAGCATGTGAGACACTAGGAAGGTTCTTCGGCTGTACATAAGCCAGTTTGAATGGAGGGACCACAAATGGGACCTCCTGACCATCCAGGGGCAGTTTAGAAAGCAAATAATCCTCTGAACAGCCAACTTGACGCTTCACTGACACAGAAGACAATGGAGGCTTCTCTACAATAGTTGGCTTGCTTGCAGATACTGCTTCAGATTCCTGCACCATGGAAACTGCTAAAAATAAAGAGCAAGAAAAACAGACAGTACACACGTGCATTAATTTTTGAACAATACTATGAACAGATCTCTTTTATTTAATAGTATCTCTGCTTGATACATTACTTAACAGCTGCTAGTATTCAGTTTTACAGCATTCAGGACTAGAACCAGGAAAAGATATTCATCCTCCTGACACCTGTCCTGATCCAAACTCTTTGTTGCCCAAGCTTCTATATTTATAGCTACCTTCCTCTTAAGTAAATTTTCACAAGAGCTACAATTGTATCATAGAAGAATTCTTTGAACAAATAAGACACCAAAGAAAATCCTAACAGAGTTTAAAATATCCACAGAGAAGAGAAAAGAAAAAAAGAAAAAAGTGCATTCAAATTCTGAGAGTTCGAAAGATGTAAGACCTTTACACAACCTTGGGTAAAAAAGTCGGCTCTTTTGGACAGTATTCTAGACTGCAAAGAGCAGACTTCAGACAAGTGTTATTTCTCAGTTCCAATTCATAACACTAACAAGCATGTGTTCAATCTCCAAGTGGAGGTATGGAAATAATTTTGGATATTGTAAGAGAAATCAAGTTTATCAGGAGTAACACAGTCACTTTATTAATGGGAAATCTAACAAAACGGCAAAACTTTTATTAAATCCTCATTATGTCAGAACTCACTTACTTTCCTTGTCCATGCAGAAACACCATTTACAGCAGGTTTTTATACATTCTGTTGCCATTGTTGTCAGTGTTACAATTTAGAGGGGAACTCAATCAGTGATCCAGTGCAGCTATCAAACCTGAAAAACACAATAAAACAAACCATAGTAGATGGGAGTAACTGAAATCAGAATGCAGTATTATCAGCAATTTAATATGCAATTGCTTTTTGGACACAGTCTCAGGATCAATCAGAAAGTTACTTCAGTCATAAAAGTATCAGAGCCATCAGATTTCTCTCACTGAGACAGATAATTTTTATATAAAAGCACAAAAAAAGAGATAATTTTAACATATGGCATTCAAATACTTTCAGTGATCCAGACAGGTCCCTGCCTTTTGGAAACACTAAAATTCTCCTCATATTTGTGTGTGCCACTGGGCTTTAGAGTTTGCTCAGCTTTACAGCTGTTTTGACGTGGTATTGTCAAGTCATTTGCAAGATGTGTTTTTAATTCTGTTTCCCTTGTTCATGTTTCTCCTATCCTCTTTCACTCCCCTATTATTTTCACATACATCTATATGTGTTTACATTTTTCACTCGACATACTCCATACTTTTAACTTGAAAACAGGCTTTATGAATGATGCCAAAATTGCCTTCTTTGAGAAACTACTGCTTTCTCATAATTGTACACACGTGAAACTGAAGACCTGGTTTATTATATAATTGTTTGCTGTGCACACAGAAATAGAGCACGCTGACTTTCAGCAAAATAAGGGGCATGTAATCTACAAAAGAATGAGAACAAGTCTCTAACAGCTGGTTAACATTATAAGAACTTTATGACAATGCTAACTGGCCTCATTTAAATGTCTTTATTCATATCCTTATGTTCTCTTTTCAGAGGGACACAGACAGCTGCATTGCCTCCTGTCCAAAACTTTAGCTAAGTCTAGTCCTTTTACATCCACCTAAAGTACACAAGGTAGAACATAACCAGGACACAATTCTAACTCCATGAAGGTTAGAAGACACCAAATAGAACATGAACATAGGTTGAAGGGATGGGGAAGACAACAAGTAAGATAGGGGGGGAAGCACAGAGAAAATGTGCAACTTTACCAAAAAATAAAAAATGGACATGTTTGCTTAGTTATTTCAAATGCAAGAAATTTCTGAAAGCATCGTGCTCCAACACAGAAACCATTCCCACCTGCAGCTTGAACAGTGCTGTAATTTTCTTTGTATATTAAAAGACAGCTAGAGAACCACACAAATTCTATGAAAATAACTGTATAACCCCCAAATTTTTCTTTCATTAAAAGCTCCTCAAAATTCTGTAGATGTCAAGTAGAGACACTAACCTATGGACACTTCATCTAACTCAGACAGCATTACTCTGAGCAGAATCCCTGTCTCAGTACTTGCCTTCATCTTAAAATTGCCCATGAGCATAAGTACAACACGAGATCTGCATCAAAAATCTTCAGAGGCAATGCCACCAGCTCCAGAACCTGCTCGTCATCTTTACAGAAGCACAAAAGGAGGTATGGGAATTTCTCATTAAATTCTCCATGGTTCTAAGGATCAGATTTTCACTGCTACTCCTCCCTTGGAGGCACACTCACGATAGCTAAGGCTGCTAATTTACTTTGGGTTTCCTTGCAGTGATTTTCCTTCCCAGCTGTTATCAGTACACAGCTGGAGTTAATATGCTTCACTCTTGTTCACCATGTTTAAACTGGACTGAAACAGCTGCTCTGTTTGCTCTAAGCTTTGCAACAATGGTATCTAAGCCTCAGTGGCAGTTTGCACAGGCAAAACAGACTTTTATCTCAAAATGTCCAGATTGCATTCGCTACTGCTGGTACAGAAACCAAAATGTTAGTACTGCCCTACTTTCTAGCTACATAAAGTGGAAAAATTAATTTTTCTGCATCAGAGAAAATTCAGTTCATGGCAGTGAATTGTTTAGCTGGAACCATTAATGTGAGCAAATAAACAAATGGAAATCATCTGTCACAAGCAGCTGCCTTTCCTTCACAGGGGGTGAGTACCTTACCTAGAAAGAAAGGGCTTCATATGGGTATTGAGAATAACAGTAATAATGCAGTTCTACACCTTCTGTTTTTCTATCATTAAAAAAGACCATGTTTTTCACAGTTATGCCAAGTCAGCTGTGATACTCTTTAACCATTATCTTTCTTCCCCATTTATCAGTATGCAAATGTTCATACATTGTTCTTCTATCTGAAGACAAATACAAAGCAATTAATCACTGCCTACTGTAAAGAAGAGTAAGGATTACAGATTGTTCTTTAGCAATAGGCAAGGCAATATCAATAGTAAATGCCAAAATATATGTATCTTAGAGCCTCCATTTCAGTTTTAGCTTAATTATAGGAGTTTGAGAAGAAAGTTCCATGAGTAAGAGACTAGAACACTGTTTACCCTTTCTTTAAGCTTAAAAATGTAATGGTTTCAGTGACAAAACTTGTGCTTGGGTCTGCAGACTTACACCACAGCCACATTATTAAAAAAATGACAGCATTTGCTGAGACAGGCCATTTAGACACAGTGCTCCCCTGTTCTGCCTAGAGCACTTTGCTTTGTTCATGGAATCACAACATGGATGGCCTCAATTACTTTTAAAAGGTTTAATTCACTTAATTAAGCTACAGCAATAAATATTGGGGGTTTTTTTTGGTTTGAGCATTCCTGGCAGTAAATTAGATGGCTTGACTCCCAGTTAATATATTTTCTTGTATCTGTATTTTCCAAGCTGCCTACAGTTATCTATACAACTTCCACTGCATGCAAAAGTTTTCTCTTAACCATGTGGGAGAGAAAGAAATTTAGCAGGTTCTGTTGTATATTTTATTAACTGAAAATGAACAAAAACATTGTACAAGACTAAGCAAGTATTTCATGATCTTGACAGAAGTTGATATTTCTATCAAAGGTTAAACTTATCCCACATGCCAGATCCTTTTGCTGGTGCTGGCTACCCAGAAATCCTCAGTATATAATTTAATAGTTGTTAAAAGGTTGTACTAACATGAATTTATCTGGGAATATATTCATGAAATAAACCAGAACCATAGAGACATTCGTTAGGTGCACCACCAAATCCCAAAGAAGTACTGACTTCCCAGCAATGTCATCCATCTTAACAAGAAGTAAAGACTCCTTGACACTCTCTCTACTTTTTGGGGTCAGTTTTTGTTAGGCAATATGCACATAACATGGACATCCTCCATTTCTGAGATTCTAAACTGACAAAAGGATGGGGGGAAAAAGAGAATTATCCCTAATTTTCAGACAAAAAACAGAGATAGAGAAATCAGTTTAGAGAAGAGGGAACTGAACCCAGATCTTGTCACTCTCGTGTCAAATTCTCTCTTTCTTGATGTTTTTCACCAAATTCAGTAAGCCATTTCACTTCTCTCTTTCCAGTATCAAGCCGAAGTAAGATAAGCAAATGTAACTCAGCAGAAGTACTTCCACACTAAGGCAAAAAGAGAGCCAACCTCATTAGAACATCCTGGAAATGACAGTTTAAAACCTAACCACACACATACACTGAGCCTAGAGAATTATAATTACTATTATTTTAATGGGTTTAGATGGAAAACATAAATTATCTTAATGATTTCCAGATTCCTCTGATAGAAATTTTGACTGAGCTAAAATCAGATAAACAGAGTATCAAAGACTTTAGTTCCAGATGCCTCCAGAACGATTTCAAGACAGAGATGTTTGGAGAAGAAAGTAAATATTTTCAACAACTCATTAAATAAAAAGAACATGATAGAAAACGGATGATCCAAATATTAAATATTAAAGGCTGAAAGTAGTCTGAAAAGAAATGTCAGGTCTTTACTGCCTTACAAGGAAAGGGTGTGATTTGCAACAAGACTGCAGGCTGCCAATGAATTTTACTGCATTTAGTCACAGCACTGCTCCATAGGAGTTGAACAGGTAACACATTTATAACCTCACAATAGAAACAAAGGTGAAATAGCTGTTCTCAAACAGGGAAAGCTGGCTAAACCAGTGGCTTCAAACACTTTGAGATTTATTGCCAGTCATAAATGTATGCAACGCATTCTCAGATCTGCATTTTAGAAACATACCACAGCAAAATTCTAGTAACAGTTAAGTTCTTACACAGCAGGTTGTGTAAAACAAAATATCCGGAAATAGGGATCATCAGTTGTTATAAAGCATTTGGGCCAGATCTTCGAATGACATAAGCGTCTACAACTCCAGGAGCCCCAGTAGAGCCAGGACACTTTGCAACATCTGAGGATCTGCACTCTGGAGAAAGTGAGCTCAAACCTGCTAGTTCACACCTCAGCCAAACACCCCGTTTATGATAACTCTTATGCTACCTGTTAATGCCACCCTATGACTTTCTGCCTTTCGGATCCAGAAGAGCCTCAGTCATATAAATCCTTCAGAGAGCAGAACAGCACCAGCTCACGTCTCCAGATGTTTAACAGAAGCACAGCGCAGCAAAAGCTGCTTCTGATGCAGGTCAGACGGATTATCTTTTGATGGTGCAGATGCTGCTGAAGGCTTAACTTCCACAGCAAGCTGTTTTGTGGTTTTGCTTCTGGGGAAGAGCATCTGGGAGCTGTGCACCCCTCTCAGCACAGCTCTTCAGCTGAAGAGGGGTGGCTGGTGACCACCGCATCTCAAAACTGGCCAACACTAGTAAAACAGCTAAATGGTTTCGAGACATTTGCCTCCAGGTACTTTGCTACTATAGCAGCAAGGAGAGCACATGTACCTACATACACTTACCAAAGACATAAAGCCCACAGTTTAGAAAAAAACCCAACTATTTTTTTGGGGACTCTAGGCAGGTCTGACTTGCACCGCCTACACAGAAGAGACAGGTACTTCAAGTGGATCCGAGCATGTGAAAAAAGAGAGGACACAGCTTTTGTTCCCATTCATTATAAACTTCAGCAGTAGCAGGTTGTCTGCAGGAACAAAAAAAAAGGAAACAAAAAATGTCATGTCAACACACACCTACCAGGTGCATGATAAGAAGCTTCTTTCTATACCTGTTTCTGTAAGAACTCCACAACAGTGATATCTGCAGTAACTTGTGGGTGGGGGTGCGTGTACATACACCCTCCTCTGCTTAGAGCCACAACTCTTGGAAGAGCACGAAAGCTCTGGAATTTTGCATGCAGATATTATTCCACTTCTTCTGCCTTCCAAGGAAATTTGGATAACGGGAGGCTTTCTCTTTTTTTGTTACTGGAAAGAGAAAGGGATTTCACCCTGAAGGCAGTGGATCACAAAGAAGATGCTGAAATAACACAACAGAAAAAGAGAAGTTATGAGAAGGCTTTTGAAGGACACAACCAGAAGGGCATTCCTGTGAGAGACATCTTACAAACAGTTCAACAGAAACATAGTGAAGAGATGCAAAACTCTCCCAGTACAGCAAATGAAAAAAAAGAGTGCAATTACGTATTTAAAACTGAAGACCATGCATCGTTAACCTAGGTTAGCTGATGGGGATTTTATGACAGCCTATTGCACAGCCTTCCTGGGGCACAGAGGCTCCCAGCATTGTTTAAGCAGTTATGCAGTTGAATCGGGAAACAGAAATCGATGGTAAAGTCACACTCCATGATGCAAACAAACCACCAACTGCCCGAGCACAGGAAGCACCTTCCCACACTGGTAAATGATGACACAGCAGCCCATCAGGGGAAGTTTTATGGGTTCCTCTCACTGATCACAAAAACAGGAAACTGAATGGAATAGATCATGGGTCTGAACTGTCATAGTCCTGTGCTGCAACCTCCTCTCATTCACTTACAGTTTGCTAAAGCAGAATTTTTCTTTAGAAGGCCAGAAGACCCATTATGAGCCCTTGTCCCACTCCCCTCAGCTTCTGACACCACTGGATTTCAACCAGTTACACCTGCACTACACTAAGCAACTTCAGCAGAAAGACATGTTTTTATTTCAGAAAATGCTCCAATAGCTATTCCTTCACTACCAATACTTTATCTCCAGGAACTATCCACCTCAGACTCAACAATACCAAAGGATAATCTAAGGTGAGAAAATATTTCATTAATTAACACTTGAAATGGCAAAACTGCTCTTGCTCTCACAGCACTGTATTGACATTCCAAATTGTTACCAGTCCACCACTGGCTCTGCATTCTTCTGACTGTATTTTGAGCAAGTGGAGGAGGAAGGTGGGAGCCTGCACACAGCATCTCCACACTCCCTTTGGTGACTGCCACAGCGTTCAGGTAAGATACCATTTGCTGGGCTCTCCTACAGGTAACAGTTGCAGGTAAAGTTTAAAACTCTTGTAATCAGCAGGAGTGCTTAATATGTCACTGCTATCAGTCAGGATGTGACAACTGTAAAAAAATATTATTTAACTTCAGCAAGCTTCTTCTGAGGGAAAGGAAAACACCTCAGAGATCAGTTCTTAGCTTGGGTGTTCTCATAGCAGTAAAAGCAGAACTCACTGTGAGCCCAAGAGCTGCTCTGCACGTTCTCCTGCCAATGAGGTCTAGCTCTAACTGTACCAGGGCAGAAACTTCTCCTGGAGCAACCGTATCTTCCCACATGCAGTTTTGAGAGAACATGCAGTGTCCCACTCCAGCTTTCCCTTCCCCCTCCAGCTTCTCTGCCCAGACAAAGATGATCTAATGTATGTCTCTCTTCATGCAGGCCCTGAGCTGAACCCTAAAGATCATTTGTGCAATCTAGCTGTGGTCTCATTCAGCTCAGCAGCTGCTTCTTCCCAGGGCTCCAGCCTGGAGGAGGCCAAATGGCTTTCAGCACATCTGCACACGCAGCCCAGGCACAGAGCACCAGAGTACATCACAAAGAAGAACTAATCGCTCCTGCCTACTTCCCCGAAGAAAAATAAAGCTGAGCAGGTGTGTGTGCTTGTGCTATTGTGCTACAGGAACAACTGCTTCTGCTTTTCAGGCACCCCTTGGAGAAGGGGAACAAACCCTGGCACGAGTACAGGATCCAAAGTTGTCCTTCTGACACGGCCCCCAGGGACACCCTGACTCTGCTTTAGCATTATAGCCTCGCACCTGCAGCCCTTAAATGCAGACTTAATCCAATCCTACTCCAGTATGCAAAACATTAATAATATAATTTACAAGGGCCAAAAGAAAAATTTCCATAAATCTGAACCAGTTTTTCTCGTGTGAGATTTATATTTGAATTAAGAAGGAAACATTATAAATCTATCCCATGATAAAGCTTAAAACTCGGGATTTTAATATGCTGAATCCCCTGTGCTCTGGGCTGTAAAAGTTGATACAGTGTTTCTTCCTAATGCTGCATTAGGCAAGTAACCAATTCATCCAATTACTAATCTGACAACACTGTTCCTGTGAACTGAAGATAAATTCACTGACTTGGACAAGAATGTACAATATTGTATGTATTGGGGCAGTAAACACAAAATAATAAATCCATTATGTTGGACTGCAGACCTTTCTGGATTCAGATGGAAAATGGCAAAGCAAGAGTTGAAGTCAGGACAACAGAAAAGAAAGCTGAAGAGACTAAAATACCTGTAAAAAGAACTTGGCTTTTGATGAGAACATGGAAAGAATTCAACATAAGATAAGTCCTTTGCTCTAAGCAGATTAGGAACAAATCACAACAATCACCAATTGTTACTTTATAATCTTACTTAAAACTTAAGACTTTCTTTATGTATTCTGTGTCAGGTTTTAATCAAATTTTTTTCTCTTTCTGCCGTTAATGCCAAGAAGCCACGAAAATAGAACTGTCAGCAGTCCTTCTATAGCTCTGATACCAAAGAAAACTGGAAACATCTGGATTCATTTTTCAACAGGACAGCCAAGAAGAAGGTATTTTAGGCAAGAGCATCTGCCTGTGGAGTTCCCTAACATGGCTAAATGTGTCTAGTTTTGAAAAGATGGCCCTTGGAAACCAACTCAATGCAACACTGAAAAAGAGCATTAAATGGCATTCAGGACTTCTCAGCCACTGCCATGCCCACAGAGCCATACAGAAAACACATGGGTACACATATAACATCCAGACAGCTAATGCAAATGGCTCTTCCTGTATATCTGGGGGGGAAAAAAAAAAAAAGGAAAAGAAGGAAACCCAAGCAGTTTTGCATGGAAAAATAGTTTCATTACCATTAAAACAAGAGTGAAGATGGACTATTCCTTTACATATACATGCACACACACATCTATTGCTTTGTTTTAGGTGAAGCGGGTTTTTTAATAGTTATTTTGCACATAATTATTATCCTGTTTCATGATGAAAACAAAAAGCCTGTCAATTATGGAGTTTCCAGTGGGTGAGGATTCCCTGTCCAGCAGTTCTGCTCCATACTGTCACTGTATAACCAGTTACACAGTGTGAGAGGAAGCAAACATGTAAGTTGTATAAATTAAAGTAAAAAGACTATGTCTGAGATTAAGAAAGGAAAGGTGATTCAAGTACATTTCATATATGAAAACAGGTTAAATGAATGAATCAAGAACAGGAAATGGGAACTGATCTTAATTAATTCAAATCCAAACCAGACTGGGAGTATGGCTCTGCAGGGCATGTGTGCTGAGCTCAGGAAGCTGCCTAAACACACATTGAAATAAAAGTCCAGAAGGATACTGTCTTTATAAAGTACAACTATTTATTACTTTTTGCATTAAATCCACCCAGACCAGGGACCCAGAACTGCTTTAACAGCCCCAGCAGTGCCTCTCGGAGAGCTGTACTGGCTGCAGTTGTTGGCAGCTGCCCAGGCAGATGCGTGGTAACCAGGCACTGTGTAACAGAGGCATTTTTCAAGGAGTTTGCACAGACACTGGGAGAAAACAGCAGAAATCAAAACTGTCTCAATTTAATGGCAGTATCTAAGATTCCAGTCATTATTGGCCAAATGCTGCTACAACTCTGGGACATGGTGTTGGGGCTCTGCTCCCTTCTGAGAAGACAGAGGTCTTGAGAGCAGAAGTTGGCAGCATGAAGCTACCATTCCCTGTTTTCCCCTGGGACAGAATTGTTTAACAACACAGTGAACAATAGCCACACCATAAATGTATGGGGTTTTTAAAAATCCTATTGAGTTTAAATCAACACTCTTCCAAAGAGATTTTGGGCCCATGATTTCTCACATTGGTGAAACTAGATCTGGAAGTACGTGTACCACTGAACGGAATGAAAGCCGGAGTAATTTAGGCAGATGTTCTGTGTTTTATTAAGGCTTCATGGAAGAAATTTTTTTGCAACTCTGGTCACTGCTGAGAAGACAGAGAACCTAAATGGGAAAGTCAGAGAGTTCCCAATCTAGAGGCCAACAACTCCCTTTTGCAAAAGTAAATCATGGAGAAGAAAAACCCAACAAACCCAACACAGATCTAAAAGCTTTAGAATTTCCGCCTATTGCAAAATGAAACTGGTCTTGACAATGTTTTGTTGTCACTTAGGAGTGCTAAACAACAGAATTTCTTTCAGAAACAGGAGACACAACTTGCTTTTGTATCAGTTGACCACTAACCACAAAGGCACTGCCCAAGTGACTTTTAACCCTTCTCTCTGCATGGCAGGTGCTTTCCTTATTGGAAGATGTACACACACAGTGGACCGAATGCAGGCCTGAACTTTATACAGAGAATTCTGCCACAGCCTCACATTTCTCTGCCCTCTCCAGCCCCTGTCAAGCCATGGTCAAGGGCTGGGCCATCTCTGGCCACATGAACCACCTGACCCAGCTTCAACAAGCAGAGTGGGCTAAGCCATGTGCAGCCCCCTCTGCCCAGAGGCATGAGAACTCGGTGGGAGAGAGGGGTTGCATTCCTGTGGGAAGAAGGGGCCCTCCCACACCTCTGATGATGAGGCTATCCCACAGAAGCCAGGCAGCCTTCAGCTCTCCATGCTTCAGCCAAAGCTGAGGCACTACACGTGTGCATCCTTGTACCCCCAGCACGATGAGGGCGCAGGGGCTCCGGGGCCCAGCGCGGTGCCCAGGGGAGCTGGGCCGGGAGCCGGGCACCCCCTGCCCAGGCTGCAGCACCCCACACCAGCCCGCCTCCAGCTTCCAGCCTCCAAAGCATAGGTGCTAAATTAATGGAGTGCCATGGAGGTTTCAAAGTCACTGGGACATGGTCCTTCTAGACTGCTTTTTTTGGATATCAAAACTGGTTTAATTGCCAAAGGAGCATCTCCAGAACTCACTCTTCAGGCCATTGCAGTGACCACAAGGCTTTCATTAGCCTTCAAGACCATCAATAGCCTTCATTTGGGACCTAATTATCTGTTCTCTCCTGTTTAAAACTGGCTATTATATCACTGGAAAACAAAGATTCAAAACAAAATCACCAGGGTACAACTTACAGGAAAGATAAGCATCAGATTGACGACATAATTTTTTTTTGGCACTGAATTAGTGCAAACTTCAGCTACAATGACAGGCAAACAAATACTCATACTAAGCTTAAGACAAGTATCCTTGCTAATTCTGCATGATTTGATGTATTAAGATCATTAAAAATTTAATGGAACACAGAGAAACTCAAGCAAACCCAGGTTCTGAACCTCTTCCCATGAGGCTTCTCAGTTTAGATGTGAAGATCCATCCTGGCTGCAAAAGGCTATCAACCTAACTTCTCTCTGCATAAGCAATCTTTCTGATGGAGCCTGAGCAGCATTACTAACTAGAATGACAACATGGCTTAACTCAAACAGTGACTGTTCTGCTTCAAGTCAGAGCTTGCTCTGCCTTTCACTTTAAAGAGACGAGATCTTAAATTCTCTGCTGACAGAGATTGGGTGTTGTCCTACTTGGATTAGAGAGAATATTTACCAGATTTAAAGTATCTTGGGAGATGGCAATTTGGAGTAAACAAAGCCATTCTTTCATAAAATTAAACAAGAGTCCAGAGAGGGGAGCAACACGTCAGGATACACATCACATAAAATTCACCAAATGAAGTAAATAAATGAAGTAAATAGCATCTTAATCAAGCAAAAAAGTTCAATGTTCCACCAGAACAGACCAGAAGTCAAAGCATACTTCTGGTATAAGCCACAGCAGGTAGGATAGACATGAAGACAGGAAGCCTAAGCTAGCCAAAGCCTGGCTTCCTAGCTGAGGCTGTCCTGATAAGGCAGGTCCTCTTCCTCTGCCTACCACACATGGGGGCTGCATCTGCCTGTCCCAAACTTGCTTAAAGGGCTGGCTGCTACTGGAGGGGCTGTTCAACTCTGCCTTGCCAACAGCCATTCCCGTAGGCCCCAGTAAACATGCAGCTGCACAGTGAGCTGGCCCAGCTCACTGAATAGATACAAAATTAAATGACCAAAATAAACAAACTTTTTTCTTCCCCTTAAAAAAAAAAAAAAAAAAGAAGTTTTCCAACTCTCCCTGTGGTAGACTGCACAAGGTGGGGTCAGAAAGCAGTGGGGAAAATGGGGGGGCCAGAGCAGGACTGCCCATTTCACAGCCAAGCCCCAACTCTGGGGAGTGCACTTAGAGTAACTTACAACTGAAACTAAACCACCCACGAATATGATGAACGGAGCCTGAGTGAAAAGCAAACCAGCTGATACTAAACAAGTAAAACAACTAAGTCTGAGGTTTAGGACAAAGAAAAAGAGACCAGTGCCTAAACTTTTTTTCCAACATTGTAAATTAACAGCCTACACACATGACTGACTGAACAATCCTGCCCACATTCATTCTTTCCACAGCATAAGAAGAAAGAGGAATTAATCACCTGGGGATCCATCATCTCAATTAAATTCAGGGGAGGGCAGTGGAATTCACATGACATCTGTGAAGTCCAACATACCCTCTGGGTGCAGCATTTTTAGTAGGTGTCATTTTTATAAATATTGGCAAGAATCAAGGGACACTTCAGTAATAAATATATTCTCTTGAAATGAAATATTGCTTAACCACATGTATTCTGCAAATATATATTTTAATATTTAGCATACAGTTGGAAAAAAGACTAAAAATTAAACTTCCCCACTCCTGGATTCATGCCCTAGCCACCGAGTTGGAAGATTACAGCTCACCTAATGAACATTTCTGTACTGAAAGCAAGGTGAAACAGTTTCATAAGTAAGAAGCCAGAGACCACCAGCCCAGAACAGCACGAAGGTTTATGGGTCTAGCACTCTCTTGAGAAATGAAAGATGCAAATTCAGAACTTAATTCTTCACATCTGTCTAACAGCTATACACAAAACCTAGAAAGAATAGGAACGGGGTAAAAAAAGCATGGCAATGTATTCCACTGCACGGTTTTCAAGTAGTCCTACTCCCCTGATATGTAATCTAAAGACACTTGGGCTCTCCAAGAACAATTTATCAAGGTACACCTCGCTTCTGGATGCCTGGACAGCTTGGACACCCAACTAATCAACACTGTAAAAACTAAAGACACACAAAGCAGCAAACCTCAATGCATTCAGCAAGTATCACTGGGAAAAACTTGAGCCTGCACAGATCAGAGACTGAGGGTTAGGACTGCAAGGGTCCAGCTCCAAGGTGCGGGTGCTCACAGGATCGTTTAAAGGCACCTGACAGCTGTGGCCCAGTGCATATCCCGAGATCTTGGTCTTTTCCTGCACAATTACAGCGGCACTGACGGGAAGTGTGCATTGTAGGAATGGTCACGATATCGACCTTTTAATTCTTATCTAGAGAAATGCATCACATGAGACACCGGGCATGTTTCCACATTAAAGGAGAGTTATAAGATCAGCTTAATTAAAGATGGTATTTATTTCAGACTTCTGTTTAATAACCAGAGTGATGTGAAATACCCAGGAATCCAGCTTCATGGTATGCATTCAACAACTGTGAACAGGATAGCTTGAAACGGCTTACAGTTATACCTGCTGCTTTAGCAGTGCTCTTGGATACAGCAGGATACAACTTCAGTAAATATAATGTGTTTTCAGATGCTAATTTCATCCCATACAGAGGGAAACTGTCTAGCTATATTCACAACTTCCTTTGGAGTTTTGGCTAGACCACATCTCTAATTACTTCAAGTGCTTCTAGAGAAGATGATCTAATTAGCTATTGCTGGCCTGTGACAACACTTAGCAGTTAATTCACACAGAACATTTAAATTTTACAAGGCCGTTGTCACACTGCAATACCACGTAGAAACTGTTCTAAGTACAACTGAACCTCGGACCTAATTTATACGCAGATTTAATCCCCCAGTACCTCAAAATAGTTACTACTTTCCTACCTGCCGACATTTGCCAAAGCCTGCCGCTCGACAGGAAGCAGAGACGCCGGGCCGCACGCGGCCGCCTCCGCCGGGGCAGCTCCTGCTGCCCGCGGCCGCTGCCCGCACCTGCCCTGCCGCGGCCCCCGGTCCCGCCCTGGCCCCCGCTGCCGCTGCCGGGCCCGGTACCTGCCTGGAGGGCTCCGCCGCCCCTCTGCCGGCCACAGCTGCCCCGGGACGGGGCTGCCGCCCGCCGCTCTCCCCGCGCTGCTGCCGCTCCTCCCGTGCCGCCCGAGCCCGCCTGCCCTCCCAGCCGGGCACTGCCGCCCCGCCGCCCGCTCGGCCCGCCAGGTGCGCTCCGCCGCGCTTACTCACCGCTCCCTATCGCGGAGGGGGAGTTTCCCCGGCCGCCTGGGACTCTCCCGCCTCACCAGAGCTACGCGCTGGGGCAGACTTATCTCTCAATGGCTGCCCGTCATTCTTCTTCGGCGCTTGCTGGACCACGACACCTGCAAAGTCGGTGCCGGAGCTGCGCCTCGCTTTGCTAGAAGCACAACCAGGCTTCTGTTTTACAAAGAAAAAGCGATTTTTTTCATGTTTTACAATATTCTTAGAAAGCGGTATGTCCAGTTGGAATATGGGTCCTTGTTAAGTTAAGCTTTACACGGACACGTGAGAAAGCCCCTGCCACGAGAATGCCTAGTTTGTAGAGTAATTTAGGGATCACACACAGTTGATTGGTTCAGAATTTTCAGCAGGAAATTCTGGTTTGGAAATTTCCTTGCAGGAAGGAAAAGTTCTGTGAGTCACAAGGTGATCTCTCCTTGATTCTAGTTTTTGATAACTGGAAGTGCTAAAATATCCCGAGAGGCAAATATGAGCAAAAGGTGGGGCTGGATTAGTAGGAAAAAAGGTGTATTTCCCCAAATAGATGCTGTTTACACTCTGAGAGCATTAAAATTCCCAGTCATCGAAGTTTTGCACTACAGTTGCCCTAATAGCTCTTGATTTGCAGTCTTTGGTGGATTCCCCATCCACGGAGACTGTAGTTTTTCTGTTACGATGTTTTTCATTTTAAATTTAATAGCACCACAGATCTGCTGCTAACTAAGAATTTCATGCCTGTCATCATGCAGTGTAACACAGCTACTTCAGACTCCAGAGCTGTAAGGGCAGAGAGACCCTCTGCCAAAAGCACAGACTCATAAATTTTGAGCTAACAAAGCATCTCTGTTCATCTCTGCACAGAGCCAGATGCAAATACTGGGTATCACATAGCAGAGAGGCTCTGATTCCTGTTAATGGAACTCATGAGATTATGCGTGGTGGCTGTTTTAAAGAAATACCAGTAACCTGGTATGCTTCCAGAATTATCTGAGTCCTCCTAAGGTGCACATTAAACACACATTTCAAGGCATCTAACTGAATTAATTTACATGACCGAACAGTTTTATTTTCACTGTTCACAGAAGTGTGTTGTTTAACTACTGATAAGGCCCTGTACGCAGCTTGCTGCTATCAAGTTACCTTGGCATTGTCATGCTCAAGGGTTTTTCGGGCTCTCACCGACTTCCAGTCCTGCCTGAATGGCTCTCCAGCTGCTGGAGTTGCAGTGCAGTAGGAGCCATCCTTTGGGACTGCAGGTTGCCTCTGTGGTGAAGGAAAATACATTAAAAACAGTATTTTAGACAAGGCAGTTAAAGGAAAAAAAATCAGTTTGCAATATGACCTTCCTTCTTTCATCAAGGCAAGACTGTGCCCTGTAATTTGAGGGGGCCCATTAACACATCTCTGGCTCTTTTGATGGCTTGGACACCTTTCAGTGTTCTTTCAGCTGTTTGAAAATTGGGAATTTTGTTTCAATAAGCACAAAACTCAGCTCTGCATGGTAAGGGATGTGGACAACCTAATCTTGTATGGGTGGGAAGACCATTACTGTCCTGTGATTTTTTTATTTGGGATGGGAAACAAACCTCCCCCTTTCCTTAAAAGATTTTTTTTCAAACAAATCTAGTCTGAAGATCAGCAGTGAAACCAGTTTACATCTTTTCTTTGCTCCTCCAACCTGCTCCTCTGTCAGCTGCAAATATGATCTTCCTTCCCTGCCAGCCTCCTGGCAGCATCCAGAGTGCCCCATGCTCTGCTGTATCTTTCTGTAACTAAACCTCTCTTGAGAAACCTGGTGATGTTCCCCTGCCTCACTGACTCCTGCTGTTGGCCTTCCTCTCCTCTGGTGACCATTCCAGATTGTCACTGCAACCACATATCCTCACTGATTCCTGCTTCTCTGCAGCTGCTCTTGCTCCTTATGCTACCTCCACTCCGGGCACCACTGGTACTAAGACCAAGCTAATAAACTGGGCTGCTTTTGGCTGACTCTGCCAAGCCACAGCACTCCCAGCTCCAGAAATGCAGGGCTGAAATACTTGAGCAGACCCACACAGGGTCAATAGAGGAGAATTTATTAGTCTGGGCTATGTTCACCTCTCATATTCCCCAGCGAGGCCCGTCTCATCTGTTTTGAACCTCTGCACAGCAGACTTTTTCACTTGTTGCTGAGCCCGTTTATGCTATTGGATTACAATTTCCCAGTGTTTTTCTTGTTGAAAGAGGAGTAGCCAGAAAACTATAGAAAGTAGCTACAAGCAGGAGTCTATATTATCATCTCTGGGCCTCAAACCTTTAGGAACTGGACCTGAAATAATAAAAACCTCATGTATAAATACTGACACAAATCTCGAGTAATTACTCACATCTGCAAACACTTTCAAACAGATTAAGACCCTTTTTCTTCACTCTGTGCAAATGCTCCAGTGAACAAAGTTTTCAGCAGGAATGCTGATGGAGGCTGCAGCTTTGTATAAATCTAGACTGAATTCTCCCTTGTGATCCTTTGCATCAGAAACCTGATCCCACCACCTGTGCACACTTACAGACATGCCAACTTCCATGTTAAAAATCAAGAGGTTCAGAGGTTGAATCAATGTTTGCACAGAGCACACTGAAATCTTTTAAGCACAAAAGTGGAAAACATAATTGCATAGAAGTTCTTGCCTAGTTTCTGAAGAATTACATGAAATTAAGCAGCTGATGATTCCAAATAGCTTTCCCAGCTCTCTGAGGGAGAGAATCCTTCAGAGCAAGCAAGCATCTAACACTACTGCTTATGAAATATTTTAGTTTCAGAAACTAGCATCAAGTGATGTACTTATGATCAGAGTTAAATTCCAGTATATACTGCAATAGCCAAGTGATGAGCTCAGCTGTCAGGACCTAAAAGCAGGGCGTTATCAGGACAAGTCCAGCACACAGCCTACAATGTCTTATAGCCAAACTCCATGTGTAACCACTAAATTAAGTTTTCTGAGGCAGAGATTTTTGAGAGGAAAAAAGGATTTCGCAACTTAGATTTCAGTGAAATAGCAGAGTACTTTTCAGCTGAAGTCCCTAAGCAGTTAATACACCTTCGTTACAAACAAGTTCTGCAGCCAGAGGATTTTACTACCGTTAAAGTTTTTGCAGCAGTAATCTTTGTCCCCTGAGGTTTTTTTGGGAGAAACATGAAACTGTTTCCTCATCCTCCTTGTCCTGCTCTCAGCTGGAGCCTGTTTTTTTTCCATTCCCATCATAACCTTTGGGTTTAGCTGACACCTTCCCTCCTCTGCCACAGATGCTGGGTGGGGTCCACACACTTCATTATAGAAAGCTGCTATAATTCAGTCTGTGACTATTATTTTTTATTTTCTCCTTTTATCAAATGCATGTTTAACATCACACTTTCTTGACATTACCTGTTGTAATTCTGTCCACCATCTGAGACTGCAGCCAGTTGCCTCCTCCCACAGTGCTGCAGAAGGACAGCTTTATTGCACAATGTCCAGTACCATTTGAAAATATTGCTACAATGCTTAGACAAGCAATTACATGGAGATACTTTGCTGTTCAAATTAGACACTCTCCTTACCTCATTCAGATTTGATGTACTGTGAATTTGAAAACAGATTTGCTGGCTTGTTATGTTTTGCCTTGTGCTGTAAGGCAGATTTTCTTTGCACACACACATCATTAATACATTCTGATAATAAATCCAAGTAGGGCTCATCCTTCATGCAGCAGAACACTTTGGTCCTGTCTCTGCACAGCCAGTCCCACATCTGTGTGAGCTGCAGCAGTTGCTTCTGCGCTACCCAGGGGCTTTTAACATTGTAAATGGCTGCCAGCCCCAAACTATCCAAAGGCAAAGAGAGGTTCCAGGGTGGATAATCACTGAGGCACAAGGGTGCTGCTCTGGACAGGCCATCAGTTTCAGCCTGGAGTGATGAACAGGAGTAACTCTGGGTGCAGGAGCAAACTGTTTCCACCTCAGGAGGCATTTGTTGCTGCTGCTGGTGTAGGAATCCAAGATGATTAATCCAGTAAACTCAGGAGGCATTATAAACCTTTATGTGTAGTTGAGAAAAGAATGAAACAGAGCCAAGGCATGGTCCTTGCGGTGTTTTCTGATTGCATCCTTTTCTTGTCTGACTTCATTAAGAGCCAGATGCTCTTAATCTGGCACAGGTTTGAGAGGTCATTGTCACACCTACTGAAAAAAGATAAGATTAAATGTTATCAACATATTGACACCTTCAGATGTTTTCTAGAGCTCTTATACCTGGAAGACTGTGGGTAGGTGGTGCTAGCCCAGCTTTAAAATGAGCTTGCTACATGCAAAAATCAGTTGTCATATCAAATGATCTAAATGTCATTTAGATCCAAACAATTCCAGTAGTTTCCTCTTTGATTCAGTGCTGTAAGACAATTTATTTATACAGTCTGCAGTTTAAAAATTGCATTTTCAAGGTTAAGGATAAAAGAGAAAGTTAGAACCTTATCTGTTGCTGATTTCAGGAAAGATATGAAAGATGAGTTATCTTAAAAGGTTCTGTCTACCTTTCAGTGCAGTAGTTGGACTCGGTTCAATAACAGGGTTTCAAATTATTCCCAAACCTTCATTGTTAGGGGAAAAAAACCCACAACAAAACAGGAAAGACCTGTTTCAGGAAAGGCTGTTGTATCACTGAAAAAGGGCCCATGGAGCACCTGCCTCTGAAATATGCTTATTTATTATAAATAATTTCCATGGTGTCACATTAACAAACATAAAAGGTCACGAACTCCTGTATTTGAAGGAAATGTGTTTGACATCTGGGATCTGGCAGAAGTTCCTCCTGTGGGATAGATTGTTTGCGCAGAGCTTTATTGAAGAATAATATTAAGAATGAATTACAAAATACTAGTGTAACTTAGTAAGAAATAATTGTATTTTACAAGCCAGAGACATAATAGATCTTACAGAAATATTTCAGTTTATCTGATCAAAAGTACATCAAGGAATGCTAGCTGTGACCAGTTAACAGTGAAAATCTGTGGGGCTTAAACGCTGCAGTTAGAAATGGACTGAAAGGAGAAGTCCGAATACAGGCAACGGCTTAAACGTGCATCTGTATTTTTATATGCCCCTGCTCTATGAAAGGAGTGAGGAGGGAATTGGCAGGGAGCCTCAGTAGTTGGGGAAGCTGAGGGCTGCGTGGGAAGCCAGGCCACCCCTGTGCACCCCCATCCAGTGAGCAGGGCAGCATCCCCAGCCCCAGGCATCAGACACCTTCGTGGGGCTGGGGCTGGGCTGGGGCTGGGGGGGACACCAGGACTGTGGGGAGCTGGAAATTGTCACTCCTACACTTTATCCTCTCTCCCCTCTCTTACCCATGCCAGTGGAAACCTTACATGCACAGCCCTTTCCCTACCTGGGGAATGTTCCCTGGGCTGTTTGTGAAGCCCAGTCTCCCAAGGATATGATCTCCCGCTAGGCTGGGATCATGCAGCCTTGTGGGGTTCTTTCTGGGATGTCTCCCCAAACACTGCTACAGTCCCACTTGCCTGTGAAATTGCCCAGAAATGCCTCTTTCAATGTGGAAGAGCGGACAGCAGGCAGCTCTCCATGTCCTTCCAGCTTCCTCGGGGCCTGGGTCCCTGCCTGTCCAAGCCACGGGCAAACACCTGCCTGGGCCCTGTCCTCCCCTCTCCCTTTTTGGGACCTCAGGGCCAGGTGCTGCTGCCCTGCCCTGTATTTTCACACCATCATCTCTCTAGAGTCTGCTCAGAGCCTCAGGGCTGGCCTGTCTCCCAAAAGCAGACACAGGCCTGCCCGAGGACGAGCAGATGTTCCTATCTCTGGGAAGAAGAGGCCAGCCAGGTGTCACCCGCACACAGAGCAAGGGCAGCGCACCAAAGGTCCTTTCTGAAAGGGACCAAGTCAAGAAAAAGGTCCAAACCCACACAAATAATTTACTGTTTCCAGTTGTAAAAAACTTTTTTTTTGTCTTCTATTTTCAGGTGAAAGCAAACCTCATTTACCTTGCTGAAAGAGGGTGATGACAAAAAGCCATTACAGAAATCACTGCAGTTTAAAGCCCCATGGAAGTGAGGGATCTCGGAAGAAGATCCATGGAGGCCAGTGACTGGTCCTTCACAGAAGCTGGCATGCTGTTCTATCTAAAATTGCTTGGTTCAAAAGGAGACAAACACTAACCTCCAAGCTGGAGCTTTGGGCACATCCCTCAGGAAAAGGCAAGGTACTTAAAGCTATTTAAGAAATGACATAACTGGAAACAGAAGTTACCAACCCTCTCTACCCTAATTTTAACACTTTAACCCAGCTGCAGGTTGTTTTGCTCTGTTCCCAGGTAAACACACCACTATACAGCACTCTTAAGGTACAGGAAAAAAGGGAAAGCCAACCTCCTGCCCACGCTCCCAGCCTTCCCTGTGCAGCACTGCCAGCAGCACTGGCTGCTCCTCAGCCTTGCACCCAGAATCACTGGGAGGTAAATGTGCTACAGC
Organism: Dicrurus megarhynchus; assembly: GCA_013399195.1. Lineage (NCBI taxonomy): Eukaryota > Metazoa > Chordata > Aves > Passeriformes > Dicruridae > Dicrurus > Dicrurus megarhynchus. The sequence continues at coordinate 1,734,619 of VXAD01010352.1, forward strand.
CACAACCCTTGCCGATATCACTAGGGATTTTAGGGTAGGAGTAAGGGTGCACTCTCACCCCAGTGCTGAGGATTTGCATATTTAACCTCTGTTTGCTTATATACAAAAGTATTCAGAGAGGAGAGAACGTACAGCCCTGCAGAGACGGCTCTGCCAAACAGACTGAAATGGGTTACATCTTGGTAAAACTCAATGATACGTCTGTGTGGATGGGTGCAGGCATCACAAACCAGTGTTTTACCAGGAAGTTAAACAGCTGAAAACTGCGGGTTATTTATTTTTGACAGTATTTTCTTGAGAGATTATTTTCAAGAATCCTGAGTCAGCACTGGTAACTGTAGGTACAGATATTTGTTTGCAGGACACAGTATGTTTGCTATGCTATTTACCTGTACTCCCCAAGCCCAGAAGTTTATATATGTATGACTAAGGCTGGCCTTCCATGGTGAACAAATACCTACTTGCCACAAGTATTTTCAGTTGTCACTATTGCTTTAACTTAGCTCCATAAAAACTAGATTGTATGGTAGCAAGGAATTCAAGGGTGAAGGGTTAATTATTTCACTGCAGCTCGAGGATTTAACTTTAAAACCATGTGCATTTGTATCCAAGTGACATAATGAAAAGTGTGGTGGAAGATGGAAGGTGCTGTCATCCAAACAAGCAAGGATTTATTAAATTGGTTCTTCAGCATCTTAGAAAACCTAACCAAACACTTCTCAGCCAAAGCTGTGGCTGTTCCTTTGCTAAAACTGACATGGTGATCCCATGAGTGACAAGGATTTTCATTAGCAGGCAGATGGAGGATGTGTTTCAATACTGGATTTTAGGGGTCCTTGATGATGATTTTGGAATGTATGGTGAGTGAACTGTGTCAGAGCCCAAGAAAGGAGGAATAAAACAGGCTAGAAAGAGAAGAAATAGGAATGCAGAAGTGCTGTTAAAGATCAGCAACCAGCTGCCATTCAGACCAGTCCTTACAAACAGTGGCACAGACTATAAATATCATTGTGAAAGAGCTGAGATCACACATGCTGTCCTAATGAGTTACTGGCGTGAGAAAGTGTTCACCTGTATGAGACAGGGAACTGCTGTCTGACTTCCTGGAAAAAACACGTAGGGCTCATTTTTTCCATCACTGATTTGGATATGTGCAGGCTGACACTGAGGACAGTTTAACAACATTCAGCAGTACTTGCAGGACTAAGGAGGAACTGGTGCCACCAAAAACAGAGAGGGAAGAGAAAGCAGGAGTTCTGGTACACAGAGTACAGCCCATGGGACTTCTCAAGGAAATACAGTTCATAGCTTACCCTTAAGGAAGTGCAGCAGGAGGTTAAATCCCTGCAGGGTGTCAGTTTTATAGCCCAGCAAACCCCCATCTCTCCAGCAGTGCAGTGTCCTTTACCAGCTGGCTGAGTAGCACTGACAGAAGATTAAGTACAACCTACTTCAGGTTTGTCCACATTTGTGAGTCAGCTTTGGAGAGACCGTTTCCTTATCAACAGAGTTCTAGTCCCTTGGCTGGGAGGACACTGTCAGAACAGATTGGTCTTGCATTGTGAAAAGAGCAGTAGAGGGGAGGGGATCACACTTTTCAGTCCCATGTGCAACCCCATGTAAGACAAACATGGCAGCATGTGTAACAACAACAACCTAAAAAGCAAATTCTAAACAACTAGAGAATGAAGGATAAAGTGAATCAGGTGTGGAAACCCCGTATTGGGCTACTTCAGCTGTATGCCAACAGTAAAGTCAGAGCAGCTGTGTATCCTGAAGTGTCCATTCTCTACCACATTGAGTGGAAAACCAGCTCCTTGTTACCTTCACTCATAAGGCCACTTCTACCCAGGCACCCCAGAGTGGACTGTAGAACCGTAAGTCTTTGATCAAGGGTCACACCTAGTTTGTCATTTTCTTTGAGTAGTTCTAGAGAGTTGCTTTCTTCTCCTGAAATTTTGCAGCTCAGCATTCCTGCACTTGGCCTCTCCTCTTTCCATTTGCATGTGTGCTCATTTCAGTGTAATTTTTCTCGAGCATGTGATTCAGAATTAATGTGTTTGCAGTGTAGTGAAGGGAAATGACGCGTACTCGTGATACTGGGAATGAGCGGCGGCACTTCCTCTGAGTGCATATCAGCTTTCTGAGTGGCTTGTAAATCATCACAAGCCCAACGAATGGCGTATTACCCACCTCACTTTGCAGCGAGTTATTTGAGTGATAAGAATGTGAGAGAGCAACTGTGTGACATAAGTTCCTTCACTTTCCACAAAGTAAACCAGAGCCAGTTTTGGCTGTCCTTGGAAATTGCTGAAATAAGAACATTCCACCTGCAAAACACAAACCCAACCAACAAACTCAAACCTCATTAGGCATGGGTCATTGAGTGTCATGTGGGTGGAAAAGCCTTTGTTGTACTGAAGTCATAAGATAAGTAGTGCAGGCAGGAGTGAGAACTAGCCACTGGTTAATGATTTATATATGAGGAAACCAGTTCAGTCTGAATTATCTTATATTAACACTACTTGTTATGGAGACAAGTTTATTCTGCCAGTTGAAAGCCAAATTCTGGCCGTAGCCTCATGGTCACTCTACAAACCCTTGCCTTCACTGACTCCAAAGACCCAGGACAACTGGGAGAGGGGTATGGCACCATGTCAGGCTGGGAGCAGAGCTCATTTCCCGGGATTGTCTGCGAGCACTTCCAAGGCATGCAGCCTGTACACCCTCCCATACACCCTCCAGACGTGCTGGATAAAGCATGGCTGGTGCTTGAGGGGGAATTGGGCAAGGGAGCCATCCCCACCCTCAGAAGCAGTGACCTGCTCCAACCTTCAGTGGAATTGCAGGGGAAAGAAATGCCTCAGATAGGTCAGGCTCCTAGTACAGATAAAGTAGTATTACACAAAATGTTAATTTGAGCCTTATCACACACAAACCCCCTAGGAAATGAAGGTAAAATACACACATGTACCTCCAAGTATGGACAACTGTACAACATAAAAACTGTGAAAGAAAATTAGCCTCTTGAAAATGAATTATATTTTGCTTTGAAGTTTTCTCTGCTACTGCCTGTATGTCACTAGTGTTTATGACCAGTAGGTGTGCTAGTATCACTGATCCTCCTTCACCTTGCTTTCCAAAGAGGTTACATAATTCTGTCATGCATACTTGCAGTGATCTTGTATGAACACCACTAAACAAGTTAATGACCAAATAAGCTAAATTCAATTATAATTATATATGTTATGTTAGCAACATATTTATTTTTTTAAAAACTTTAGAATAGTCCCTATTGGTGTATTCAATGCAAATTATTCACGAGCTATAGAACAATGCAAGACTTAAAAGCTCATTTTCTGCTAGAAATGAAGTAATGGTTGTAGGCTAAAGGGACAGGATGAGGGACATTGAAACTATCTATTTAAAATTACAGTACAAAAGTATTCTTAAAAAAAAAAAGGACAGAAAAGAAGACTTTAAAATATAACATGTTTATTAAGCCAGACAGCCTGCAAGTAAGAGTTAGGGAAATGACTGTTTAAGCAGCAACACTATGCAGCATCCTTCGAGCTGGGCAGTGAGTCGCCCTCCTTCCACCTCTACTGCTGCAGGATAAACTCTTGGTGTAAGGTGATACTATATGTGCTATACCTAACATTGTACTAAGAGGTTTCTGATACCTAGTGCATCTCATTAGGTGACAGATTGGCCACAGCATCATTTTTTTGAAAAGTGATTCTGCATTCAAACACATGAATGCTGCCCCCCCACGCCCTCGCTACTTTTATTGAAGTGACTGTTAGTATTTCCCAAGCAGAGCTAAAATGCTTCATACAGCAAGAGAGATCTGTCTCAGAGATCCTGCACACCGAGAGCATTCTTTAGGACTTTTACATTATCTTGGTGTGTCCTCCCCTTGCCTCTGGCCATGCCTTCCTCTTTCTTGGCTCACCATCAAACAGCCATTGTGTCTATATCCTGATAAGGATCAACTGTGCTTAATCCTGCTGTGGGAGACAAGGGTGGTAGAGGTCAAGGAGTGAATTCTTCCTTTTCCAGATGTTGTGTTCAGAGCTATTTATAGGCTACATGGGCACTTACCCTTCTAAGGAGATAATCTCCTTTTTAATATTTTGTGTTTCTAGTTGATTGGTTTTGTCCATGTCAATGACATCATAACCAAAGCACTGAAGGTTAACTAATCAGCAAGTTCTTTTTTATTAACTTTCTGGTTCAATTGTAATTTTATCCCTCTGTAATTCTCTTGCATTCATGGGTATGACTACACTGCTGTGAACTGAATGCTGTCACTTACGCCGTTTTTAACTCACACCAAATCAGACTGGGTAATTCCAAGTGAGCACAACCCTGAGGAGAGGCAGAGGGATACACTTAAAGCTTCCTGCAGGTAGTATGTGTGTGGTAGGTAACAGCTTGGTCCTTTTCATTTTGCTAATTTTAAATTTTCCATTTATACACATATATAAATGCAGTGAGAAATTTTATAGACATTATGATGTAAATCTCCACTTGATATCATTCAGAAGTCAGTGAAATTACCTCTCCTTCAGCTCTATGTCTCTATGAGTTTTGTTTCTTCTTCACTGACCTGGGCTGTAGACTTGGGCTAGCAGATGTTTCTGGTCACTGTAGGAGCCCAGGGATCTCTGTCGAGCAGCTGCTGTTGTTTTGGAAGCAGTCAGTTTTTCTGTCCCCCTGCCCTACTTGAATGGCATCAGATGTCATGGTCCAAAGAGGAATATCTTTAAATGATGAATTATATTCCGGTATTCTTGGGGGATACTGATTTTAATAACAAATCCGTGTAATCTTGGCAGACCTTCTTCCTTTTTGTTTGTATTTCACATAATCTACAAAGCAACTTTACTGACCAAAATGTTTCTGAAAAACAGGAATTTCTCATGAAGACTGGGGAACTCTGGTCCTGGATTTTTGAACTGTGTTTGCATTGTGTGTAGGTAGCCAAGAAACCTCATGCTTTGAAGATTTTTGTAGAAAACTAACCTTTGTAGCTATGGTTTCGCATGTTGGTTGGAGAACATGTGCAGCAAGTTGCTGATGAACAATCTTCAGGCTGAGGTCCCAGTCTGGACAAGCACATGCACATGCGTTACTCAGAACACTGCAGAATCTTAAGGAAGTCAACATAATCCCTCATAGGTTACAGAGAGGAACAATTCCTATGAATGATGTGACTATGCACAGGCTTGGGTGTAGCTTCATGTTTTAACACAACAGAATCAAGTGCCTGGGCTGGCCTTTGAAGAGCAGGAGAGAGGAATCATTCATGGAAACACGTCAATGAATGTCTTGAAATACCAGAAGAAATTTTGAAATGTTAAAGGTTTCTCAGGAAATCTCAAAGAACCCAAAGATAGTGCCCACAAAGAAAGAGATATTGCAATCATACTATTATTTATTTACAGAAAATAAGCTTTCAGCTCTACTCTAAAAGTAATACATATCTGCTTACATTTATACCACTGACACTGAGATTTGAGACTTAAAACTGGGCTAAATCTAGACCTGAGGTGAGGTGTTTAATAATCACTGACTTCAGCATAATGATGATCACATTGAACTCTTTCTGACAGGGGCCACATACTCTGCAAATTGGAAGAACCTCATCCAAGGTTTGTAAAGCCTAAGGATGTATTGCATAAGCACATCCTTATCAGACTTCTTAAAAAGCATTGAGGCTATCAAGACAACATGATAACAGATGCCATTGCCGGAGAAAATCAGGACCTAGAAGAGCACCTTTCACCTTCAAAACTGAGGAATTGTGGGGTTTTTTAAATGCTGTTCATGAAGCCAGGCTCTACCAGCAGGCTGGGCAATCCCTTCAGCCATTCACACCTAATACTTTGCTGTAAGGGTGCTTATGAACATGGCAGTGCCTGCATCTCCCGTGAAACACATGAAAAGCTTGCACAGGTGATAGATGCAGAAGAACCTGACGGGGAAATAATGGCTCTGCCTTGGATATGAGACGAGCAATTGAGGTCAGTCAAGCCCTATAAAAGATGAATAGCCTACAACTGATCTCCAAAAAGCAAAATGAAAAGTGTTAAGTAGTGCTAGAGAAGAAGTGGAGCTCACTCAGCATGTGCTTGCAGTGCATGACCATAATGAGATCATTTGTCCAGGACAAACCCCAAAGGGAAAATGAGTGACCTCTGGGATAAGGGAAGGGGAATTGAAAAAGACTGAATATTTCAGGAGTTCTTGATTGCTGAAGTGTTTCCTGTAGATCCCTTTGCTACTCAGATACATTCCTCAATTCTTACATTGAGGTTACTGCATCATTATTTACTTCCTGGTGTAAAAGTTGTACCCAAATTCTCCCTTGTGTGGCTTCACCAGTATTAGTTGACTTACCCAGGGGGATCAGTTTGCAAACCACTAGAGGGATCTCAGAGGTTTGAGCTAAGAATGGGAATAGGTGAGATTTCCACATCTGATGTGCACAGTTAAGTTCTTCAGTTACACTCTGCACTGAAACAGGTGAGGAAAGAGGCAGGTGCAGATAGCAGTCAGCTATCACTGACATCCCCACACAAATACCTCTGGACCATTACACTCCCTGTGGCACTGACCCTTCAGCATGTGTCACCTTTCTGGGGCAGGCTTTCTGCAGAATCTCCAAAAGTAATCATCTTCAGTCTTCATGCATGGCACCTGCTTTGGGGTTGAGCTATTCAAAATTGGATCAAAGACTTAAAACAACAAATGTAACGAGTGTAAATCACTTGTCTGGACTTGGGTCAGATGAGGAAACAGAATTTGCTTGTGCCGTGTTGTCTTATAGCTCTTTGACTTCCAAATGCAGAGCCACACTACCACTTCTGTAGCTTCTGTAAATTCTCTTGGATACAGATACGTGTGCAGTGCTTTACACATACACAGGGAAGATTCTAAGGACACTTGTTATCTTTTCATTGAAAACCATCAGTCATGCAGATTAACACCAGATGAGAGCTTTGTCCATCCAGGATAGAGATTTATTTTGACAATAATGCCTGTCAGGATTGAATAACATTAGGGCATACTTTTATTCCTTTTTTTTTTTTTTAAACATCTTTATGCTATGACATTTTCATTGTGTTCCAATACAGCTACATGCTGTGGAGGATATTCAGTAGCGTATTTTGTGAATAAGCCAGGCTGGAGAACTTGCATGACCACAAATTGTACTGATTGTATTGTTCTGCCTGCTCTAGACAGAGAAAAATTAATATGAAGTTCTGCTGATGCTGATACCATGTTTATGAGACAATAAAAGCTGGCTCTTCTGAAGGCTATGTCAAAAAAAAGGTAAATATGAATACAGGCCCCCAGCTGAAGAGGAGAGAGCTCTGTATGAATGGCCCTGGACACTACACTCAGTGTTGGTGGGTGACCAGGTTCTCAAAAGAAGTTTAGTTACTGTTAACAAAGTTATTGTGGTCAGAGAGAATCACCAGTTGAAAAGCAGTTCCGTGGGATCCAGGAAACTCTTAGGTGAAATAACATTCTGTTGTCTGTGTCAAAACAGTCAATTCCCTAAAAATATCTCAAAGTCAAATAAGCCAGATGATAGGACCCATTCTACTCCCTCTGGCACCTAACCCAACTAGCATGAATCACTTTGTTCATTTATCAGAATAGCTTCTCCTTCCCAGTCATTGTGATCTGTATCAAAGATTACTGCCATATCTGCTTTCTTTTACCTTTATTCCAGTTATTGCACTGGCAATAAGTGCTGTACAAACACATAGTGGAGGGCAGTCTTTCTGCTGAGGACCTATGTTCAAACAGACATGACAGCTGACAGGCAGGAGAGGCAAAAAGCTGTCCCTTCCCTGCTTGGCAAGGGAACAGCTCTGCCAGCCTGAGCAAGCAGAGCCAGAGGGAAGCCACACACACCCAGACCAGGGTCTGTGCCCTCCTCTGGTGCTGGTCAGAATATGGGCCATCAACCATATGGTAAAACTCTTCATGTTAGAAAATCCTCGGCAGTGGGTTAGAATAAAGAATCATTTTCTGAGCAGACCTGGAATTCTGTCTGCTTTTGAGGAGTCCTGGCCTCAAAGAAGAACATGAATATAAGCAGCAGTTGCAAGTTTGCATTTTTAACTTTCATGCTGTAAAACCCTGTCATGCATAGTCCTCTTTTTATTTGGTGAGAATTGCTGTAATATTTGAGTCTGCAATAGTCTATTGAAAACAGACCCCTGACTAGGAAACAGAGAGTTTAGATGTTATAAACTGCTAGTAATTTATTATTTTGAGACTGGCATATATTTTGGCAAAGTTTAAGTTGGCTGGAGTGATAGTGAGTGATGAAAGATGTTATGACGGTTGAGAAGTGGCTGAATTCCTTTGTTTCCAGACTTTTCACTTTTTTTTTAAGGCGCAGAATGTTTATATAGAAAGTGTAATATTGTTTTATGAGTATTTGCTTGACCCTGCGAAACCCAAGCATTCAAGCTTTACTCTTTTAACAAAGTGTTTTGTTATGGAATTCCTCTGGGTTCTGATGTTTCTGAATTAGGGTTAAATCAGGTTGGTATGTGGGGGCTATGGGAGAACAGGCCAGAAGTGACAAACTGTCTGGTGTCTAACAGGGTGTGCTTCCGCTCCAGGAGGTGATGTGGTGGCAGGAAGAGAGGATTCCTCAGCTGGGCATGAAGAAGCCATAACATAGGGGCACAAAAAAGGGATTTTAAGAGAAAAAGAAGGGATTTTAAGCACTGGGAAAGCTGTCAGCATTTTAAGAGTTGGACATCTTCAGTGCAAGACCCTGCCTGTCCCTCGGCTGCTCTCTGGTCCACCAGAGCCTGCATGTTTGCCATGCTTTATTTCTGTCATCTGGAACAGGAGCACTTTTGGTCCCATGGTTGTAAACTATCATTCCTCCTTCCTGATCATCTCTGTTTTTCCCTCCGAGACTGTGGTATTTGATGAGCCATGATACACTCAGGAAACAAATTCTTGTTTCTGATATTTCTCTGCCCATTTCCTCTGCATTTATCTCCTCCAAGTTGGCTGCTCATAAAACTCACTGGCTTTCTGCCTTCAGCTTGGCCCACTAAACCCTGGAGTCAGTCTCCAGCCTTTTTGTTTTTACAATTCAGGACAGAGCTCTGAGCCACAGCATCCCAGGATGTTGTAGCAGCAGAGAAAAAACCTTTAAACCATTAAGAAACGGAAGCTGCTAAACTCAGTGTTTCATTGCTGAGAGCATCAGGGCTTCCTTCAAGCTGAGTACAAGGAAAAAGGGCAGAGTGTCTACTGATTCACAAAGCTTACTAGGAACAAGAGTCTGTTTTCTGATTGTGTCATACAGTCTGTTTTGTAATAACTTTCTAAGTCTTTATTCTCTCATTTAATACTCCACTTTAATGAAGACCTCCCATAATGCTGCTACTCAGCTCCTAGTTGCTCACATTATAGTCTTTGTAAACTCCTTCTCCCAAGTAGCACTAAGCACTTCCAGTTCTCAAAAGACAAAGCAAAGGTTATCCTTCCTGTCCTAGCGGTGCTACAGAGCAAATAAGCCAGTAAGGAAAAAACAAAGCAAAAGAGCTTGTTTCAGACAAATTTAAGAACAAGGCATATAAACCCTCATCCCTATTAAAGTAAAAGACCAAAGTGCCAGTGGCTTCAACACGCATTATACCTTCCAACTATACAATTTTAATTTTTTTTCAAACTATTAAACATATATATAGATTTAGCTTAGCACTGAGAGGCCTCAGCTGGAATACTTTTCACAGTTTCGGGCACTGCGCTTCAAAAAAGATGTGAACCAACTGGAGAGAATCCAGATGAGAGCAATGAGAATGATCAAAGGTCCAGAAAATGTGATGTATGAGGAAAGACCAAAAGAATTGGGTTTGTTTAGACTAGAGAAGAACAGTCTGAGGGGAGACATGACAACAGTCTTCAGACACGTTAGACTGCTGCAAAGGGGAAGATAAACTGTTCGCAGTTTCTACTGGAAGTAGGCTAAAAAGCAACAGATTACAATGGAGATTCAGATTAGACTTTAGAAGAAACTTTCTATTGGTTACAGCAGTTATACCTGAGAAGACAATGCCCATGGAAACTGTGGGATCTCGTTGTTTGAGATTGGGGTACTGGTATAGTCCGGTCTGCTTTGTGGTAGAAGCATGAAAAAGACTGGTCCTAGTCCTTTTCAGCTATTTCCCCCCATGTTAGAAGTGCAGGAGAGAGACTGCAAGTGATAAGAACAATTCATATTTTCTGACCTGAGTGGTCTTTGAACAGGAGATTAATTGCAGCCATAACTACAGAGTTAGTATTACTGCTTTGTAGCCATTACAAACTGTTTGCAACTATCACACTCAGAAAACCAGGGAAAAATAAAATTCTGATTTTTATCTGCTCCCAAGTCCCTACTTATGCTGGACACTCTTCTGGCAGTGGAGGCCTCTGTCAAAGATCTTGAGTGTAAATAAGCATAAAATCCTAAATGTTGTAAAACACACCATCCAGTGATAGATTTCTATGAACTCTGTTATATAGAAAGATTTAATACAGAAAGGAACCCAAACATGTGACACTTTGTCAGAAAGCAAAAGATTACATAGTACTACATGTTTTTTGGAATGAATTTACAATGAATTTTAACTATAAAATAGAATGAAAGAAAAAACAGGTGAAACTAAGACAAATGCAGGGTGAATTGAAACAAAGTGCCTGACTGAAAATTCCAGAGATAATTGGGAATGCAGATTAGGACTTCTGAGGTCCCTTGTTCAATAGGTGGGTTTTTTGTTTCTGTTTCTGCTTGTTTGTCTGCTTTTCATTTATAACGAAAAGAACGTTAAAGAAAGGCAAGATTGCAAAAGCCAGCTTTTTTCCTCAGTTTCTTTGGTGCTTTCTGCTAAGCAGCCTTGGAACTACAAAGGTTCACAGTCTTTCACATAGACTCATGCCCTAGAAGTGTTTACAGTGAGAAGAAGAGTCCTTAAAGTACATGACCACATAGAGAATCATACGGGATCTGCTGACAATACATCTTCAGCTGTCTGCATCCTGGTAGGGATGTGCATGAAGAGGCCTCCCTGCTCAGACAGGCATAGGTCACCGGGTCTGTGGAAATAGTGATTTGGTCTGGAGCTGCTATATATACTGGCTTTTGAGGAGAGAGTTCTGCAGAGGAGGAACTGTCTCTTTTGGCTTAATGTTTCCAGGGCACAAACTCAAGGTTTAGAAGGAGTACTGTGATACGAATATCCTCAGCCGGATGACAGAGCTTCCTCTGAAGTTGATGACAGTGTTAACAGTGATCATTTCCAAGTCCAACTCAATAGTACGGGGCCCCTTCACGGGGCGGGTCATCACCAGAGTAGCACTGATAGGTCCCGTTTGCTGTGCACAAAACAAGAGAAAGCAAGTGAGATTGCCAAAACTAGTTCTTCAAAACTACTGTCTCAGTACAGTCTTCAAGCAGCCAAAATAGGTGTTTTCTGTTGCATTGTTTGAAACCACTGCAATTGATGAGATAGAGTTTCATTTCAGCATTTGGCTTCTTTTCAGTGTTTTGCATGGACTATCACCTTCTACAGTTTGTAAAGCCTTTGGGAGCCCTGCACATTAAAGTAGCTATTGAACATAGACACTTGCTATTGCCCAAGAAAGAAAAAAGATGGAAACATGGATTTAGGGTATAAACAAGTAATGATACCTGTTTTTTTGTTTGTTTGTTTGAGGTACTCTTTAGTTTGATGTAAAGGACAGTGTTACTGTGAAGCAGCGAACACCCAGAAGGGGTTACGTTAACAGAACTTGGAAAACACGTGTTCTCATGTGGATGGGGTCCAGGTTTGTGGTACATCATGTATGTTAAAGGCACAAACCTCACCCTCCAAAGAGGGCTTTGAATATGTGATAGCACTTCAGAAAACCAGTCCTTCAAGAAATGGAAGTTTTGCAATGTCTGACCAGAACAGTGGATTATGTGCATTTAAAAATTAGATCAACTGCGGTTTGTTTTGCATCGGGAACTTAGGTAGACACAGTGGGTCCTGTTATACCCCAAAACTGGGTGTTTGTTACCTTTGATCAGACAAAGCCAACATAGCCATGAGGAGGTGCTGGGTGTATTGCCAGGCGGGGTCCTGGTGCCTCAGCAAGGGCACAGTGTCCCTCCCACGCGGCCCTGCCCACCTGCTGCCCAGGGAATGGCTGCGTGGTAAATCAATGGAACCAGCAGGCTTGGGCAATGGGGATGGGAGCTGGGGCCTCAGTGCCTGCTGGATCGGCCCAGATGAGGGGAAAAGGTCAGTGGGATCAGTAATGACTTTGCAACAGGAAAGCTCTTGTGCAATGCAAATGATTGTAATATAACGGGACCACTTGTCAATTCAGGATTTTGAAACATTTTCCTTTTCTTACAGTGGGAATCTGAGGTTCTTGAGAGAAGTAAGTCCTGGAATCTATCCCACTACTCATGTCCGTGAGGGATGGGAACCTTCAGTAGCCACAGAACAAGACTTAATGCGAGTGTCTGAGCCTAGGGCTGAAAATCAACCTCCTGAGTGTCACCGTCCCTTGTGGACATACCCCATTCTCTGCTGACACCCCTGAAATCTCTGCATATCAGTGGTGTGGCAAAGATGACTGGGGAACAGAGATATCTTCGGAGGAAAACTGATTAAAAAAACCCAGATAATTACATTTTCTCTGAAAGTATCTACATAAAATGTATGTTCTCATTGAAAAAATTCATAACAAATTAAAGCAAAGAACCCAGAAAGTCAATTATTGGCATAAAAGGGTGTGGTTTTTGCTTACTTTTTTGGTTTTCACATTTTTCAATTTCCAATGAAGAGTTTAATAAAACAGACAAGAAACATTGAATCTTTGGGTGACAATTGCTGGTTGTCCATCAAATAAAAAACAATTTGGTACAATAGCTTCTCTTGAGCTTGGGAGACCTGAGCTATTCTTAGACATGGGTACAGCTCTGGGCTTTCCTAAACCTAGTGTCTCATAGGAGAAGCATGTTTGCTTTGGGTAGGTTACTCTCCTGAGAGATCCAGCAGTTCCTGCAGATCAGCACACTGCTCTGCATGTCTGTGTGTAAAAAATGCCTCATACTGAAGGTTTAAATGATAGTCATTAAAAGCTCAGTTCTGCTATCAGGACATTCAGCTAATGAGAAGATACTCCATGTTTTCCCCCAGTGAGCGCTAGACTTACCCGCATGTAGAATTCCCTGCCCTCGTTCCCTGATTTGATTTGGAAGATGTAATAGGCTCCAGGGTAGCGAGTTGTTGCTTGCATCTGAAAAATGTCCGAAGGCACAGACCTCCCGGACACCATATCCATCACTCTGTACAGGATGGTGAATGGCTGATCTCTGCACCCGGGGTTTTCAGCTGGACACATGCAGCGGCTGATTGTCAGAGATAGAATTGTCATCAGGGGTTAAAATTGCTCTACTATTTGATTCTTTATTTGATGCTAAGACAGGTGCATAAATAAATAAACAAGAGAATGTTGTTGACCAGCTAAAAGAATCAATGAAACTTGTAATGAATTTTCTCATTTTTAGTATTCTGTTTTGCTCCTCTGGCCTATATCCTGCCTCCTTTTTCTTGTCTTCTAGGCCAAAATACCTTGGCATTCTCCTTAGATTACTCAAAAATGTGAACTTTTCTTTGAAGCAGCTCTGCAGGTGTAGAATACTTGGTACATGTTTGTTCTGATAGTAATTTAAACTGAACTGTCCCCAAAATAATATTAATAATTAGATCACTTCACTGACAGTGCTGCATAAATGTAGTGATCTTTGTTTCACCATATTTTGTATACTACATGAAAACATACAGTCGATATCCTGGATCAAACCAAAGCTCTAACATCAAATGCAGAACCTTAAGAAAGAAGAGGGTAGCAAGCCAAGCATACAACACTTCCATCAACAGTCTCCAGTTGTTTGCGACTCACGGAATCCTTGAGACAAAAATTTTTTTTGTATTCATCAGCTATTAATGCATTTCTGATCCATCAGCTTTTCCAGCTTCCCCTTACACCCACATGAATGTTTGGCATCTACAGCCTGCTGTGGCCAGGAGCTCCACAGCCCCTTCATCCCTCTCTGCATGGCCTCTTTCTGACTTCATCGGATGCTCCCAGCTGTTCCACTGAAAGGAGGGCAGCCAGTCAATCCCTGCTCATCCTCCTCACACATCTCAGGGCTTCATATTTGACCCTGTCCATGGCTGAAGGGTTCTAACTTAGCTGTTTTTCACAAGGAAGCTATTCCATACTTTTGATCATCCTCATTGCTTCTTATGAACCTTTATCCAGTTATATTTCTTTTGACAGGAGGGGAAGGAACTGCACAGTCTTAAAGATGTGGTACACAATAGCATGTGCTCCAAGGATATTCTCTACCTATTAACACTGGAAATTCAGATTGCTTTTCTGACCTCTAGTGAGTACAGCAGATCATGGAACTAGAACAACCCTCAAATCTCAGTTTGGATGGATTATGATCAGATCAGTGCTCCTTATTTAATTTGTTAATCTGGGATTGTCTTTTTACTTTAAATTAATCTACACTGAATTTTATCTGCCATTTTTATTGCACAGTCATTGAGGCTTATTCTGCAATATTTTTCTACCCACTCTTTTATCTACTGTCTTCAGATATGATTGCAGACTTTGCCTGTGTCATGGTTTATTCTTTTTCCCAGATTGCTTATGATGGACCAAGTAGGTCCAGCTCAGACCTCTGCAGAACTTCAGCGTGAAACTTGACAACTTGATACTATCCTCTGTTTAATTTTTATCTTTCAGCCTCTTATTCTTCTGTTCCAGGGACTTTTCTCTGTTACTTATGACTGCTTAACTTCCATAGTAACTATGTGAAGGTCTTTTCAGAAGCCTTTGGAAATGCAAAGAGACTGCATGAGCCCATGTGCCCTAGCCACATGCTGCTGATTTCTTCAGAGAACTCTAATAAAGTTGTTGAGTCAGGATATCCCTCTATAAAAGCCACGTTGGGGGAATTTAGTGGGCATGGGTAATTTTGACTGTTTTTTCTATGACCTCCACTACAGACATCAATTTCAGACAGTGCATCTGGCATGGCCCCCATCAAGATGCTCCTGGCATTATGAACACCCAATTCCTTCCACAGAAAACACAGATGGAAGGAATTCACTTGCCTTTTATACTGACCACTTCTAGACATATGTCACAAATTAAGTGCAGTCCCATCTAGACATGAGCCAAAGCCACCAAACACAAAGTTCAGAGATCAAGAGTTTGGGTGCAAGCTGCTCTGCAAAGACTCTGTAGTTGGGCTCTGGGGAATTTAGATACAGAGGATTCAGTTATTTCAAATTCCAGTTTAAGACTCTACCACCTCTGAAGGTAGGTAAACCCAGAACTAGACAAACACTATGTGTCCACTCTTCAGCTGCCCTAGTTCAGAAAGCAATGTAAAGACATGAATAAATTATAAAGGAAAGAAGCTAATTATTCATCTCTTGCCTTTCTATAAAATACGTGAGGCTACCAAGCAACTCCAGGTAATTGGGCTTAGTGCAGACACTGTGGATGAAATAATAGGGACTGCAATATATCAAGATCAGTTTGGAACTGAAATACTTTGAGCCCCAGAAAATACATACAAAAACGTAAAAGAAATGGGCAATTTTTAGAAATGTAGGATTTATTTTTTGCTTGCTCAAAAGATTCCCAATTGAGACAGTAACAGTGCTAACAGCCCCATCCAGACATACCCAATTTCTGGGCAAGGTGGATCAGTCTGTGAACTATTCAGAACTTTTAACCTTTAAGCAATAAGAAACTCTTTGTATCCTGCTCTATCTATCATCTAATGTTTTAAGGTACTTCCCAGGCATAAGCTAGTTACCATTTGCAGGAAATACTCCTACTAATAAACAGGCTGCATTTGAGTATATATGAAGTCAGTGAGTAATGTAAGTAAATGTCTCTTATTACATCACAAGCCTTGCTGTTTTCTCAACTGATATCCATTTTCCAGTCTAACTTCACATACATCTGAGTATGATATCATATCATATCATATCATATCATATCATATCATATCATATATCATCACACCTGGGGACCTGGTAAGGAATTACAATTTATTTTTATAAAAGCTTACCAGTGGTAAATGCAGCAGCAGCATGTATGTATAGCTCTTTAGACAGACTTCATGGCTGTGTTGTAAAATTGCAGCTTATTTGGATACAACTCTCACAGATAGAATTTGCTTTTGTGGCTGTGGGTATGTTACTCACTTCTCATTAATCTGGAGATAAGGCTCCTCGCATCGTACTGGGTCTAAACATTTATATTCTCCTGGGATATTGAAACATGTTTGCTGTGAAGTGCAGGTGAAGTTTCTTATTTCACATTCATTGATATCTAAAACACAAGGAATGAGAGAATGGCTAAAGCAGGGAAATATGTACGAGATAGCAATCCTACAAACTGGTTTCCATCTTAGGGAATTACCCCAAAATTCATAAAACTCTTGCACCATGAGAGGTGGCCTTTTTATAACTGATCCCTCTTTTAAGAACAGTTCTTACTTCATTAATTTCTGCTTATTAGAGTGCTCCCACGTGCTAAATGCTGCAAAAAAAATGGAAAAGAACTGGCTGCTCAAATGCTCCAACCTTAGAGAATGGGAAAAGTAGAGATGTGCAGCATAGGGGAAAGCATTTGAGGTCTTTCCTGTGTAGCTGTTTCCTAGTTAGTAAAGTCTTACTTAAAACAACACACCAATTCACCTCAGCAGGAATATTCATGTGATGACATTCTTACCAGAATTGCATAATTGGCCCCTACGAGTATTTCACTGTGCAATGCCAAGACCAAGCATTTCAATTTTTGAAAACCTCTTTCTAGACACAGGATCTATTTTCTGGTCCACTCAGGTTTTAATCAGTGCAGGAATGTTCTTACCTTGGCAGCTTCTACTATCGTCAAGCAAGTTATAGCCCGAAGGACAGGTACAGTAGTAGGAACCAGGCCCGTTCACACATTCGTGCTGGCAGAGGAACTCTGAGAAGCTGCATTCGTCCATGTCTGCAGTGGTAAAACAAAGTTTAGTGTCTTTGGCTTTACTGTCAAAAGAGCAGTCCTGCAGGCAGGTAGCCATCCAGACTACCTGCCCATCACCTCAGCTGGAGGCTGGCACTCTCCAGCTCCCTAGAACTCTTCAGGAACCTGACAAAATGCTATACAAGTTCTTGGTTAAACACTTTTTTTCCTAAGGAAACCAAAGCTGCTGCTGAACACAATGTATGGCTTTTATTTATTTATTTTTCTTTTCTAATACCCGTCACCACTTGGCCATGCTTTCATTTCTGTTTTACGTCAGAGATAGAGATACTCTGACAACAAAGCTGCAATTGTAATTTAAAAGGAAAGACTTGGCAGTAGTTTTCTTTTTGATTTTTGGTTTTTTTCCCCTCTTTTTTGGAGAGTAAGCTTCACTTTCCCAGGCCCACATGGGTTCCAGCAGAACTCGTTCAGCAAGCCCTGTCTCTTTTATGTTTCTTAGTCTCTAGTCAGCTACTTCCAAGTCATTCTAGCAAGACTACAAGAGCTCGTCCCAGCCTGGGTCAGACATACTGGAAGGCCCAGCCCTCTCTCAGATACCCAGGAAGCTAGGCAGTCTGTCAGATAACTGATTGAAAGCAGAAACTGTGCTCTTTCCCCTTGCACTCATGGATTGACCAATCCTTGTGTTCTGCAGAACTGTGTTTAAGTGAGAAAGATGAACTTCAGAGCTGCACATGGAGGCATGGCTGACTGAGGGGAAAACACATGCAAAGGCACTAGGCCGAGGGAGGCTGCCACTAATCATTTCCTTATTTCCCCGTTCAGGGGAAGAAAGAAACAAAGGCCAGAGTCCCAGCCAGGAACTCCCAAGTTCTTATTCCCAGCTCTGACATGTTGACTCTCCCAGGCAAATCACTTTTACTCTTCAGACTGAATTTCCCTTTCTTCTAAGTTGGGCTCAGTCCATTTATCCACTTCTGGTGTTTAGTGCAGATGGATTGGAAAGTATTTGGAGTCCAAATATATCCAAGTGGCTTTAGGGCTGAAATCAGATTATCAAAAGGGAGATGAAAGGAACTCTACACCTACACAATCCTGTTATTGTGTGAGTTTCCCCAGTGAGTTCACTGAAATAAACACCTTCCTGAAAATACATGGACTGAGGGCTGACTCCATAAAGTGACTGAGATGTCAACCACCCTCTGGCATCCTAGCCCAGACCTCCAGCATATTGGATTATTCATATAACTGGTGCTTGGCTGCTGTCAGGTGCTGAGGGACTTAGAGCCCTGAGGGTCCTACATTTCTGCTGCTAAGCCCACAGTGTTCCTAAACACTCCTGGCATTCTGCTGACTGTGTGCAGACAACAAGATGGTTGTCATTTCAGAGCACATCTAATGCACTTGGAAGACCTCTGTGATTAGAAAATAATGATGGTGTTGGGAGAGCCAGGTTGAAATCTATGCCTCTCTCCTTGAATTGGGGCAAGAATGCCTCCCAACTTCAAGGTAAGTTGGTTGCTAGGTTGTGGACTAACCCTGCTCCTGTTGAAGTAAATCTGAGTCCTGAGTGTCTCATAAGAGCGTCCTCCTAACCAGGCATTCCTTTTGCGAGCCTCAGATGTCTAGTGATTGCCTGTGAAGTGGAAGCAGCTCATCCAGAGAAGCTTGACCTGCTTTGTCAAACATTTTCTTGCACAAGATTGTCAGGAAAAGATTTTCTGCTCTATATCTGGGTGGTGGAAAGTCCCTTTTGCTGGCTTAACTCTCTGACATGGATGAGGCTCAAGCACCACCTTATTGGGTATTGCAATGAACCTATCTGGTTCAGACCCCCAGGTAGCTCAGGAGGTGAGCACATAAAAAATATTCTGGAGTCTAACTTAGAAGAAGAAATTCCATTAGAAAGCAGAACACTAAGTTAGGTGTTGCAGTCTAAATGTTTAATGCTTAAGAACCTTTAGATATTTAATATTTTTCTTTCCCTTATAACAAGGAAGTTTGCAGGAAAAATATCTTGGGAAACACTAATCATGTACACTGCCTCTCACATATCTTCTCTCTCAGAAACAGCCTGTTACATCTGTTTACTGTAAATTAAAACTCAAGTATTTTCCAGTGCATTTTTCCTTCCAAGAAATATTGGCTGAATTCTCTAATTTTATCAGGCTGAGGGAACAATAAGCAAAGAAATAAGTTTTGCCTTCAATTAAAATAATAAAATATTTTAAAAAGCAGAGAGGAAAAAGTATAGTGACATAAGCACAATTTATTCTGCTGTGTGCTGAACAGATCAGCAATAACTGTACTAAGAAATCATATACTGTTTCTAAAGTGAAGCCAGAGCCATACAGGGGAAACTGGGGAAGGTTTCAGACAGAAGTGAGTAGTCGTTAAGAGCAAGAGGAATACATGCATTCAACAGACAAATGGAAAAGTGCTTAATAGAAAGTATTTCTTTAATCATGGAAGAATGTTCTAGGACTATCTCTACTTGCTTTAACAAAGCTTCCTGTTCAGCATTACAAAATGCTTTCTTATGTTTTGCTGTTACCTTGGAGCTTTTGAATATTTAGCTTATTTCTTTAAAACCATTTTTAGCCCTCCTCCACTGAGCTTTTCTGGGTATTTGCTATGTGCTCTAGCTGGAAAGAGGATCATATGAATTTCAGCTATCCTGCTGCTACCATGGACCAAGGCAAAAAACTTTTTTAAAAGTATGTACAAAACAATACCTTTGAAAAAGTAAACATAATAGAATTAAAGAAATCAAAACAATAAATAAAGACAGTTACCACTGCAGTTAACTCCATCAGCTTCCAGTTCATAGCCAGGTTCACAGCGGCAGAGAAAAGAGCCGTAGGTGTTGACGCAGGTCTGAGTGCAAGGGTTTTCACTTGTACATTCATTCACATCTATGGGAAACCAATGCCAAATTCATCAGTGACTTCTCCCCAAACTCAATTTTCATTTTTTTTTACTGCAGAGCATTTCAAAGAGATTAGCTGTACAGTCAGAATGATTTGTTCTGCAAAAATATAACCAAGTCAGTGTCATTTATTTGGATTCAGGCTGATGCCTGGGAATAGCATGTTGGGAACGCAACATATATGGAAGTGAAGCATTTTGGGGATGTCTTCAATAAAAAAAATACCATGGAAGATGAAATTTTTATTACTAATGTTTCTGTCCTTATCCTGCAATTTGAAAACCATTGAGCCAATATTGTCATAACAGACCTGAGAAAAAATGCAGCAGGATTTTCCTGAGAGAGATAATGCAGTGACTAGGGGTCCTTATGGAAACCTCGGGCTAAGGCAAAAGCAATATTTTTTTCCTTGTAGGACATTAGCAGCTTCTGGGCATCATTAGCACAGACCTTTTCCTGCAGCATGTGGGAAGATGCTCCCTGCTTTGCTAGGGAGACTGTGAAGAGGTTGTGTTGACTTTGAGGTAGCACATCACAGCAAAAGATAGTCTAAGCTTAGGACTCCAGTCTGGATCTTGGGAGACTGTGATTTACTGGTCCAACGAAGGTTTCCTGTCTCAGTTGGGTCACAGAGCCTCAGATTTTAATAGTAAATTTAGTGCCTGAACTCTTGGTAATTCCACTGAATTGAGTGAATTGAAATTTGGGCCTCTGTGCATATTTCTCCTGATACACTGGTCGTGTTGCACCCGAACCCATTCGAGGTAGTGGGAAACCACCAAAATATCTGTCTGACAAACCCGTGAACATTTTCAAAAGCAATGCTGGGAAGGTTACTTGTGTTCTAAAAACCAAGCAAGTTTTAAGGGTGTTGCTGAGTGGGGACCAAGGATTTCAGCCGTGGTTTACCATACTCATACCTTGGCACGATCTCCCGTCGTCATTAAGGGTAAAGCCTGGGTTGCACGTACAGGAGTAGGATCCGGGCACGTTGGCACACAGCTGCTGGCAGTAGCCGTAGCGACATTCATCGATATCTGTGGGTGGGAAGGATGGAAAGTACAGTGGTCTGCATGTTCACATGAGATACAAAGCAGCAAGCACACTGAGCCAGCAGTACCGATAACACAGAAATAACCCAGCACACTGGTTATGGATGTAAGAGCCAAACTTCCAGGCGTTCAGATACGGAGTTATAGTTAAAATATACCTCTCCCCAGTAGAATGTGGTAGTGTGGTTTTATCCACGTCTGACATCTACCAGTGTGTCTGATGAGTTGATTGTCATTGCTGTAATCTTCAGCTTAGTGTAAATCAGGCAGCCCAGTCTGTTCTTTTAAGCAGCTCCCTCAAAGGATACCTGACAGCTGGCACAGCCCACCAGCACAACCACAGCCAACATTGCAGTGAAATTTTGGCAGAATCAAAATAGAAACCTTCTTTTCCTCCACATATACCAAAG
The DNA here is from genome assembly GCA_013399195.1 of Dicrurus megarhynchus. NCBI lineage: Eukaryota > Metazoa > Chordata > Aves > Passeriformes > Dicruridae > Dicrurus > Dicrurus megarhynchus. The sequence goes on from VXAD01010352.1 coordinate 1,756,104, forward strand.
CTACTCACTGGAACAGCAGTATGTGTTACTAAAGGCTGCTTTTTTTAGTGAGGATATTTTCAAAAGACTTTTTTCCAAATAGTCACATTCTCTTTTTGTATGAATTTTTAACTGACAAATTACAGACTGTATAAACAATTAATTTAATGCCAAAGTAGCAGTTTGGGCTGAATTGCAGCATTAGCAATGCATGCAACTGAGTGCTACGAGCACAAGAAAATGCTCTAAGAGATGTAAGACGGTAAGTGCTAGAAGATTTTTGCCCCAGAACTAAGAACTGAAATGAAGCACCTGGAATAGTTGTCCTTTCAAAGCCTTAACATTTCCCTTGGTATCAACTAGCTTTTGATTTATGGAGATCTATTTTTTTTAATGGCTGCTCTCAAAGCTTTGAAGCTAAATTTGTGCAATAGAAAACCCAGTGTATTTTCTGCAGTCAGTTAGCAAGATAACCTAAAGGCAGGGTCAGTGCTGGTGAGTACACCAGCAGTAGGCTTCACCAAATCCTGAAAAAATAACATGGATTTTAAATGAATTAATACCTCATTGCACTGACTCAATGCATTATGTTAAATACATGCTTTGTCTTTTGCAGGACTGTTATCTCAAGAGTGCTACATTTTGAGGATAAGGACTTCAACAGGGCTGCTTCTTGTGGGTGGGTCATGTGGATACTGCTGCACTGGCTCCTCTGTGTAGACTTTACGGGGATAATTGCAACAGATATAAGTGTAGGTTTTTGTAACAGTGATTTACTAACAGTGCAACAAAGAAATCTGTCTCTAAAACCGAACTTGGGCTCCTGGGTACAGTAAATATTCCTTTACTGCCTTATGGCAGCAAAAATCACTTCTCCAAAGCCAGTGTAAAGTATGGAAAACTGAGACCTCTTTGAAATTTAGGGAAAAATATAGCAACTCTAAACACAATTTGTTTTTCCTTTTTTGCATTGCCTTGCAATAATCCACCCCATGATTACTTAAATAGGGCAATACTGGGATATTATTGCCTATTTTAAATAGCATAAGCAGGTACTCAAATCAATTCAGCAATGCAGTCATTTCAGTTCTCTGCTATATCCATCAAGCAGAAGAATATTTTAGATCTGTGTTCAAATCCTGAATGCTGCACACAACCCTTTCATTTGGCCTATAACTGGGAGAAGTAAATGGGTAACAGAACAGGTGATGCAGAGCAGAATCTGCCTTCCTGCCCTCCCTCATCCCCACCCTACCACATATGCCTGTACATTCCCCAGCACAAGCTTTTCTTTTCCCAAGAGAAGTTGATTTATCATAGATTAAGGAGCAGGAGCCTTGGAGACTTCTTATCCCAGGGAACTACGAGACTCCCTGAAGTGGCTGTGGCTGCACAGACCCCAGCTTGGACAGGGCTCAGCCTGGTTCCTGCCAGGTGAGTTACACAGCAGCTGCTTGCAGTAGTCAGGAAAGCAGCCGTGAATGAGTCCTTCATGGAATTGGTACTTGGGAAGAGAAAGCTGGAAAATAACTGGAGATGCTCCAGGGACGAATGGGCAGGGAAAGCCCATTCTCCTTCCAGTAGAGGTGCGACGGGATGGTCCAGCTCTGCAGAGCTGGCACCAAACACCCTGCATTGCAGGGAAAAAACTAATAATGGGAAAACTTTTCTTAAAAACAGTTGTATGCTGATTCCTAGGTCCTACCTGTGTACCTAAAATTAACATCTACATCATCATCCCATGAGCATGTCAAGTGAGGGGAAAGGGCTGGAGGAGAGGAGAGATGAAAGGTTTTCCTGTGCTGTTTGTTGAGCAATGTTTTTTCAACAGGACTGAGCTAAAAGGATGAACAGGACATTGCTGCAAGGAAAATAATACAATTGAAATAAAACTGCTTGGAAGATACTGATATGGCACCCAGTTCAGAGGTAATTTTTTTCTCATCCCCAAACAAAAGAATTGGTTGACTCTAAGGATTTACTGTCTGTCCCATTTCTTGGTATCAAATACAGATCCCTTCAGGTCCACACTGTCACAGTAAGGAAAGGACAGGTCCGTTGGGGCAGAAATCCTTATGCATATGCGCTGGCAATTGACCTTATAAGAAAGGGAATCCTTCAGACTGGGAATATGAAAAGCCCAGTTATTACACTATTATGATGCTAGTCATATGGCATTTACATCTACATTTCTGTTCCATGAGGGAGTCTCTCTGCCAAGCATCCCATTGGCACTTAGAGGCACAAAAGACACTTTCCACAGAGCTGAGGGTTTAAACGTGTACTTGACAAAAGTGCTTAGTGACATTATTTCAGGGAGTCACAGGTACACATACACAGATACCCAGATACCATATCCCATGAGGATTTTACCTAAACACTGGCCTTCTAACAGCCAGTAGCCTTCAGTGCAGGAACAAGTATAGCCCCCCTCAGTATTTATGCAGATCTGGGTGGGGTTACACTGGTGAGAATCTGAAGCACATTCATCCACATCTGCAACACAGAAATACAGAAGGAAAATGTTAGAAATAGCAACAACAAAAGATTTTTCACGCTGTACAGTGTGTACACCACCTCTGGGCAAGGAACCAAAGTTCGGAGGAGTAGAGAGAATGACCATAGCCTGAAGGAAAATTCACAATAATAAACATCTGAGAGCAGTGAGAACTGAGGGTGCACATCAAATCTCTCAGTTTTGCAGGTGACCCAGTGTTTCTCAGTGTTTCTCCTCAAGGAAAGTCTCTCATTATCTCAAAATTTTTGTTACTTCCACATTTGCTATGTCACTGAGCTGGGATTTCCATGCTACAGGGCAGTGTTCAGCCCTAGGGAGAGGCTGCTGAAAGGGCTGTGCAACCCCACTGAAGAGTAAGAGATGAAGGGGAGTTTGAGAGATGTACAAACACAATTCAGAGACATAAAAAAAATTACTTCCTACCCCCCACCAATGCAGACCATCTCACCATCATTTTTCAGACACAAAGTCAACCTTTACCTGACCAAAAAATGTATACTACCCTGGAATCAATTTCCTGACAATAATACTCTTTTCTTTTAATTCCCATTCCCCCCCCGCCCCCCATCTTTATTGGTTTTAATGTATTTGGGTTTTTATTACAAACCCTTAGGGTGTTTTTGTTGTGGGCTTTTATTTTTCCCCTTTTTTTTTCTGCAAAGGAGGTGAATAGCATTCCTACATTTACATAAGCCAGGGCCCTGGAACCTAACTGATTAAAAATGCCTTTCAGAGTCAGAAGTTCAGTTTGAATCACGCCTTGCTCAATATCTTTCCTGATGTTTCAGGCATCAGGTTTGCCTCTAGATGTCAGAAATGGAAATACCAAAAGATAAATTGTGTCATTTTTTCAGCCAAACCAGATTTCTGTGTTTTATTTGTTGATACCTAAACTATTTTTTATTCAAGCATACTATACACTGGCCTTTGCTGAAGCACTATGTCATCCAAGCAATGCTACTCCCTTGATCCTCCCCTGATTCTTATTAATCCAGACTTTGTTAGGTCACGACTGAAAGTATCTTGCTGATGCCCTGGGCTGGAGGAGGCAGCAGAGGGCAGGAATTACATCTTTATATCTGCCCCTAAGGCAGCAAGCACAGCCAGTCAGCCGTACAATCCTAGCAGTCATGAAATAACTGATCCAGTCTACCACAGCAGCATATCTAACATGTTCAGATATATAAATAAATACATACACATTATACATAAGAAGGGAGTCTAGAGTTCTTATCTTGCCAACATCTGTACTGGAGCAATTTATGGTGAGTCAAAGCTGGTAAGATAACAAGAGGGGCACAATTAGAGGTAATTAACTCTGTCAGAAATCAGTTCTCATGTATTTATTGGCCAGATGAAGGTTGGCAAAATGGTGGGGGAAGTGGGAAAGGGGTAAGATAACAAGTCTGGACTATATAGGTCCATAAATATGTTGTTCAGTTCAGCTATTGCTTCTGCGATTGGGCTAAAAAATCTGGATCCTCCCTTCACAGCATATCACACATAATTGGTAGTATCTGAACAGAGTTTTTATCTAACCATAAATTTAATAAAAATGACATTAATGTTTTCTAAATGAAAAAGCTTTCTATTTGTCATGCTTGCTTATTGTTTTAGGAATGGTACCTTGGGATCTGGCCAATTCTGCTTTTTCTAGTCTGCACTAAGCTTAAAAAGGAGATTTTCATTTTCCATGTTCCCTGCTTCCAGTAATATTAATAGGTGAAGCAAAGTGAAAACAAAATGAGGGTCATGATCTCACCACATATGATAGCAAGGCTGTTTGAAGACTACAGATCCTCCACTCTTTTGTGGTGCATTTTTCTTGCAGGGGTACAATGTGTCTCAAAACAACAGGTGGCTGTGGGATTGGTTTTGTTCCCAAGTCTTCTTTGTAGCAGTTGCATGAGCTCCACTCCAGAGAAGTAAGATGTTGAACCTCTTCCATTTGCTATATACCAAGCAGATTTATTTGCTTACTTCCAGTCTTCTTTACCTTTTGTGGTGGTATTGGAAGCGTATATCCATTTGAATGCAACACTTTTACGATGGAGGCCTCCTGTGGAATTTCTGCCAGAAAACCTAATAAAGCTGAAGTTTATCAGGACACCTTGACTCCTCACATTTTGCACTGAATAGTACCTGGGTGACTTCACTAAAGAAGGTTTATGCAACCAACAGGTATAAACAGCTTTACTGGTACCAGCAAATGTTTTTGCTTGGGCCTGACTGTGCACACCCAGTTCTGTATTCCATGTTTGGCATTCTCTAAGATTGCCCCTTACCATGAAGTGCCATTACACTCTGACTGACCCAGCTAATGCAATCAAACAAAATATTTTTGGCAAGCAGCCTTCACAGTTGAAACAGGTAGCATAATCCCAGCCTGTCTGCTCCAGATTATCTACATTATATGGGCTCACTAAGTGAGAGCAGATATTTGTGCACTGAAAAAACTATTGGTGCAACAATTGGCCAGCCATTAGGTGTCTTCTTGAAGGATATCAGACCTGGGAGACAGAGGGTGCCTTGCCCAGCCCATTTACACAGTGCAGCATACAGTGAGAACAGGTGTGGCTGCTAAAAGAAAAACTAGGCATTTGGCGGGGAAATGAAGAAAAGCCCCCAAACAATCCCAGATTATTTCCACTGGGGAGAAAACTAGCCATAGAACTTCAAGAGATTGCCTATAATGGATAGGCATAGAAGCTATATCAAAACACTTCCAGGGTATTTTTGTTTGAATGGAAAATTGCAAGAGGTTGCAAGCAGAACATGACAATCCATCAATAAGGTGTGAATAATTTCTTTTTCTGGTTGCACATCTTATTTCTGTCCCATTCAAGCACAAATCTTAGGTATCTTCATGCTCTGGGACTTCAAAGCCCATTTGTACTACCTCTGCCTCTGTGATGGGTCATACAGAATACTAGAGCAAAACTGTGATGTTAATTGTACATGGTAATAGATTTGCAATAGCTTTGTAGGTTCAAAGCAGATAAGACAAATTCAGAGAATAAAAAACTGCAAGGTCTACTCAATGCAAAGATAACAGATGTGGCTAAGAAGTCCCTGAGGTGCATTTTTCTGAATCCTGAAAGTGTGTGTCTGACCCAGCATAACTGGTGTCACAGTCTTCACTATGGACAGAAATACTGCAATGAGTTGTCATCTGAGCCCCAAAATAAAGTCTAATCAGCTGGAGAGCAGAAGAGCTATTAAAGGGGAGCATGCTAGCAAGAAACCCTAGAAACTCCACTGCCCTCCATTCAAATGTTAACAATTTGTGATATTTGATGATCTCAGCATCAGTGCCATGAAAGCATCAGATGCTGTCACCCATCACTGATAATCCAAGGATAGTTTTCATAATACTGAACCTACCTTTAGTACCTTTCATCACCAAGATCCCTAGAAAATATTGCCTGCATCCAAACAACAAGTCCAGTCTTTAATAACAGCTGCTGTTACTGGATGCCTCATGTGATTCTGGCTAGATGACTCAGAATGTGGCAACAAAGAATTGCCGTGAGGTGGACCGGGAAGGAAATACAAATTAGATCTGTCCTCAGTGAAGACAGACTGAAGTACATGGTGGTTACTGTGCAGATCAAGGAGCCAGCACAGATACAGTGACCACACTGTAACTCATGGGCTGAGAATTTATCTTGTGGGAACTCTTCCTTGCTTTTCATCTTCCATCAGCCTGCTTCCTATTTGAAAAATGGGGATTACAAAATCTCTGCCATAGTCCAGCCTCCCTCATTGTCTAGCATCTAAAACTCTTCAGAACAGGGCTTATGTACAAAACCTGTTCACAGTGAGTCCATTTTTATTTAATGCCTTCCAATCCTAATCCAAATCAAACTGGACTACAAAACCCTGCAATGTCCCACTTGGTGATAAATACCAGTGCACCTGGATTTTAATGAGGAAATTCAAGATTAAGGAATTAAAGGACAAGCCTATGACCACTTAACAAAACAAAAACCAAGAGCAGGCCACAGACCTTTCTGTCTTGTAGTCTTTCATGTACAACCTGCCCCACTTTTTCAGAAATTTTGTGCACACTCAACAGTGGCTAGTGAGATCTAAAATAAAAGATTAACCATCATTCTGAAAGCATTATGTTCTACTAGAAGACCTTGGAAGCATCAAAGGCTCTTTCAGCTAAATTCTATGGTACTCAGAATGTTGCTGTTCTACCCTAATGGTGCATGGAACCTCAAAGATTCCAGTTACTGAAACAGAAAGAGAACTATTGATGTAGTCAGTAGCAAATTAAAAGAGTCATCTGGCTTTCACACCTCTTCTTACCCTTACAGACAGGACTGTGAGTGTTGCTGTGAAATTACATATGAAAAAAATGAGGATGTTAAAGGTTGTCATACCTAATAATTTTGAACAAATTCACATTTTCCCAAATGACTATTGACTCTGGGTGACTCCTTTGAGGGACCAGTTGTTCAGCACTTTATAAGCACCCTAGAGAACCAAGGCAGGGTAGGATGGATCACTGTTCAAAACTTCTCTTGCCAAGGAGTGCTTGGCCAGAGCTGGCTTTAGTTGTTTCAGCTCTTGATTATCCTGCTGTATGCTATTAAATTAGTGGTCATCTACATTCTCTCACCTGTCCTTCCAGTTGTTGTATTTGCTTCTCTTATCCATCTTTCCAGTTGCTGTGTCCACATTACTGCTCCCACAGCTAGTTCCAAAGGCAGAAGTTAGGGCAGGAGTCCCAACAAATTAAAATCTGACTTGAAGAGGGAATGATTCACTTTGTTACATCCCAGATGAATACTGAGAGCAACAACATGGCCCATCCAGACCACTGCTCTCTGCCTCCTAAGAAATACCACCTACAATCAACAGAACCTCATGGCTTCAAGCCATGAGTTTTAAAGATCTCTGGGTTACTGACAGCATGGGAGAATAGGTAGATGGCATCTCCATATCTGTTTGCAAGGAAATGTGCTGCAAGAGCCTAGGCCTGAATACTCCAAAATGAGCCACATCCCTCTCTCTTAGATCACTGTGTTTGCCTTAAAAAAATTATGGCTGTGGTGGTTTGGTTTAGCAGCTCTGGGGTGTGATGTTGTCTTTACTTGACATTTTGACAAGAGGCGAGATGGCTGGGGCAATGGGATTTCATTTGGGGATTGCAAGGGTGGAGAAAATGGGGTTTTTTTGTATTTCTGGCTGACTGTCTGCCTTTTGTAGGATGTGATGTGCTGATGCTTTGTTTTTATTGGTACAGATCGTATTTTTAATTGATGGCAGGATGCCTGGTGACTGGATAGATATCATTTACAATGTCAAAATAAATAAATGAACTAATTGTGTTTAGCATGCAAATTACTGGCTTTGTGTTTTATTATCTGTAAAAGCTAGTATTAATGGATATTAGTGGATTCCTTAGAATTTAGCCACATCATAGAACAATGAATGAAATTTTTAATTCACTGCTCATAAATTAAAGAAAAAAGAAATAATTTAAAAGCCATGCATACACAAAAAAATGGGTCAGCATATTAATATAGTCAGAAAGGAAAGCTAGATGTGAAACTGCAGCAGAACACCACATCTCACCGGGGAGGCTAATTCTTATCAGGAGATCTTTTTTTGTACTGACTTACGTTCACCAAGAATGCAGGACTGAGACCACTCTTATTTGTATCAATAATATTGTGAGAAATCACAGAACAAAAAGAAAACCAACGCTCTAATCCATTGAATTAAGACCAGACATATTCAGTACTTCTCAAACCAAAGAGGCTAAAACAAGGAGTTCAAAAATATCAAGAGAGAATCATAAATGTGGAATTCTGAGGATCTGGTTTTGGCCCGCTGTTTTCCACAATTGTGATAAAATGCAGAGGATCTCAAGCTGGTGGAGTTAAGAACTAAAATGTCAAATGAAGTCTTATATGAAAATATTTTGCTAGGTATGGTGGGCACATTTGAAAGTGCTTTTCAAGACAGACAAATGCAAGGTCATATATAAAGAGTAAAAAATGTAGATCAAAAAATAACTGGGGTTGTTACAGATAATCACTTGAACATGAACTTTTCCTGTCATCATGTTGCAGAAAAGACAAGCATAAACATAAGAACACTGAGTAGACACAGGAAATTGTTCTTACCACTGTATATTGCATCAGTGCAATAATTACTGAAATACACTTCAAAAACTGATATTGCAGACAGATACCAAGAGATTCCAAAGAGTTATTCCAAGCCATGAAAATTTATCTTTGAGCAAGATAATACTCCATTTAGTAATCTATTTAAGAAAAGGTTCAAGGTATATTTGCCTGTGATCTGTAAACCTCTTCATGGAAACTATGTTCTTATCTGGAGATAAGCTAAAGATAATGAGAAGAAATTCAGTGTCTAGAAGACAAATTCAAAATAAAAATAAGACACACACTTTAGTAGTGCTACTGATTAAGCATCTGAAAACTGATTGTTAGTGAGAGAAATTGTACCCCTAATGTTTGTAGTAACTTCAGAAATATGTGGAAAACACAGAAAATATTAATAACATTTCCATGCTAGAAGATGTTAAGTCATCAGCCTAAATATGTTGAGCATGCCAACCACCTTCCTTTCAGTACACACAGAGTGATTGCTTCTTTATGAAGGATGAATCAAGTAAAAGAGGAAGACTCCAAGTTATTACCACAGACAATTTGTTGTGGTAGCCTCAAGAGGACTTAACTCCAGGTTAGAGGATGTGGTCATGCAGGAAGTAGTTGATTTTTTAAGTAACTTTATGAGGTGAATAGCCAGGGGAAGAAGCCAGCAGACGACAGGAGAAGGAGCAGAGGTGTTTAGGAACTGGAAGCACCTGCCTTCTGGGAGGTGTGGTTCAAAAACTGTAAGCAAAGACACTGCCTTTCTTCTGCTCAGAAAAAAAAGGATTGTGCATAAACAGGACTTTATGCATTAAAGAATACAGCAGGAAACAAAGTCCTTAACATCACCTCATCAGTTCAGAGACTTTTCAGAGCCCTTCAGGCAGGAAAATATTTTCTTGACAAAAGGCTACTTTTAAAGGAAAAAAAAATAATGGTATGTATGGGCATGTGGTTACATACCACATGACAGAGTAAATGCACAGAGTGGAAAGTTCACCAAAGACGTTCCATCCCAAGACGATTTGCACCTGCCACAACAGGAACAGGGGGACTATTGTCCTTGTTCAGTCCAGCCACTGGTGTTGAAAGTGGTGGGATGTGTGACTGTGCTTATCCCTCCACAGGCATGGTTTTTGCTCAGGGCACTGTGACCGTTCCACTCCCTCCATGGCAGATTTCCCGGCTGGCTGACAACGGAATAACAGCACTAGCAGAGAGCTGTCATGGAAAGATGTGGGCTTATCATCTCTGAGCTAGAACCATGCTCTTGGAGACTTTGACAATTAGAAGTGAAACTTTGCTTGGACTCTGTGATGAAGGGGGAAGCCAATGTGGACAGCAGATTTCCAAGACAATATGCTTTTGGCAATGTGTGCTGTTTCACAGATGGACTGTTACATTTTGTTCTCTTTGGAACATATTTAGCATGCATGACTTCCTTTCTTAAGTAATGAATTCTGATAATCATGCTACAAATTTCTGTGGGTCACAGTAGTAGCTGTGGCTGCATTTCCTTCTTTTGATCAGCCATTGACAAAAGTAGGTATGTTTTTGCCATCGTGATTATTTGAGAGCCACTAGCACCATGGGGTACAACACAGTAATACTGAAGATTAATTTGACAGTTGTGAGAGCACAGGTTGTGCAGATTGGAAAATGTTTGCCATGGAAAATCTTCTTCCCTCTTTTACAAGGAGGTGTGGGTGATTTTGGGGCCCTACGTCTTTATTTTATTCTGTCTGTGTTTTAGTCCCACTGTTTTACTGTCACAACCCCAGGAGCTAACCCTGCTCTTAAGACACAACGTTCTGGAAGAGAAGCTCAAAGCTGATAGCTCGTTCCAGAATCTCTGTCTGCTCAAACACTAAAGCTCGTTCAGTCATTTATAACCCTCAGGGCTCCATTTTAAAATAATACAAAGATTGGATGTCTGTTTTTTATAGGCATAATTGCAGGCCAGGACTAAACATCCGAGCTCAGTAACATGGGTATCAGTTCCAAGATTACTTGGAACAGAGCACTTTCCCCAAACTTCTCCCCCACTCCTTATTTGGACACCGAAAAATAATTTCCTCAGTAGTAGATTTTTACTCAGTGAAATCACATGTTTTCTCAAAACTTTTTTTTCTCAATATAATTACATTTGATAAGAAAAGGGAAGAAATAACAATGCCACATTCCTAAAGTGCAGACTGAAGCCAAATTCAAACTGCTGCTGTGTGGGGTCAGTGTTTTTTCCAAGGACAACTGACCCCGCTGAGCTTGGACACCATCCAAGATCAACTCCCTAAACACCTGTTTAATTGCATATTTCACTGTCTGAGGACTGGCCATTGATTGCTGAATTAATTCTCTATCTGCATCCCATATGCATTAGGTTATTGATTGATGGCTAAACAAGGATTAAAGTGTTTTTTTTCACACAGAGGGACAGTCTGGAAATGGATACTAAATAAGTGTGAGGCATGAATCTGTAATTCTGCTCCCTCTGCCTGGTATGAAAATTGCTCAACATGTGTCACAGGTTCTAGGTCTCCTGCCAGCTATCTGAGCCTTTCCTTAGCGAGCGCACTTTTCACATTACTCAAAGATGATAAACAACAGCTAAACTGTGAAGGACTTTGCTCTTTGAGCACAGTTCTAGTGCTGCTTTTGTGGCTGAGATTTACAGGACAGCCATGTAGAGAAGTGCACAGCAAGAGGACTAAAGGGCCAGCAGCCTCTCCCCTCTCTGCTCAGAACAGACCTGTGCATGGTTCATACATTTGGCATCACCTGCCTGACCACAGATCCTCACTCCCACAAATTCCCAGGGCTCCCTGTTGGTACAAGATCCCAGCCACTTATGTGGACTATTCCTGGTGTCCCATGTGAGTTTTTGCACAAATGCACATTAGTCAGTATGCTAACTCTGGGATCAAAAGTAAGACACCCTACTAATTTCAACTAAGAGCTTTGCTTAAACATAGACACTCCATGGACTGGAACATAACCGTATTCTCTGGATTCATGATTTCCTGCTGCAGGTTCTGCACATCTTATGAAACGCATGAACAGTGCATGTGATTTGGGAATCTCAGCTATTTCCCTGCTGCACTTACTCTATTTCAAGTAGCTGCAGTATAGCAGAACAGGAGTGACCCAAGTACCCTGCTGAAGTGAGGTAGACATGTTACTATTCCACTGATGACACTGAACCTGCTGAATTAGGAGATACAAAGAAATTTTTGCTCAACATGGTTTTATCTTTATCATCAGGAAGCATATTTTTCAGCTGAATAAATGAAGTGTTATTGTGGTTTCTCAAAATTATCTATTTTGTATGACCACATGTTACACTGTGATCTGCTGGTAGGGTGGTAAGAGGAGCCAGTGAGCTTTTATTGAGAATACTCCCAGCTGATGGGAGGTTATCTAAGTAGCACTTTCTATTGCAACGGAAACAGAAAATATGCAGTCAGAGCCAGGAAATGCACACTCAGAAATAAGAAAAAAGATCCTTACAATCATCCCTTTGCTGCATGATATGAAGTAGTCTCATGCAAGAATCTGTAGAAAAGGCTTATAAAATTTTACAGAAAAGGACTAGAAGCATTAACACTGATGAAGAAAATTTTCTATGGCTGAATTGTATATTTTTTCTACAAATCTATGGGTTAGTTTAAAAAGACCCTGAAAGAAAGAATATATCAAAAATATAGGCATTTAAAGTATTATTTATAAAGCTTTTAAACATGTTGGTGAAATGCTATTGGCTTCTCCTCCAAAAATTTTTTTCAAAGACTTTTCTGTTAGGGTACAGAACATGAGAGAACTAAAAGCAGAGAGCTGCTATTCCCACTTTTGTTCCCTGGGGAGCTTTGAGAAATCTCAAGCACAAATAGTCCAGCCAGCTGGTTTAGCCAATTGGTGGTCAGTTTACATTTCCTCTAATAAGTGAACTTCTTGACCGTACATTTTAACTGAGTCATTAAGAGCTCCTTTTCCAAGTGTTTTGGCAGGCTAGAGAGGTCTGGGACTGTGAATAAACCACAATAACTAGTAAAAGAAGAAAACAGTCCGACTTTTAATACGGCAGAAGAAATTGATCCAAATGGATCCAGAAATTAATGCCACAGTGAAAACAAAGGGATACAAATATCCACCTGCAGGTTATAACAGAAACTTTCATTGGAAGGGCTGCTTCTTCCATTAAAATGCAGCCACTTTGGATGTGCAACATCAAGCATGTTGTGCAAACAACTGAAAATACCAGAGAGATTCTAGGTGAGCAATAAGTACATACCCATAGAGATAATTCAGTATGAATGCTGTAGTCACTCTCACAGGATAACTTGAAATCTTCAATATACATGAAAAAAAGACAACAAGGGATCTCTATCATGGGAAACTGGAATAGTAATATGAGATTTGTCACTAACTGATCTCTCACAAAAGCTTCAGCAATAATCACCAGCATCTCATTCAGTAAAGGACTGCATTCAAAGAATCCAAAGAATCCAAAGAAGCTTGGCTTGAGCATGCAAGGAGGCACCAGATGTAGGTGGCATGGCTGTAGATTGCCTCATGTCACTTGAAACTTCGTGAGTCAAACACATACAACGGGCACTTTGACTTTCTCCAGGAGGCTAACACCTAAATCCCTCAACCTAGCCATTCAAACCAGGGAAAAGAGCCTGGCTTGCAGAATGTGTGTCTGGAAGCTCATATAGTGAAGTAGAAACGATTGTCAGAAATGTAGGATTTTTTAATCAGTTTTTCAATGAAATGAATCTTCAGTTTCATGGAGAGAAAATTGAGTCAAGACATCCAGATCTATACTTCTGTTTTATACCAGGATCAATACAGAGGAAGAAGATCTGCCCTTATCTCAGTTGATTTATTGATTTACAGGTGGGGGCCAGGACTCCTGAAAATGTTACATAACTTTTATTAGAAATTTTCTTTAATGCAGTTTCAGCCTCACATCTTGTCCTGCCTGGGAGTTTTGCAACCATCTAGAACCTGTCATGGTCCTGCTCAAAACTGGCAGTTCTTGGGGCTAAACAAAACATAACTTTCTGCCTCCATAGGTTCAGCGTATCTCCTTTGAGATCTTGCTATATCAGAATGTCACAAATCTTGAAATCTCCTGTGTTCATTTAGGCCCTAAAGGTAACTGAATGAGGTTAGGGAGAGAGAGACAGAAAGAGGGAAAAAGCCCTTAGAGTTGAAACACCTCTTTTTCCAGGGAGCCATGAACTGAGAGTAAGGAGAGCAGGAAAACTGCCAGTAGACATCCACATCAAACACTAATTGGAACAAAGTAAACCTCCCATATCCACAGTTTTCATTTATCCGGGACGGTTTGCAACCCAGTTGGCTGGCGGCAATTTTTGGAACATTGCAAGAAAATGTGGTTCAAGCATTATAAAGCAGTGAATGCCAGACCTGAGTTTAAGCCAGTTATTTGAGCAGGGGTTATAGGCATTTTCCAATGATCACCACCACTGAAATAAATAAATAGATGGCTTGCTATGTATACACTCAGAGGGGAATGTTGCCCAATATTCATAGCTCTTTGCTATTAACAGTAATGAGGACACAGCTGTCTGAGCCTGGAAGCCAGTATTTGCAGAGATTTTTCTTCTCCACTGGCTTTCTTCCACTACCCATTCTTTGCTTATAAAAGAGCCCAAAAGGTCCTAACATTTATACAAGAATTACCTTGGCTTTGTGGCACTTTTGAGATTGTTATAAAGCATGCTGACACATGGACGGATTTGAAACTCAGATGAAATATGAAAAACAATTTTCTCCCCTGATAAGGTCCCCGATGCCCTTAGTGCCAAGCATAACATTCTCTTTAGTCAATCATGACAGCTCCTGGAGCAGTTGGCAAGAGTTGCTGCCATGGGCAGAGATCTGAAGGTCTCCCTTCTTAAAAAGGCCTTCTAATTCTCACTGCCTGCAGACCCTGGGGTTGTGATGTGAGTTTTGAGTCACATGTAACTGGTCAGTTCTACAGAGCTTCCAAAGCAAATATAAAAGCACCCCACTCCATTCAAAGATCTTACAGCACTTTAAAATCAGTGCTAAAACTCATAGTCTATGTGAAAAAGAGAATATCTCATTTCACGGGAGCCTTCAATATATGAAAGGCTAGAACCGGTATCAGACACAGGCTACTGCACTTCAGGCACTGCAGTTTCAGAACCATTGCACAAGGCATGCTGAAGTTGACTTCTGTAAGTCATCTGGTCCCAGCCTCCACTCAAAGCAGGGACAATTCAGTCAGGCTGCTCAGGGCCTTTTCCAGTTGGGGTTTGAATTTCTCCAAGGCTACAATCTTTAGCTACAAAGTTTTTGAACCTCTGTTCCAGTGTTTGACCACCTTCACTGTGATAACATTTCTCCTTATAACTAATAAGAATTTCCTGTGTTGCTACTTTTACCCATTCCTGTCCACATGCACTCTGAGATGGATCTGGCTTCATCTGCTCTACACACTCACATTAGACAGTGGAAGGCAGCAAGCAGTACAATTCCCTCATAAGCCTCACATTCTTAAGGCAGGGTAAATCCACTTCTCTCAACCTCTCCTTGTATGACATGTGCTGCCACCCTCTAACCACCACAGCAGTCCCTTGCATATCCTCCAGTGTGCCCAGATCTTTTTTATGCCAGGAAACCAGAATGATTGGGAGAATTGGGTGCCTGTGAAGGCAACAGAAATCGACTGCACTTTGAATTCTCCCCCGGAGGTATTTAAGGGAAAATACTTAAAATGTGAATCTCTGCTTAATTTAGTAGCAACGGTTGAGGTTGGTGAACTATTTCATTGGATGCTGTACAAACCCAGAACCAGACTGCACTACTCGCACACATAGACCTGAACACGTTTGTCCCCACATCATCAAGGTAAGCCTACCCATCTTATACCAGAACTCAGAAATTCCTGACTAGCACTACAAGCTGAACACGGGGCTGCCCACAGGACCAATGTCGCAGGCAGTCCCACCAGCTCTCACATTATCCTTGAAAGCTCAGAAACACACATGTTCACACTGAGCATTCCCAAGCCAAATGGTTCATTTCCAAGTAGCCTGGCCTGAAAAAAAACATGTTCTCTTTAGGTAATTAAAAAAAGAAAAGTAAATAAATAAACAGAAGAGACAATGTTCCCAACCAGCAGGAACATTTAATCTCTGTGATTATTCCTGGAGCAAACTCCTGCTTTTACTCTCTAGAAGGCACATCCCAGTGAATTTTCCATCATGTGGGCCTGCTGTAGTGGAAAGTTAATTTACATTTTTTTCTTTATTATAGTACTTTCTTTTATTAGCCCCTTATTGCCACAAGGTCTCGGGTCATATTGAGTCACGCAAGGGACCATTTTAGAAGGCACAATCTCCAGGACAGGAGCAGGCCTAGAAAATTCTTAGCATGATTAGCATTCTACAATTCACAATCTTTCTAATCATCTCCAATCAGATACTGCAGACAGTGCTTAGTTCAGCATTTCATGTCCCTCCCCGGTCAAAGGGAATGAACTATGGATGGATCACGAATTTCCGAAATAGTTTCATATCCCAAGCTTCTAGATGTCAGCTTGAGGTTTTTGTGGAGCAGCATGTGATGGTATTTTGTATCTTTAGATGATATACATCACTTATCAGCTACAGAATGCATGTGAGTGGCTGGGCCATTAATGGATATACTGCAAATTGTCAGCTGCTCATTACCTTTAGAGATATTCTCTAGTCTGTGTAGGACACAACTGTGCCATAGTTCTCTGGGCTCAAATCTATGTTTGGGCTTATTGCCTGAAGAACATGGAGATAAACTTTTTACTTCTTTCAGTTAAATTCATGGGCAGTGTTTAAAGTCTTATGTGTAACCCTGTAAAGTTCTCTTATACCACTTTTCATCTATGACTAGTTAAACCTCTTGAAAATGTTAATGAGAACAAATTTTGTCCCAAAATGCAATGCACCTGAAAACATAATACCGGTTTTACAGAACTGTGTCTTCAAGTAGCACTGATTTAGTGGGGAAGAGCACGTCCTTTCTAAAACTGGCACGCTACAGTCTTTTGGGATGAGTGCATGAAATCAACTGATAGTTGTCAATGCACAGTTCTGGGCTATTCCATCACAAAATCAGCCCTGCTTTTAATTAAAATAATTTCGATCTGCTTCTGAAATAAAGCTCCAGATGCAGTCCTTAGTGATTTGCTGGCAATGGGCGTCGTATATATTGCTGCAGTCTACCTCTGGAGAACATGAGCATGGTCCAAGGCTGGTCCAGCCTGTGCCGGGTTTGGGATTCCCCACAGGGTTTGCAATAGCAGGAAATTAGCAGCATGCTATAGCTTTCGGATCACAGCTCCTCTCCCTGGCCTGGTTCCTGCTCCAGGATTAAGGAGTGGCAGTCTGGCAGACGGACTCTGCACTGCTCCAAGATTCCTCCTTCCGAAAGGGGATGTCAGGCTACCCTTTTAAGCTATCTCAGCTTTGTGTTGCTCAGCCACAGTGACAATAAATGTTATTTAATGGGTGGAGGCTCTTACCCATGCTATGAACTTTTCTCTGCAGTGTTAGATAAAGCATACTGTTTTCTTTTGTGCCTCTGTGCACACTGGAAGCTGGAAATATATCAAAGGACTCAAAAGTACAGCAACCTACACCTGACAACATCTATCCCACCCCCAACTTGTGTGAGACTTGCTAAAAATTGTTCCAGGCAGCTTTTAAATTATTCTACTGTTACATTTTGTACTATTCCTCCACTACAACATACCTAGTGTGTTCTTGTATAACCTGATACACTGCAGTGCCATAAAGGGCTTTACTATGTTCAGTCTAAAAGTAATTTCCTTCCTTTCAGCAAATTATACCCTATTCAGCAATAATAATTCTTTTGTACCACCCACCATACAAACTTCTGCTTCTCTGTCATTTACAGTTCCAATTACTGTCATCTTACCCTAAGTTTTACAATACACTTCACTCTTTTAATCAAAGTCAGCCTCAATAATGCCCCCAAATTGCTGCTGCTCTATACTGAGATTTCCATAAACTTATCTACATTTATCTGGTAGTAAAGTACTTACACTTTTAGGTTGGAGCCATTCTCAACAGAACAGGCTGAAGTACTATTTGTTCTCTGTTCTGGAATGAGAAGTCTTAGTAACACTGCCAGAAACTGCCTAAAGCTACATTGCTCTTGACATCACTGCCTTCTATTGATCATCTTCCACCAGATGACCATGTATTAGGTTATCTTTTCACCTACTGCTGGGTTCCAGTCCCTTAATTTCCTGACCACAATTGTAGCTTTCCTAGATTTCTGTATTGCTGTTTATACAATCTTCCCCTTCAGTATTACTTGCAGATATGTTTGTTGTACCACAAAACCAGTTAATGCCTTTGCTCCAACCAGGAATTTACTGGCTCACAAGTTAATGCTTCATTTACTTAGGGGGCTGAATGGAAAATAAGAATTTCACTTAAAAAAAAAAAAAAAAAAAAAAAAAAAAAAAAAAAAAAAAAAAAAAAAAAAAAAAAATTAAAATAAAAAAAAAAAAAAAAAAAAAAAAAAAAAAAAGAAAAAAAAGGAAATAAAATAAAATAAAATAAAATAAAATTAGAAAATAAAACCAAGCTCAAAATACTATAACAAAGGAGACATTAAAATTATTTTGTGGAAAAAACAAAAGAAAACCCAAAACAAACAACACAGTCTCAGACCAAGCAGTAGATTGTGGATTCTTTCAGACCCTGCAAATTTAGGGTGCATTCCTCTCCCTCTCCTCCTAGGCTCTCCCTCTTTAGCTGAACCACTTCTTTTATTTTCAGTATCTGAATGCTTCATGAATACAAACAGATTTATTCTCACTGTATTGGCCTGTTACTGATGTAGAGCTAATCCACAAAAAAAACAAGAAAATTTTCCAGACGGACTTATGAGTTTGTATGTTCAAACTTGCAGATGCCCAAGAGCACCTGCAACCATGAGTTCAAAGAAGAGAAGGTTTTGCTGGTGTTAAAACTGAAGATGGATTTCAGCACATCTTGTCATTCCCAATGGGCAGCACATCCCAGCTAAGAGGCAGAATGCTGAAACAATTGCCCTGAAAAGGGCTGGTTGTAATTCACATGTATCTTCTAGTAGCTTTATTTTCTTTGAAAAATTCTCTCATGTCACTGAAATAGTAAAATGGGAACGCAGAGAACTGGCAGATGAAGGGGTCAGAGCATGCTAAACTCCTCACAACATCAGGTGGCTCTTCTATTTCTGTGTGGCAGGTCTGGTGTTTTAGGGACAAGACAAAGGAGCATTGCCAGCACATTATCACTACGTATAGAGTCTGGCAAAACATATGGTCCATTTGGCTGATTTATGCTGGCAAAGGAGAGAATTAATATTTTCTATATATTTTGGCTTGACATCTATATTGTGACATATAACCATGGCCAATTTAAGGTTGGAACCAAATGAAAAGAAACAAGACTGACCCAAAAAATATAAGGGAGAAGCCAAGAAAAACAGTGACTTTTAAGTCATTGAGAACACTGCCATCTCTAGGCATTGTGGGTGATGCAAATATATGCAAAAATTAACATAGGCCTGAGCAGAGTGCTGGTGCTATGAAGGGCACTGAAAATAAATCAGCCTTCCAGGTGAGGAGAGACTATCATGTACTGAATTCTGCATGTTATGGCACAGGAAGGTAGGGAAAGTGTCACTCATAGGAAAATGAGAGAAAACCAAGTCTGACAGACTGGGGAAGGGTACTCATGACACCTGTCAATTTTCCAGCACTGTTAAGTGACTTCATTTTCATTTAAGCCTTGGAATTGTCTAGTTGGTGGGACTGTCTTGCATGACAGCTATTCCATAAGGGAAAGCTCATTAAATCTACTCCAGAGCAGACAGAGCTAATCGGTACATAGTGCCTTTAACTGATTTGGCACTGCTGAAATCCCTGGAAGTAAGACATAATAAAGGCAAGGCAGCAACAAAGCCCCACGTATCAAACCACTGTTAGCAGGGAGTCTAAGGAATCATTCAGAGATTAATGGCAGGGGTGCCAGCCGTGCCCTGGCCAGCACATGCCAGAGGATATGGCAGGCTGGGCACGATTACTGCTCCTCTGAATTGAGTCAGCTATAACCTCCTGCCAGCTAACTCTTGGTGACAACTGAAGTCTGTGTATTGTCTGGCTCAGAGCCCAGTGACCAATAACCCCCAATTCAGAGACCAAACATAACTGAGGCCATTAAACCAGAGTATCAGTTAAACCTCTTTTCCTTGCATACCCTTTCCCTCTGTAGTCTACAAATCTCAAGGGAGAAGGGATTCTTGGGCTCTTGCCACTTTGTATACCAAAGTATCATACAATTCCAAGAAAGAGGGAAAATTAAAACACATCATGAAATAGAGAGGTCCCAGTCTAGAGAGATTTTAACCTTCCTGTGTCTGGACTGTAGTCTGCACATCTAACAAGACATGGACACTGTCCCTTCTGTGCTTATGCCCCTTCTCTGCGCAAAAACCCATTATGTTTTGTAACATGACCCATTCCCATTCAGCTGTTCCCCTCAGTATGCCACTGTGCTTCCTTCCTGGCTCACAGCTCAGTAAAAAAGAAACTAGAAAACTTTTAATCACTCCCGAACTGCAGATGCACACTTCCACAGACAGAATCAGTTTAGCTCAAGGTAAAGTTGAAAGCAAATTCAAACACTCCTGGTGGTCACTGGTGGTCATCATAAGATGATGATCTGACCACCTGTCTATTCTGACCTCGAAATGTCAAGGAATGTCACAAAATCTAGGAAATCCTTATTGTGGTATCGGTATTTTAGCAGGAGAAAAATATGTTACCTGACTCCCTGACCATAAGATACTTATGGTTAGGTTTAAGACAGCTTAACTTAAACCTAATAAATTCACTGCAAGACCTTCTGTTTAAGATCTTCACCAAAGTCAATAGGGACTGTAATCATGGGTCTAAGTGTTTTTGTCTCCAGCTGTTGCCCAGCTACCTACCCAGTGTGACTGTAGTTCATTCAAGTTCGGTTGTGGCTATACTGTAGTTGTATTTATTCTGTTTTCACTTCTCACACCGTCACACATAAATACAGGCAGTGAGTGGTGCTTGAAAGGCACTGACATGCAGAATGATGGGCACCTACTGTTACACTTTGCCAGACTCAGGAGCCTGCTATTTTTCATTCCAGCGCACAGAGTGCCCATTTTCTTAATAAGATGCCAGCATTCTTGGCTTGCATGTTATATTTCTTGGTTCGATTCTACTCATTTCTTTGTTAGTAGTAGAAGTTTCACAAATAAATGAAGCACTCGCCTGTGCTTTAACCGCCAGACTGTACTCCTCCCACACTGCACTTAGGGAGGAATGAAAGCAGGAACAAGCCAAGCCACAGAAAGCTCAGTTTACCTTGCTACAGATCGATACATATAGCAGCTTTTTCTATCAAGCTGACTTCTCTACCACAAATGGATTAACTTCAGTGAAAAACAGCATTTCCACCTTCATTCCCCATGGTAAGTGGGACAGGATACCTTTACTGATGGTCAAATTTCTGTAGGAATGACTCTACTGATGGACCCTACTCTAGCGGCTGGATGAGTCTTGCCTTTCCTCAGCCCCAGCCCATCCTCTGTGCTGGTGCAATGGTTTCCTGAGGGAGGAAGGAGCTCTGCGTGTTTTCAGATGTACCTTTTAACCATGATTATTTTATAGTCAACTCGTGATTACCTTTATGAAGGTTGTTGGGATTGTGAATAGATCAGGCCATCAGATCAGAAACACGGAGGCTGCATCTAGAAGATTTATAGTTATGTTTGTCTGGAGCTGTACAATGTGGGTTTCTTCAATGGAACAGGACTATGTTAAGTATGTCTGTACTCCAGGATGTTAATGATCCTTCTTTCATTACTCTCCTGACATATGGTCTTGTACCTTAATGTATATAGTTTGTATTTTCCACATGTTTATTTTACCTGGCTTGTCTAGTCTCATTACGTTAAATAATCAAGGATAAACCACCTTGAATTGTGCTAAAACATGAAATGCAAGTAGAAGATAATTGAAAAACTGCAGGATCGAATAGCTGCTGAAAGCTTTTGTAGCACAGATATTCCTGAAGCACATTGGAGATAGGGGTAAAGGCCTTGGACCTCCCCTCTCCTCTGATCTATGGAGAAATATAGACAAAAGTGATCACTGAATTCCAGCCAGGTTAGTGCATTGCTGTCGTGGCTTAGGAATGGTACTCTCCAATTTAGTTCTCCCACAAAAAACCTCCACAAGCTGCTCCTCCTCCCCCACTCCTACTGGAGGCACAAAAGGCATCACAGGTTGAGATAAGAACAACTCACTGGAAACAGCAATGAGATAAGAAAATGAACAGTAACAGCAACAATATTAATGATAGAAGTGTACAGAAGAGAGAGTGATTCACATGCAAAAATGCTCACTGCAGCCTTCAGCAATAAACCGCCCTGGATGGATTTTCTCAGCTGGAAGGAGCCCCTTCTCCCTGGAAGACCGAGTCCCTTTGCCTGCCCCTTCAATGACATGAGGGGGTATAGAATAACCTCTGGGTCCTGGCCATGCCCCCTCCTGGCTACTGCAAAAAATGAACCCTGTCCTGGCTGGAACCAGGACAACTGGGGAAATAACTGAGTTCCACATGTGTCACCTTGAGCTTCACTGTTGTAGGATTATTAAACTGAACCTTCCTATCCTGTCTGTATATCTTTACATGATACTTGTCTGGAAGTCACCTCAACACCTATCATCCCCTTGTGAAATTATCCTTGGTATAATCCTGAGAATGAATTATTATTTCACTTTAGCCCCAAAATACCCAGCACAGAATCACAGAATCACTTGGGCTGGAAAAGATCTCTGAGACCGTCGAGTCCAACCTTTGATTACATTGTCCCCTAGACCATGTCCAGGTGTTTCTTGAACACTTACAGTGATGGTGACTCCAGGAATGGCACACTTATCTATGGCAAAGCCAGGAACTGAACACAAACTCCTCCAAACCAAGCCTTAGCCACCAACGATAACCTCTTGAGTTGCTTCAGAGGCAACTTTTCTGTTGCTATGGCAGGATGAGGTCTCAATTCACATTTCCTCATACAAAGCCCATCAGGAAAACCATACTATGAGTAAAGGTTATAAATCATGGCCCTTAATTTAATCAGGAGCTGCCAATAATTACATATACTTTCAGAAGTCTGAGTTCAGCCTCTTGCAGAACCTGTTCTCATGCAATCTTTCCTTCTTTTTCTGGTTAATTTGGACATGATGGCAGTCGTTCTCTACCAGGGATCATACATAGCCTTCAGGAACTGGCCCTCTGGAACAGCAAAAGAGATTGTCTGACAGACCAAGAGGAAAGGGAAAGACACAGGGCTGAACCAAATAGGGTTAAAAAAGGCAATGGCAGGAGTGGATTTCATTTGTTTTTCCTTTATACAGACCCTTCTAAGGCATAATATCCTTGCTGCATTTCCCTACTTTTCTTCCTCCTGTTTCTATATGCCCAGAGAGGTCACTAGGAAAGTCATTAGGAGGAGGTAGCCTGGCTTGGTGGCTAAGCCATTGGATAAGGAACTCTGGGCTCTATCCCAGCACAGCCATGAGCCTGATGCAAGACCTGGGCACCTCCTTTCATTTCTCTGTCTCTTAATTTCCCTCTCCTTTCCCCATGCAGGCACATCTGGTTCCTTCATTTTGCTTGAAAACTCATCTAGACATAGGCTGCTCTTAATGAGGTTGTGCACAAGGCAGGGCAGTATAATTGCAGGCTTGGATGTGGGTTTTAGGTATGCTTGTAATATAAACGATAATGATCTAAAACCCATCTGTGCAAAGGTAACCTTTTGAAGGAAGGAGTTTCACTCCACAAATGTAGGACTGGGGACCCATAGGTGGGGAATGTAGGAGGTCCTGCCAATCTTTAAATGAGGAAAGCTGAAGCTATGACTACTGCACAAATGGGGCATGAAAAACAACTCTCTCTTACACTTGGAGACAGCATCCTTCCATTCCCTTTTTCTTTTTACCTTTTGCTTTAAAAATAACAATTATGCCAGGTTTTTTTTATAATTACCTGCTCTGCCCTCCTCCCTTCTCTCTGTCTCTAGGTCATACTCATCTTGCCTTATGCTTGTACTTTTCCTAACATCTACCTCTCCGTCTTTGAGGTCTGCTTTCTCTGATCTCTCTATTCAACCTTCTCCAACTCCATCATCTCCCCACATTTTGAGTTTGCATTAATTGGAGGGAAGGCAATAATAAGAGCCCACCCACTACAGTTCTTTCCACAATGCCCAGAAGGATCTGTGTTTGAGGCATGTTTTGAAGATCATTGTAAATCAGGAAACAGTAAGGTGGAGTGAAAGGAAACTGGAAACAGCTCTCAGCTTACAAATGTATAATGCAAGAACACAGGCTCTCACTCCAGTAAACTGGAGCCAACAGTTACTAGACCAAGTTCTTTGGGCAAAAAGTCATTGTTATGACTAATCCCTTCTGTATTTATAGAGAAGTAATGTTAGAAGACGAACAGTTCAAACAGTGCTCTTGCACTAGATGTTCTTTGCTTTTTTCTGTATGTGGTCTTTTATTCCAGCATTAATTGTGGTTATAAATCATTCCCAACCTGCTTTGGAATGATTTACAAAAACTTTGTGCTGTTGAAAACACAGAACACTTACACATACAAAATATAAAGCACTCAGCAACTCCAGGGGTAAGAAATACCATGTATTAGGAATTAAACCCACAGAAGACTTGAGAAGTAATTATCATTAAACCATTTCTCTGTCTGCTACTACAAATGGCTATGGGTACTTCTGCAGCACACAGAGGACATTGTCATGGGCAAAGTTGTCACTGACAGGTGTCTTTGAGAGGCACTTGAGCCAGGAAAAGTTTTGTTTTCACAAAGGACAAAATCTGGAGATGAAAGAGTCTTGGCAAGACTGAGTGGTGACCAGGATAGGGAAGGATCGTGGACACCTAACCACTGTCTATGACCATCCAGGCCAAAAAGGATGAGGCCAAAAAGCTTGAAAGGGAGAAGGATGGATTACATTTCTTTTTTTGCTGCGTTGAAACATATCAGCCCCATGATGGGGAATGTTATGTGAACAACCAGGGGTGCACATTCCCTTGAGAGCCAAGGAATGTGGGGCCTCGGCAGGCAGGCCAGGTGCCAGATGGGGACAGAGCGACTTTCTTGCAGCCTCCCTACATTTTGTGGAGAGGTAATAGAAAACAAAAGAAAGAGCTTGTTAGAACTGACACAGCTTTCAGATCAAATTTTTGTCCTGTTTCACTTTGGAAGTCTCTTGAATAACCTCAGTGCTTCAAAGCTGAGGCTGCAAATCTCCCAATCTCCCAGAAAAGGTTCCTGTATTTAATAAGCTGTTTTGACTGAAATTCAAGGTGAAAGTAAAGATTTCTGTTGTCCTAGCAGTAAAATGTGACCGTGATCTATAACCCAATCTCTGACCAGACAAATATGTGTACTCTGCTAAAATCTGCAGATTCCTCAGACACAGTGTCATGAGAATAACTCTGGTTCCCCTGCAGTCAATAGCAGAAAATCTCATCATCTCTAATGGAAATACCTGTGACTAATTTCTTTTGGAAAGAAGGTGCTGGAGGGTGGTGATTGAACACCAACATAACAAACCTGTAATTTACACAGTGGCTCAGCTACTGGGCTAAATACCTTCTAGTTCACTCTTTTCAAGCATTCCACCACAAAATTAACCCTTGAAGTGCTTTGTATCCTAAGAGCCTGCTGAAGATGGACAAGGAGGTAAGCACAGAGCAACTCAAAAACCATTAACATGAGTGATGCTTATATTTGGCTTATGGATGCCATGATTCCTTGGTTCAGACTTTCTTGAATGACCTAGGTAAAATTCTGGTTGTTCTTGAGGACCCTGTCAAGGTTCCCTGGTGTCTTGTCTCCAAGGACTTCAAGCATGGAACTGCACATAATCCTGTTAACTGCTCCAGGAATCCTGGAAACAGGATCAGGCCTTTCTACCATCACCACAGTGAGACATGAACCGAATCACTCCCTTTGGTGACCACACTTTTCATCCTAGGGCACACAGATACGAAAGGCACACAGATACAACAATAAATACTGCATCACGACAGTGAATGTCTTCAGAGAATTTCACTAAGTAAAGAATGAAATCTAACCCCAGCAGAGACCCGACAGGTCTTGTTTTCTTTTAGTTTTGTTTTTCTTCCTTCAGCACATCATCTGCCCAAATTCAAATCTGATGCAGACTTTCAAAACCTGCTCCCAGCTTGCTGTGGTGCTCAAATGGCAGCCTGTCCTTTCCCATGCATTCTTATTAATGTCTCTCATCACCAAACTTTCTTTACAATTAAATCCCACATACTTGAAAAGTAAAATGACAGAAGTGAACAGGCCTGACTGAAAAAAGTATTAGTCCTCCCATTTCTGCCAGCATGGATAGGAACATATGTGCCCTTTGGAGGCTGGAAAGTTCACTGTAAAAGTTTCCAAAATCCACCTGTTTTGAATATTCTGGTTCGCATGGAGCAGACCAGACCGTATAATTCAGAGGTTTCATTTCCACTTTCATCTCAGGACTTCTTCTCTTGTAACAACCCCATTTCCTGAATCATCTACAGCAAAGTGAGCAAAATGAAAACACTCCTGGAAATCTACAAAACAGTAGATAAAATAACAGGTTGATCAATTTGCTAAGATGAAAAGGACTAGAGGCAATTTTCAAAGGACCAGATAGTAAAAATGCTTATTTTTACAGCAAACTCTCCAGTTATCCCAGGATTTAAAAACTCCTCAAAAAAACCCCCAAAAAAACAAAAAAACCCCAACAACAACAAAAAAACCCCAAAAACAAACAAACAAAAAAACCCACCAAAAACCAAAACCAAACCAACAAGTTTTAGAAGTTTTCTTTTCTTTTCTTTTTAAAAATTTTTCCAGTCAGTATTATTATGAGTGCTGGTTAGAAAATATATTTTCCCACCTTGGAAAGGACAGTGATTCAAAATGTGTCCCAGTGTAGCTGAATTTAACTCTAGACTTTCAAAGCTCCTGTGGTCCTGTGGGGGAAGCTCTTGTGGTCTCCTCAGTAGGGAAACAAACACAATACATCATCTGCAACCAAGTCCCGCCAGAAATTTCAGAGAATAGGGCAGAATAAGCCCAAAAGACAAGTCAGTTTTAGCTCTTGTGTTTTTCTGCAGCAGTTTTGAAGTAAATGCTGTTTCTTAGTCTAAAGAGAGGCAAAAATCTCTGTTGGAAGCTCATGGCTTCTCTGGTTTGGGCTTTTTTTCTTGTCAAAGACCAGCTCACATACAGCCAAGAGATGAATGAAGTTTCCCCAGGCCCCACCTAACACTTCAAATGAAAGGCCACCTTCTCTCTCGTGGGCAGAATCATAAGCATAAAAGGCATGCTTTTGATGCACTGACAAATCACCTGCCATCAGGTGGTTGCTTATTTCATAAAAGCATTACTTCTTTCATGAAAGTGGCTTTCCTGATTAAATAATAGGATTGAATCATATCTTAGTTTGCATTGAATAATGGTGATATGAAACATACAGCTCACATCCTTAGAAAAATTGTACTTCAAAATACTGGGCTTGACTGCTGCAATAACTGAAGGACAACTGCAAGACAATAGTTTCTGCAATGTCAGACAAGTTTTAATGGAAATGAAAATATAGAAGAAAGATTCCTACTACTTACCAGCACACTGATTGTTTTCATCCAACTGGAAACCAAATCGGCAAATCAGAGGTCTTGTAACAGTAGGGTAGTTAGGAACAGGGCCTGGTGCTGGGGGCGGTGGATAAACATTGGAATAAGGACTCAGATACGGTGATCGATACACTGGGTTTGTTCGGGGGACACATAAATAGCCACCATTCTGGTTGACACACACCATGTCTCCTCTGCAGGCCTCAGGAATAGTCCGACATTCATCAATATCTGCAATGAAATTGCAAAAGTTAAAAGAGCGATTGCTCCTTAATGGGACCTGTCAAAAAAATAGTTCACATGTTTTTTGCAAAACCTTGCAAAAAAATTTTATATTCTCCATCAAAAAGGCTAATCCTTCCTTGTGGAGCCTCAGTTTGAAGTTAGATTGTACTAAAACAGGAAACATCCCATATATTCAACATATCCTGTGATCTACTTGTTTTACTTCACTATTAGAGGATAGAGGGAGAGGACAAGGCCTGCTTTGCTATTCCATAGAAGTTTGGTTTAAACACTGATTTACACATGGCTGCAGCATGCTACTGCCTCTTCCTGCTAGAGGGTCTGTCCAAACCACAACATGCAGATCAGGATTTCAGAAACTGGTGGTTTGTCTGCCCAGTTGTGAAACTTGGATGCTGCTTTGGAAGTCTCGAGTTCCCTCTCACAGAAAAAGTTAGGGATGTTCGGATCTGGGGACACAGTTCAGGTCTCTTTCTTGCTTTGATTGAGAATGTTGCTGAATTAAATTTAGAAAGATACAACTGGTTTAGCCAAACTGAGCATTCCCCTGGCTCTTGGGCCACAGAAGCAGTAGGCTATGGCAGGGCAAACAATCTGCTGCAGGTTTTTCCCTTTCTGTTTGAGTGACTTCATTGCACATAGAAAATGCTGCTCTGGAGACTGAATGCCATTGACAAAAAGATGCTACTGGGCAAAGTGAAGATTTCCTTGCACTACCTCAACTCAGTTTACTTGGTTTCAATGCTGAGAATGGAAGACTTTTCTGAGCTTGCAGGTGGAGACAGGCAACAAAGACAATAAATCCTGACTTTGAAGGAGAAAGAGAAGGAGGGTGAACAGCCCTCGTCCTTTAGCAACTAGACTGAGCTCCTATCAAAATGCATCATTGTTGTTTGAGCAGCCCTGACAGCCTGTTAGTATCTCAACAATGTCAAAGATCAGTGCTATGTAAAGACACACACACACACACATATTTATATATACACATATTTTTTATATATACATGTATACAAACACACATATTTGTCACACAGTAAGAACTTTTCAACTAAAACAATGTAAGAGCAGCACAATGTTAACTCAGTAAATTCAGGATTTCTGAACCCAAATTTAAATGTATTGATTTAATTAAAGTCCTACCTAAGCACTGCCCAGAGGCACGGTCCAGGTCAAACCCATTAGTGCATTGCTGCTAAAATGAGAGAAAAAAGGACACTCAGTGACTGTGAAATGAGAGGTTTGCAGAGTCAAATGCTCGTCTGGATTATTATGATTAATACAATTGTTCAGCATGATACAGTACATCAAAATAAATTCCCTTCCCCAGAGGACAGGCAGCAAGGCATGAACCTGAGGCCTCAGCATGTGTTCCAGCCCCTTAGCTCAGGAGTGGCACTCTTAGGTGGTGGCAGTGTCAGGCTGTTCCTCTGCCCAAGGGTCACCAATGTGCAGTGTGTTATGAGTTGCTAGCACAGAATTGCAGTCTTCTAGCTGGGGGTCTTGTTTTTGCCAGAGCAGGGGGGTTCATCTCAAAGGTACTTACTACACCTCTCACAAGCTCTAAAGCTCCCCAGGCAGCCCATTCAGCACACGTTAGCCATTGACTGATCTGGAGCCACAGTTGAAACATAACAAGCTTAATAAAAATAAGGCTCTTCCTTTCCACCAAACCTTGTAAGTTTTAGAGGATAAATCTTTAGACAACACGTTCCAGGCATTCAATGTTACTGGAAGCCTTGTCCCTTCCTATTCTGTGCTGCTGGTCGTTATCAGGGCTGCAGCCTTGAGTCTTCAGCACCTCCTCAGTGACCTCAGCATTTCTGAACTGGTGAAAGTCCTGGTGCTGATGGTTTCAAAGCCTGTTAAAATGATTCCCTGCTCTTCCTAGTTTTTGACTGGGCCTCCAGCTATTTAGCAAGGGGTCAAGCAATTGACACAAGAGCAGGATCTTCCAGTAAATAGGTTGTACTAAGGAACGTAAGCAAGAAATATCCAGGAAACGGGAACCACTGAAGCAACCAGAGGGCAGAGGGATGGCATGGGTTCAAGATTCTTCCTTTTTTGTTGTTTTTTAATGATAAAGACACTTATTTTTGGACTTTATGGAAGAAATGAGTGGAAGAGTAAAGTACTTAGTTGATGTTTGGAAAAGTAGTAAGTTGTAGATGGGAGACAAAGGGTTAGAGGGGTGAGTCAGTGGAGGTGGGTCATTGCAGGAACTAGGGACAGGACATGAAGTGAAACACATGGCACTGTTTGGAGTGCACCTGCCACTTGCACATATGAATGCACAAAACCACTGCTAGAACTGTCTGACAAACATGGAGGAATTCTGCCTTCATTTACATTTTGGCAATCCAAGATGTTTTGGTATCATGTTGTGGAAAGCCAAGATATTCTAATGGGAGAATGTGTAATCACCCTCATGTTTTAAAGAATGTGTGTACTCTACCTTTTGTTCTCCTTTTTGAGTGTGGTACATACACTACACCCAGGTTAGCTGGAAAAGCTGAGATAGTTTTTAACATTTTAATTATTTTGTTCTGGACAAGAAATGATGATTCAGAAACACTGAACTACTGTAGAACTGGTTTCAACAACTTTCTAGAACTTTATTCTAGAAAAGATTCCAGTATTGCCAAAATTACCAGTTTCAGTATCTTCAGAAAGAACTCATTGCTGTAGTTTCAACTTCAAAAATCAATTTATGTTACAAGATGTTTTTATAAAAATTATAATGAAAACAGTATTTTTTAAATCATAAAAACAAACCCTTAAAGATATCTCAAAAATTCTCTAGGGGCATGAAAAGCATTTCCCATACAGATCTAATATTCACAAAAATATCAATAAGCATGCCATGTGCAGGAAATTATCAATGTAATAGAATAAAAACAACTACATTTCAGAGACTTTTGGCAAAGGTATTTAGAAACACAGCTCTGGACACTGAATATATCTGGACTATCAACTAGAAATCCAAACAACATGCCTTTAGGAACAGTTTTTCCTGATTTAAAGTTACTTGGAGCCCAAGCACACAAAGAACTAATGATTCTGCTATTTCAAGAACTGGAGAGCTTTATTTCCATCCACCTTCTTGAACAGAAATGGGTTTGGGAATAAGTGAAAATGAAAACTGGGATACAGTCATTCAGGATCACAGTCCAAAATTGAACAGTCTTAAGACATGATCCTGCTATACACAGAAAATGTGTATTTATATGAATGAATTTTCCAAGTGTGGATGTTTCTCACAATAGAACTGAGTGGTCTCTGGTCTCATGGGATAGTTTTTCTTATTTCCTGTTCCAGAAGTGTTCAGTTTAGAGGCAGAATCAGGTTTTTGGTGAGGTCCAGGTTTCTACAGGGATATTTGCTGAGCTGGCAAGGACGAGTCAATAAGCTCAATCCATGTTCAACTCCAGAATCCTGCTGGCTCCAGGTTCTCCCCTCTAAACCCTTAGACCACACAACTTCCTTTTCATGTAAACCCCAGACCACAGAGCTTCCTACCACCTGCTAGCCAGTTAAGTTTCATGCCATATAGCAATTCAGTACAAACCAGTACATACATCTCTGCGTGCTCCTCTCACCTGTGCTTTTCCAGGGCTTGAAAGGCAGACAGCCAGTGTGAAAGCAGTCAGTATCCTGTAATGTACATAGAAAATAGGCTGAAAATCTTCTGATATCCAGGCTCATTATGTAGAATTAAATACACATGGACAAATTAATTTCTAGTGACACTTCAGTGTATTCCACAGTTTTGCTAACATGAATTTGGCCTCTGGAGAAGGAGTAATACAACTGTGGGCCAGATTCAGGTCTCAGAGCCAGTGACTCTGATGGTACTATGGTTTTATGCAACTGGGATTAAAACCAGACTGTACATGTCTATGGACTAATCTAATTTTTATGACACCCCAAGCAGCAGCTGTTAAACGAACAAGTGTGCAATATTCAATAAAGTGGTTTTGCCCCTCTCTGACACCTTTCTCTTGCAAAAATGAAAGCTTTTCTTGCACACTGTGCACGTTTTACAGATGGGTAAACCAGAGCGAAGCCCTGCCTAAGCTCACAGTGCGACGTGTTGGCAGGGCTGCAGACATGTCACGCAGGAGGTCCTGAATCCAAGCCAGTTGCTCCAACCACTAAACTGCGTTTCATCCCCAGGAGACTCTATCTGAGATGAATCCATTTTCTTGGGGCCAGATTCTGTTCCTTTACTCAGTCTTGAGTAATACACTGCTCTGGAAAGAGACACACTGCCAGGTCACCAGCTACTAGAAGCTGTTATCTCCAATGGAGCCTTCCCCAGGTGTATCATCTTTACATCTAGAGGTCCCTACTGGGTCTCTGTCCACTGCAGCTGAAAGAAGAGGATCCTTCACTGACAGAGCCCTACAGCTATTTTTGGAGCTCCTTACCCAGAGCATAAAAATTATGATCAAGTAACCTCCCACCTCCAAATATTTACTAACAGACAGAAAACCATGAAAGCAGTCAGAAATTATTTTTTTCTAAGTACTGTAGATTTCAGCATTTTGCTACTACTTTATATAAAACTTCCCAGAACCATTAGACCCACACCTTGCTTATCTTGGATAGTAATTCTGAATGGCAATTAGATATAATACATTCCCACAAAACCAGTACAGGAAGCAGGGGATATTTTAGGTAGCCTTAGTTCTGCTACCCATGTGAGCTGCCAACTTTCTCTCTTAGAGCTGTCTCTGATGTCCAGTGCAAACTGAGCTGCTGAGCAAGACCTACAAACGCATCAGACAAAACCACACACAATGACTGACACATTAGAACAAATTTGTTGTAAATGAGGAGACAGAGACAAGCTCTGAAAAGTAAACATAAACCCTGAAATGGTTGTTCATAGTGCTGTGGAGACAGATTATGCTTGCCGGCAACTTCTGAGTGACAAGGAAAGGCAAATTCTGCACAGTTTTCCTTAGAGTCCGATGCACAGCATTCAAACTATAATTTTATCTATTTAGGCTTGCACTTAATTTATTGATTCCTCAAACCTTTTTGGAGAGATTTTAAAGTGTGCTATACAGACTGTTCTTTGCAAATAGCAAGAACAGCACTGGGAGGGAATACAACAGGTTATAGCAGAAGGCTGACATACCCAGCAACTGGGCTATGCTGCACATTGCTGCAGGACAGTGCACAATAATAAAATCCCCTACAAAACAGTCAGACAAAACTCAAAACTTTTTTAGACAGTCTTTAGTTTCCATTGCTACAAGATGATATATTCTTTCCTCTTGGTGGGGGCGGGGGGTGACCTTACTGCCTCATACATGTTCTGTCTGCACCCATGATCTCAATTTGCTCGTTACTTTAGATCTAAAATCCCCTCAAGAATTATTAACAGAAATGCAGCATAACCTCTCAACACTATATGCAGCTGGTCACAGTAGCTTGCCCAGCAGGCAAAATATTTTAAACTAGTAATTAACTTCTGCGATAGTAACTAATTAACTTTAATCAATCACTGTAGCCAGTGGGATCGTTGCTGCTGCAGTTCAGTGCTCCCGCAGATGCTCAGAGTATAAGCACAGATCAAGAAGGAACTTGTCAGAGACAGCACAGCTTTAATAACAGGCAGATCGTCTTTCCCCACCTCTGACCATTGAGATCCCGTCTCTTTGCAAATGGCTTTAGCAAGTGGATTGGCATAATGTGTCCCCGCCACAGCTATTTTCCACAAGTAGGTTTCCCGTCAGTAAGTAAAGAAGTTTCATGCATACCACTTACCTTCTTAATCCTTGCATGTCCAAAACCGTTGGGGAAAGGTGGAAAAAACCCGGAGTCTGTGCTGATGAATAACTAGAAAGTTTTCCAAACATTACCCTCTGCTAGCACTTCGGTTCCTCTGTCATTTATAGTCCAAAGAATGAAATGGCAAGTAATGGAGAAGATCGGGAGCTGTCTGTACCTCCTCAGACACTGGAGAGAATACAGAGAAAGCACCTGGTTTTGCTTAGTTCTCTTCTGTAATTCAGCATTAAACCAATTGGAGGAGGAATGTTAAAAATGAACACTTCATTTTCTAAGTATGTTAAACAATGCAAATGGGGGCCTCAGCCTGGGACAGCTGGTTTAGATTACAAAGCTCACCAACTGGCTAGACTCCTCACAACAACCTCGAGGAGCCTGCCAGGATAAAACACTAACAGCTTGAAGGAAAGCCTCTCCCGCTGCAAACTTCACAGTTAAATGTGCCTCAGAGCAGAGAGCACCGTTATTGGACAGAAACCCTTATCAAGGGACTGGAGAAGGGAAGGGATTGTTTTCCTTGCTCTGAGAACAAAAAAAAGTCAGGGTTTTTTGGAGGCCCTCTAGCTGGTGTCCTGGACAATGAATATGCAACACTCACTGCTCTGTGCCAATGGCATACTGATGAAAGGTCTGACCCTCTGGGAGGTGAATAACTCGAATTCATGACGATCACAGCTACAGGAACTATACTGCTTGGGGATTCTTTGAAAACAGGAACAAACAAATTAAACATTCAAAGGAAAACAAATGGCTTGTCTGCAAACACTGACCCTTTTTAAACTGACCCCATGCTTAAGGGAGCAGTTTATGATATGAAATATTTCTTAGGAAAAGCAAAACTTGGAGATCTCCAGTTATGACTGAAGAGGAAGGAAACAAAGTACTTTTTCAGGTGTTCTGCAACTTTGCCACAGGCAGAGCTTTAGTAGGTCAAGCAGAACATTCATGGGATGTGAAAGGTAAGCAATCAGATGCAGCAAAGATTATCGTAGATGCAAAGATGAACATGAAATTAAACACAGACATGGACATTAAACAACTACTTTGAATTCCTGTTGAGTGTCCCATTTGAGAAAACCCTTTATTTCTAAGGAACCTGAAATTATTATCATACATCTCTGTGTAACAGATTGAGAAACAGAAGTACAGTTGATATAACAGATATTAATAAAACTAGCCCCTAAGCATCATCCAGCTTGAGATACAAAGATTGAGCTGCTTTAGGGGTGCTGAGCCCCCACAAGTTGTATTGGAGCCAATGTACCTCGCTAACTGGCTGTAATTGTCCAAATTACCTTTCAAAAATGACAGCACCAGAGACTTCGGGCCACTGCTGACAGTTTGTCTCTCTGGCTTGCTTTCATCGCTTGCACTGCATGGAAAATTAAACACTCACCTAGAATTATTCGAACAGTGTCTATACATTTGCAGATAAGCAAGAACCAATTTAATTATTTTAAATAAAGTTCCCAAAAGCCTAACAAATACTTGCACAAGGGACTTCTGAAGAAGCTGCTGGGCATGGAAGGAGTTTTGCTATGGGTCAGAAAACAGGTAAGAGAGGAGAGAAAGCAAAGACCAGGGAAGTTTTCATTGTGGCAAATGGTTAACAGTGAGTATTCTCATTGCTCCATACCACCAGAGTTTCTCAATACAGTCAATAACCTGGAGAGCTAACAGATCTAAGAGTAGCAGTGCTTACTATGTGTTAGAAGTGTGAAAATCTACCGAAACAATGAGAAACAGCTTTACAGGAAAGCAAATGCTCTGTGCAACCAGTTGTGTGGATGAAGAGCTTGCTTCATCTGATGATATTTCACTTGCTAATCCACTGAATTTTTCTACAATCACATGGTAAAATCACTGCATGCATGCCAGAATCACTGTATGAGTGCAGCACCAGTCTGCTCCCAAATAATTGCCTCAGAGTTCTGATCCATCAGCCAACTGGCAGAGGTGCTCCAGCCCCAGAGACAGGAGGTGAATCCAAATCTCACCACCTAAGGGGCTCCTTTAAGAAGAAATACTGTACAAATGTTTTGACTTTTCCTGTCTCCATCTGACAGCTGGAGTGGATAAAAACCAGAGTATAAAAAGTGTACCAAACCACAACCTGGGCTAGTTTACAGCATGGTGACTGTTTTTTTTCCAAAATAAAAGGATTTCATGTTGTGGCTAAGTGGAATTTCTGCAGTACCTTTCTGTAACTACCATCAGTCACAAAACAATGAGATGCAGCCACAGCCTTTGCACAACTCCCTTTGGTATGAAGAGTTGCATAAAGGAAGGAGTTTGTAGTGCATAAACCCCCTTTTGTTCACCCTATAAAAATGGACAATCCAATGCATCTTTCAACACCCTGTGCTGACACCTTCAGCATTTATGCTTACGATGGTGGCTAAACCATCTCTAGCGGTGCTCTCACTTCAGTGGTCTCAAATATTCCTCTGTGTTATAAAATCCATTACTTCATTTAGATTAGCTTGACATTTCCTTTGTCTTCATGAGGAGGTGTGGAACTGTCGCCAGTATAAAATGGGGCTCTGTTAAATAATTATGTTCTTCAAAGTTTGCTTTGTGCATAGCTAGAGTTGAAACTATATCTCCAATTAAGACTTGGATTTTGAAAATTGTGTGATATATAATCATAAGGGGGACATAAACAGTGTTGTATAATTTTACTCTCCTTGGATGAGAGAGCTGCACATATGAATTGAGCCATGCTCCTGCAGATAAAGCACAGCATTGGATGAACAGGAGCCCTCAGCACCGGAGAACATAATCTGACAGATTCTAAATGCTAAGAAAGAAGTTGTAAATAGCTCAGGGAACTTAAGAAGAGTTAATTACACTCAGCACCCCTGGACAGAAAATCTTCCTCACAGAAACAAGGCCTCATCCTCTAAGTTTTACAACATTTGATCTCCTTTTTTAACTCTGATATTGTTCTTACATTTCTCCAGAACCACATCAGTCAAACACCCTTCTTGGATGCTCCCATCATTTTTTAAAGTTCCCCCACTCTGAATATCTTCAACAACATTGTCAGACTGTGAGAAGAGTTGAACCACACAAGTCTGTATGGTGGGAGGTCTGTGAGCCCAAAGTCATTCTACATGCCAGGTCCCAGACATCTTTTACCCAGCCACACAGACTGGTTTAAATTCATTAAAGGAATCTGTCAATAACTGGCACTTTAAGGCCCCACATGTCCAAGCTTCATTTTGCTCCTACCAAATTTTATGGAACCAAATGTTTTTACCAGCAAAAATGGTAAAAAATTCAGAGCAAAACTGCTGGGCACTTGCAGAAACAATTGTGTCTTGATTGCATCTAAGCTCCATGAGATTCACAACCTGAGCTTTTGCCTGACTGTGGAGATTGATCTAAGTGTTCTTGGAGACTGTCAAATAAGCAAGCTTTTGATATTGTCACATGCTGATATAACACGACAGGCAGTGATTTGACATACACACATCTCACCCTACTGCCAAGCACCAAGCACATGGGAAACATGGTCTCAAACCCTAATTCCACCTGAGAAAGAGTAGGGCTCATTTCTTCCACCTCCCAGGAAAGAATCTCAGTTGCAAATTCCTGGTGTTTGGGGAGGGTTCCCTACAGTTTTTCAAAGACTACCTTAGATTATCAGATGAGGTCTGCTTTGTTCAGTGTCTGAATTATAATTGCCATCTCATAACACGAATGATGCAATAACCTGTTCCAGATGGCTCAGGCCAGGAGCTCGAAAGCGCAGCCCTAGATATATTTTCCTTTTCTAGCCAAACATAACACAAGCTAGAATTAACAATGAAAATTAACATAATATGTAATTGTAAAGACATCAGTAGTGCTAACTAAAATGTACTGGGAATTTAGGGTCCCTGAGATGTTGTGGTGTGTTGGTCTGCAGCTCATAGTATCATTTTTAGGAAAGAGAAAATGTAACAGTTCCTGTTGTGCTGCCATCTCTTGGGGCTCAGTGGCCTCAATGTGGTACAGTTACCACCTGCATGGGAGATCCATGCAAAACAGAACCAGTACAGCACCCCTTCCTTCCTCCTGTACAGGGATGTCACCAGTCTGTCTGAGGCACGTGTTCCTTTGGGAAGAGGATACTGCTGATACTGCTTCCAAAGAGCCGCGTGCTGAGCCCCGTTGCAGTGTTGTACCAGGTGGACTCACAGTGCCCAACCGCATGGAATAAACACTTGAAGTCCTTGGTTTACTCCAACTCTTCATCTTTGTCCTGGTTTCATCTGGGGTTAAATGCCTCATAGCTATGACTCTCTTTACAGGTCTGGTCACTCTGATACCAGTTTCTAATAGCACAACTTCTTTTAGGATAGAAATAACCAGTGGAAAGCCCAGGCACCACTGGATCCATCCTGAAATGCAACAACTCTAAACAAGGACTAGTATCTGACTCTACTTTATTGCTTTGAAAACACATTAATTGTCCCTTTAGATCTAGCAGGTACATACCAAAACCGAAACAGTTTAAAACAGCCCAGTGAACTGCATCTACTGTAAGACAGAACTATTTCAGGAATATTCCCTTTAGTGAGATCAGGTCTGATGTTCATGATCACTTGTCTAGCTGTAGTACTTTCTAGGACAGTCTAGGAAGATGCCTGAGGCAAAAAAGAGTAATATTCTTGGAAGAATTCTTCAGTATTGTTCAGGGCTTTTTTAACTCAATAAAAGTAAGGTAAACAAGCAAACTAAATGATTAGTGTAACTTTCTCAGGAAAAATACAGAGCCTTTCACAGCATTTTTGGTGTATGTGACAACTCTCAGCAGAGAGTAATAATTAGTAGTAGTAGTAGTTTGCAACAGCCTGCAACATTAATCTTGAATTTTCAATCCTTAGATGACTGACATTTGTACTTTTAAAATATTTTCCTGTAAAAAGTGTATGGAACATCATCCTGTACCTAAAGACAAAAGATATACTTGAAAACTCCCTTCTCCCCCTTGGTTGCTCTGAGTATCCAAGAACAAGGTGCCCCAGCCCACTGTTCATACTTGTTTTTCTGTTGAAACTCAGCATAGCTCTGGTAACTGCAGTTCACATTTTGCCTGAAACTAGACAGATATTTTAGTTTGTTTTTGTTTATTTTATAAGATTGACATGTACATAAAGTGGGCTGCAGCCTTCCCTGCATTTTTTGTCAAATGGTCTAGACAATGTGGTTGAAAACAATGCTCTTTAATCTTGTGACAAAATGTTTACCAGCCCCTTTTAATAGCAAGCATAAATTCTTTATGGCCAGTTTCAGCTAATAATGACCTTCCATAAATAAAGACCTAAAACTCTTAATACTCCTGGACCAAGACTAAAGTCTGTTTCACTGAATGTTGGAGCAAGCCAACATTCAGTCTTCGCAAGTGCCTGGGATACATAAACCATTGGTCTCCAATTATG
The DNA here is from genome assembly GCA_013399195.1 of Dicrurus megarhynchus. Classification (NCBI taxonomy): domain Eukaryota; kingdom Metazoa; phylum Chordata; class Aves; order Passeriformes; family Dicruridae; genus Dicrurus; species Dicrurus megarhynchus. The sequence continues at coordinate 1,795,029 of VXAD01010352.1, forward strand.
ACCAGACAGTTAGAAGTATGTACTAAAACCTCCCTTAGAAATATTCAGGACTGATTTATTTTGTGCTAAAATGCCTCAAGACTGCTGTGTCTTTCGCAGTTTCCCAAGCCCTTTACTAACTCAAGCACCACACTGGGCACTACTGGCACAGCAAGATCAGGTGGCACCTCAGAGCAGCTGACTGGAGACAGTGGTTCACCTTTACTGGTTACCCTGGCAGCTCTCTCAGGCTGCTGGGCATCAGTGCCAGTAAAACAACAACTTCACCTGTGCTTCCTTGGCTCCCAGGTACTTTAATTCCATCCCACGGAATTTATATTCTAGGTGGGTTTTGTGTTGGTTTGATTTTGGTTTTTATTTTCAGATTTAGTTGAGCATCCTTTCTCCTTTTTAGTCTGCTTTGGCAATTCACTTTGTTTTTATCCAAAAGATTAGCCACTATAGCATTGAACATATTCTGTGTTTTCCATTAAAACACTTCAGGTTCTGAATAAACCCAAACAAGTCTGTGGAAATGCCATCTCTCAACAGGGGTGTTCGAATGTTCACAAATATGTGCACTATTTTTGTAAGGGCACCTGCCAGAACCCTGGTGGTGAATCCAGAGTAGAAAATATTTGACATCAACCCTCTTTTTCAGAGCTTCTCTTCTTCCAAGTGGTGGAAAATACTCCCTTTTTAAAAACATGTTTCACTCTCATAGGTGAATGAATACAATATAAGCAAAGACTTCTGGTTTCTTTTCCCAGTAAAACACTCGGCACATTTTTGGGTCTTTTCCTTATCTTAAGATTTTTGGGGCTATATGTTAGTCAAATATAGGAGTGGCAGAAAGTTTCCCTATGAGGAGAGAGATAATTTTGACTGTTCTGTATTTTCTCAACTGCTTTCCTAACCCTAGAAGACATTTACAAACTTTTCTTTGGTTTTAAGAACTACTACACTTAATTTACTTATTCCCACAGCAGGGATGACACCGTTTCACAAATTACCTGTTTACTTTTGTGACCTAACCCTGCTGTTCTTAAGAATTGGCTATGAAACTGGGTGATATGTGTGTTGTCTATTTGTTTTCAGACTCATTATTCACTGGTCTACAGCAACAAGTGCTGCTGTAAAGCATCAATTTAGTGTGCTAAAGCAGAAACTCCACTGAGCAGGCTGTACTCCCATTTCCTAGTTGTGCTGTGTGTGCTGCAGAGCCTACAAAGTCTTGCAACAGGATGCAGTTTCTAACACAGAGTGTTTCCTTTTTTTTTTTTTTTTTTAAATCTGCTGGCCTTTGCTTTGAGTTGCACTGGTTGCCACAGCAGAAGAAGCTGAGCAGTACGAGGAGTTCCCCGTTCAGAAGCAGCCTGGCCATGCCCAGGGCTGCCATCCATTTGGGAATTGTGGGGTACCAGAACCTCAAGCAGCCATGTGAAAAGTCAGTGGAACTGGACCCTTCTTCCAACAAAGGCACTTGTACAGCTAACTGAGTCCATAGCCAGAGCCTGATAAATCAATCAGTCCCCATTTTGTCCACAGTTCCATAACAAAATTCAAGAAGCTGAAGTTGGGCCAGATAAAGAAAACAGAAAAGAACAAAAACTCTGACAGGTTAAATGTGAAAAACAGAAAGTCAGGCCAAGAAGGTTTGAGAAACAAATCATAAGCAGCATAAAAGCTAATAATAAATTCTTTTTCAGACACACCACGAGCAGGAAAACTGCCAAACAGTCTGCAAAGCCAACAGATGAACAAGGTATAAAAATAGTGCTTAGAAAAGATAAAATCACTGTAGAAGGTGAAGTGTTTCTTCTTCATCTGTTTTTGCTAGAGAAACTTCAAGAGATTGCCATAGTGGAATTAAAAAAAAAAAAAAAAGAAAGAAAGAAAAAGAAATAAGTAAAAACAAACAAACAAAAAAATTCTGTTTGGAAGGATATCTCTAAATTGAAAGGTCAGCAGGAGAGGTAGAAAAAAATCAAAAAAATGAAGAAAAACCATTCATCAGAACTCACTTGACATTTAGAAATAAAATGTTAACTGAATTAAATTTGACCATTTGCAACAGCTGAATTGTTTATCTGAAGTGCAATCTCTCACAAAAATGCCTTGGAGCTAGAAGAAAACTACCAAATACAATCCTATATTTCATAGGTTTCTATATAATTGTTAATAAAATACAGAACAGTAAATCCAAAATATCTGGAAATCAGTAGCACAGCACAGGAGACTTAGTGAAATTCAGGAAGAATTTCATCATGGAAAGGGTTGTTAAACACTGGAATGGACTGTCCAGGGAGATGGTGGAGTCACCATCCCTGGGGGTGTTCAAGAAATGACTGGACATGTCACTTAGTGCTATGGTCCAGTTGATGTGGTGATGATCCATCAAAGGTTGGACTTGACGGTCTTCATGGTCTTTTCCAACCTTAATGATTCTGTGATCTTTTAGGCATAGGTTTTCTTGGAAACTATCCTTAAGAACTACGTATCTCAGAAAAATACCTCTGCTCCATGGTACAGAGGTTTATTTTTACATTTATTCTAGCTCTGCGCACTTGAAACCGGCTCCAGCCAACTCCTAACTGGCACCTGTAAATAGCAAATGTGATTTTTTTTCAGCAAAACTTGGGAATTTTTGTGTAACAGTTGCCATTTCAAAATTTTTATTTTCATCTATAGCCTTTTTAGCCACCCTGGGCCACCCCATAAAAGGACCCTGGAATGGGCACTGAAGCTGAGTTAGGTGTGGCTGAGACTCCCAAGGGACTTGGCACAGGGGCATGGAACATTAGGAGGTCTGCTGGGATACTTACAAAGAGACCAGGGATGGGGGATCAAAGAGGGAAGGACACAAGAAGGTAAGTCCAGCTGCTCTTTGAAGTGGAACTTCTCAGGATTAAGCCCATTGCCTCTCCTCTGCACTCTGCCTTTGGCAACAGTGAGAGATGCACCATTACTCTGGGCAATGGGGGGACTCAGTGCCAAGCACGAAGTCAGGACCACGTCGCTGTGACAGAGTATACGTAACCTTTTCCCTATGAGTCACAGGCTCAATTAAGTCTCAGTTTGGCCTCTCACCAGAGTTTCCTCCATACTTTTGTAACATGAGGGTTGGCCCTCCAGGCTTTCAATCAATGGCAGTAATTTCTGATGTTTCCCTATCCCATTTTAGTTTCTAATGAAAATCTTTTTCATGAACTAGATTGTCTTGTCCCATTTGGCCAGGGCAGTGCAGGCTTCAGGTTGCCAGCAAAGCATCAGGCTATTTAAGTACCTGTACAAGGCAGTTGGAACCATTGATTGAGTTCAGGAGAAGAACATCAAAGCCAGAGTGCAGCAGGCTCCCTGGATTCCCAGCCCTGCCTACTTGGCAGGTTCTGGAAAGCACACCATAGTTGCTGTTCTGTTCAGAGTCCGGTAAGGACAGAGGTACCACCTGCAACACCTCTGCCTGCAGTGGCACTCTGCAGGTCCTTCATCCAGAGCACTCTGCAGACAATGTGCTATTCAGTCTGCACTTGGGGCCAGACAGATCTGGCAACCCTAGTTATGACTCATTCATTTTCTTTAGAATCCTGTACTCCTCAAATTTTTGTAGTTTCATAATAAGCCTTCTCTAAGTTAGCTGAAAACTGTTGAATACATCTGTTACTGCTCCTATTGTCAAAAATAAGGCAGTGTTCTGTTTGTCTTCATTTTTATTGGCACCCACTACTTAAGCATAGAGCAAAGTGCAGTCCAAATATTTTCCAAATCTATTTCCAGAAAAAGTTTCAGTTTTGATTACTATTTTTCAATGCTCCAGTCTACCATTCAAACCACTTTCTTTACTATAATTTTACTCCTGCTACAATTTAGTGTTGTATCCATTGTATGGCATGTAAACCAAAACATATAGGTGAACCAGAAACTTTGTAATTTGCTTGTAATTCTGAAAATACCCTTCTATTACAAACAAAAGCATCACTCAAATACTTATACCTTATAACAATAAAGAAAACTACTGCAGGAGATAAGGAAACGGTTTTACATAAAGATTAATTTTACAATCACCATGTGGTTGGCTTTCCTCATGACTAGCTGAAACCTGAATCCCTTATTTCCCTTTCTCTATGCAGCTTCTTAGACACCTGCACCCAAATAGTGTCTGGAATCACTCTCATGATCTCTATTTACTCTCCTGAGAAAGTGACCTTATTACTCTCTTCAGCTACCTGAAAGGAGGTTGTAGCCAGGCGGGAGTCTGGCGTCTCTTCTTCCAAGCAACCAGATGAGAAGACAGCAGCCTCAAGCTGCCCCAGGGAAGGTTCAGGTTGGACATCAGGAGAAATTTCTTCACAGAAAGGGTTGTTGAGCAATGACTGAATGTGGCACTCTGTGCCATAGTCTAGTCGACAAGGTATGTTTGGTCAAAGCTTGGACTCAATGATCTCAGAAGTCTTTTCCAACCTAATGGATTCTGTGAAATAAAGTTTGCAGCTTTCATTTCTTATACTTGTTCCCATTTAGGAACTAATATTCTTATCCAACTTTTTATCCCTGATTTTCTCAAAACTGCTACTACCTCTTACTGTTGCTCTATTTACATCTAGTTGCCACTTTGTTGCTTAGGCTAAATATATTTTTGTTGGTAATACTATATTAACTGTTCAGGAAGCTCATGGATTCAGGCTACCTAAGTTGTACAAATGAGGGTAACTTTATTTAGTTCTAAAAATCCAGCTGCCTCTGCCAAACTTAATGTGGGCTTCTGTCTTTCTCTGCAGCCCTGAAAAGGTCAAAATCATTTTCAAAACCTTAGAATGTCCTTAGCTCCCTACTCCTTAATTTACAAAGAGTTACATTTGAAGCATCATAACTCTTGGCTTTCTGTTCTCAGAGGGTTGTGTTTACAGTGCTTCCCATTCTAGGGAGACAGGAGATACCACTGGTCGGTTTTTACTAGCTCAAAATGAACCACCTGACTTTGCTCACCTTGTAGGAGAGCCTTGGCAGAAAGCTGCCAAACGACAAAATATGCACCACTTGGAGTGTGTTACACACCTTTTTTTTCCTAACCCTTTGGACTATTCCATCAACAAACATTAGTTACTAAGTGGCTGTACTAGAGTGCTGGCTAAGAGCTACTGTTTCGTAAGTGACATGAAATAGTTCCTAGCTGCCTCAAATCTGTAAGACCTCCTTGGTCTGTGCTCCCACACCTGATCATGCTGCAATTCAATCCACCTTGCATGACCATCTGGAAATTCACTGGGGGGAAAAGCAGGCAGCATCCTATGTCAAAAATGAAAACCTTGGGGCTAACCACTCAGTACTGCAGAGATTCCCTTTACCTTTGTGAAACTGGCTAATATTCAAACAGTATCCAGGCAGCTCTCTGAAGAGTTAGATGTCCTTTACACTAAGGGAGATAGAACATTCTTGGTTGTTGGTACAAGGGTCAGGTTGGTCACTTTGTTAACAAACACACAAAACAGGTATAAGTAGTTTGGTTTCCTGATACCATTGGTCTGTAGTCTGTCAGTGCTTGTTACAATGCCACATGTGACAGGGCTTCTAAACTCTATTCTATCAATAACTGGCAAAACCCTCTAATAATAGTTGACCGTAACTCAAATATTGTAATATTTTTTCACTTTTTCCACAGACTATAGCTTGAAAGAGGGTAGGGTTCGATTAGATATTAAAAAGAAATTCTTGACTGTGAGGGTGGTGAGACATTGGACTAGGTTGCACAGAGAAGTTGTGGATGCCCCATCTGCTGAAGTGTTCAAGGCTTTGAACAACCTGGTCTAGTGAAAGGTGTCCCTGCCTGTGGCAGGGGGATTGGAACTGGATGATCTTGAAGGCCCCTTCCAAACCAGGCATGATTCCATGAAAATATCAAAACCCCAGCAGTATATCAATATCGACAGCAGCAGTAAGAAGACATTAATTAACTGCAAAGCTTTCATGAGGTATGTGATAATGTGAAATACTTACAAGGCAAGCATCTTCCGTTCTGTCTCTTCTACTTTAGCCATCAGTCACTCCTATACATAGTCCAGATCACCTGCCTTATTGGTAACTACTTATGCAAAATGGTCAAGAATGACAATAAGAAAAAATACTAAAATGCAGGGGACTGACATTTGGTTAAAAAAAAGTTATTTGTGCGAAATTATATTGCTGTGACTAACTGGTGTAAATGCAGGAAAGTTTAATTAAAAAAACAAAACAAAACAAAAAACCCCCAACGCCCCCCAATAAAAAACCCCAAACCACACACCGTGCATTCCTGTACAGGCGCAGTTAGAAAGATCAACCAGTGACTTCCTTCTCTTTGCATGGAATGCAGGATAAGCAAAGAACAGCCAAAAAAAAAAAAAAAAAA
>VXAD01010352.1:1801420-1814670 GCA_013399195.1 Dicrurus megarhynchus
AAAAAAAAAAAGGAGAGAAAGTCTAAAGAGAACAATAGAAAACCTTAACCTTCATTTTCCCCCCCTTATATCAAGTTTGCAAAATAAATCTGTTAATAGATTCTGTAACCTTACCACTAAAGATAACTGACAGCTTGTTAGACCAAAACTAGGAGGACCAGACACCTTTTTTTCCTTGCAAAAGCCACAGAAAACAATTACATTAAATGAAAGAATGAAAATTTTCAACTACTGCACCTTGTTCATAAATTTTTTTCCCTCATGCTGCTGTGTGAAAGACCCACACAATTAACAGGACAGACTACATGAGTCACATACGTACATGTGGGAAACTGGTAAGGCAACTATATATGGAACAGTTATCAAGAACAAAGTAAACACAGAAGAAAAATGAGAGGAAAAAAAATATCTACAAATCATTCAATGAAAACAAAGCTTGAATGTTTGTAATGGTCTGTGAAACATTCAAAGGAGGAAGAAAGAAACAAAGTAATGAAGTTGTTCTACACTTCTCTGCACGAAAGTACTGCCTGGAACACAAAGCCCAGCTGATTTCTAACAAAGCATCAAACCCCACCAGTATACCTGTGGAATGAGCCTTAGAACAGAAACCTCTAAGGCATGAGGATTTTCTCCATAGCTCAACAGAGCTCGCCTCCCAGGACTTAAGGACTGAAGCCTCTTGTATCTCTGCTGTAGATTTTCTTCTCCCTCAAGGAGCTTAATGAGGAACTCTGAAGTTCTTCAGTACCTTTGCTTCGTATTCGATTTCCCTCTTCAAACTCATAGCTTATTGTATAAATGGAACTGATTTACAGCATGCAGAAACAAATGGTCTTACTATGTTTTCTTTATTGGCATTTAGAAAGCTTCCTGAAAGAGAAATGTGTACATATTAAGTTCTCTGCAGTTAAAGAAGAAAAAAATGCATAAAAAAAATTTAAGAACTGTTCTGTTAGTATCTTCAGAGAAAAGTGAGCAGCATGACTCCATTTGTAATTTACAACATGTAAGTCACATAATTTTTAAAAACTAAACATTTCCTTCTGCTTTGGCTCACCAAAAGGTAATTTTATTGCAAAGCAGCTATTTATCATTAAACAGCCATGACTACAAGACCAAGAGAGATTGCACAGAAGCCATCTGATTTCACTTTACTTTATAATTGCTATAGAAAAAAAAAAGGTAGCTGTTCCAGTCCAGTTTAAATGAAGATCTACATTTGAAGTACCTAACTGCAATATTCTCAGCTGAGGTAATTTGAGATTCTCAATACATTTATTACAAAACACAGAATTTACTTTGGTAAATATGTGGCTGCTATCTTTTCAGAAATCAAACTGCCAAACTGTCCATAATGGGGTAAAAAAATTAAAATCAAAATCCAATGTGGTAGGTCAATTCAGTTACAAATTTGCTAAGTCTTCCATGAAACATTAATATACTGGATACAAGGGATTCAAACAGCTCTTAAGTACAGCAATTAAAAAAACCTTTGCTAGGTTTCAAGGCAACAAAAGAAATTCACTATTTGACCTCTATATAAATAAATGCAAAGATTTCTTGCATTATTTTGGTTGGTTCTGTACAAGTTTCAGTAATTAATTTTATTTAAATATAACTCTTACAACAATTTCATCCAGGACCTTAATGAAAATGAAGGAGGTTGACAGTTCTAATATAGAACTTGCACAACAGTTATCTTAACACAGACTTAACAAGGAGAGGCATATAAAAAGATTAAGAAATTACACATTTTAAACTGAAGATGTTTTATCTCAGATTCACTATGAGGATGACTTATCCTTTAGTATGTAACTTCATTCTTTACCTGGCAAACAAAGTGTACAAGTTATCACAGCAAAATTTACACAATAACTGACTTTGGCCTTGGTTTTACAAAGACCTATTTACACATTTGAGATAAGCAAACACCTTCCTCCCTTTTAATTTAATTAATGTGTTCAAGCTTTAAGTCTATATTTGGATCTACAAAATCTTGCAAGATAAAAAGTCTCTCAAATATACACTTTAGACCATTGAAGCACAGTGTCTTTATATATATGAATGTATCATTTGCTAAATTACCCACTCTTCACATGGATATCTCTAGCCTCACTTCCATAGTTAACTCCTTGGTGCTGATGGTTTAGACTGCTGAAAACACCTATTAGTCTGGGGGGGGTATATCAAATCATGGTGCAAAGAGATCAATGTGCCTCAAATTGCCCCCAAATGCAATCAAACTTGTAAATAAGATATATGGCCAAAAGTACATTAAGTAAACACCATTAATTGGGTGGTTTATGTATTTTTTTTAGTTCTGGTTCTGTAAGGTAGATGGCAGATCATTTTAGTGGAAAAATGGAACTCAACACCAAAGAGTTAATGCTGTCTATGCATATCTGAAACAACCCAGTATACATAAGGTTTAAAAATCCTTTAATTTGTCTTGTGACAATCTAGCAACAAGATAGATTTTTTCTCAGTTAAATATTTAACCCACACCCAAAATGAATGCCTGCTATACAGAAGGCAGTTATTCATTCCACCATTAGAATTTCTGAAGCACTGATAAGTTTGTAAGTACAAGAAAAGCAAAGTACAATTGCAATCAAATACATGACTTTTTACAGAAGGCATCATTGTGATAAATTATATACAACATAGTGTTCTCATCTTCCTTAAAGTGCTCATCATACTGATACAAGATGATCTATTGTTTTAGGAGGTCTTTTAATACAGCACCAGCACTGGCATCAGGGGACACTGGCAGTGGTGTAAAAGTAGGCAATGCATCAGAAATAGGTTTCATAAGCAGATGTCCAGAACTACTAGCTGGTGTTATGAGAGGCACTGCTGCAGATCGAGGTGCTAAAAATGGATTTGCATCTGGTCTTCTACCCATTCCCGAGACTGCAGAATCTGGAATATAATAAAAAACAAACCAAAACCTGAAACCAACAATGAAAACACTTTGTTAAAAAGCATTCCCAAATCTACCCAGTATTATAGCATTTGTTCACAGAGATGTTCTAAAATTGCCTATCACTTCTGCAACATGTAAGTCCTTGAAAATCTCCTTGCCATGGACTGTAGACACCCGCAAAGACTTTTATTGTCTCTGACTTCTCTCATAGAACCATAGAATCATTTAGGTTGGAAAAGACCCTTGAAGTCAAGTGCAACTATTAACCCAGCAATGCCAAGTTCACCACCAAAATTCTGTAACAGCTCAAGCTACTCAAAAAACTGTGCACATCTAACAGGCAACATGAACCCCCTTTGCAGTTCACTTCACCTTTGCAATGCCAGACATGACATATCTGTCACACTGACTCCAGCACTGTGCAGAGGTGTAAGGGCCCTGGCACATGCACTACAATGCAGACCACAGGAAGGTTTCCCAACACACAGCACAGCTTCCCCAGGGTCAGCCCCAAGAAAATCCCCATAAATAAACAGCCCTTTGTAACATCCAGCTACTTCAGGCAAATTGAAAGAGGGTTTTTTAGCATTTCTCTCTCTCTCTGTACAGATGTATAATATGTAGGGGGTTGGTGTTTGGGGTTTTTATTTTCTTTTGAGTTTACAGCTAAGTTTCAAACAAAACAAGCTTCTGCAAATCAGCAGGTCTATATTAAGGTGAAGTCTTAAACACAAAAAATTAAGAACAAACTGGACCAGTTAAACTGAAGATTTGAATCTTCAATTACTTAAGACAAAAGTACATTATTTAACATGCATAATATAAGCCTAACTGTTCTCTGCCTTAGAAAAATCAAACACTCTTGCACAGCTTACAGAGATTTCATACCAGGCCATACACTTAACTGATTTTATTTTGGTCCTCTCTGAGCAACCAGATTCTACACAGCAGAAAGACACTGCGAAGTTGTACTACTTGCATTCTTCACTCACTTCAACACAAGCTGATCAACAGGGATGCTGAAAATCAGGACTGGGTTCACTGCTACACCATATGAAGTTGTCTGCACAGCATCTGTTTGGCTCTAACAGGTGCTGTTAAATCCTTTCCATATCAAAGGGAATTTGGTTTCTCTAATCTTCTGTACCGAGAGTTTAGAAAGTGAGGTATAGATGCAGTGGGAAGGAGAGATAGGAGAAGAATTGAAAAAAAAATAAAAAGAGAAAGTAGGAAAAGGTTGGGGGAGAAGAAATCAAATTCATAATTCACAATGGAGGAAGCACAGAATCATTAAAATCCTCTTGAAAATTCTACCTTTAGTTATTTATGTTCTGTGTAAAGATTCAAATATTACCTTGCATTTGACTGTTGGATGGAGGACTGCTAGTTTTACCAGTTCCTGCTGCTCCTAAAGGTTTCATGCCATGAACAGAGAGCTTGGGTGGGGGAAGGCTTGGGCGAGATTCAGTTTCTAGGAATTTCACGAACAGTTCTGAAAAAGACTGTAAGAGGCTACTAGTTATTATATTTCACTGATGCTCTGGTGAAAAGCACTAAGCCAAAAATATACATATACATAAAACAAAAAGCTGTCAACAGCCTGCAATCAATTTTGTACTTGTACTTAGTACTAAGCAGTCCTCAGTGAGTGACAATGAAATTTATTTTCAAAATAACACTCTCTGTTGCTGTCTCACTAAGAAGCATTTATGTAAAATTGATAAACTCTAAAGATAACACACATACTTCTACCATGGTTCCATTATTGATTTAAGCCAGTTGTTTCAAGAATCCCTTGCTACTACTGACATCACAGTATTTCCTTTGTCTTTTGCTCAACCAGTCTCTCCACCAGAAAAACATAAACCCCAATCTTTTCTCTTAAAGCTCATGTATGCTTTATCTCACAAAGAATCTCAAATAAAGGAAGCATGGAATGATTTAAGTGTTGGTAGCATCACAAGATAAAATTTGGCTTAGTAAAGCCTGTACTATTCACACAAAAGCATTAATTTTTCTCTTTTACATCTATAAACCACACAGGCCACAGTCCTTTAGTGGCCTATGTGCCTGCACTATTTTAGGGGGAAAAACGAACCCCTACACTTCAAGATGATTTACAGGAATCCGTTCTCAACATTTCTACCACAACTGAGCAAAAAACTGAAGTCAATCCAAAAACCCCAATCCCTCAGTGCTTGGTCCCCGAGCACATTATTTACTGGCCTGCAAAATGGAAAGTCCCACAGATAAACTGCTCCCATGGATCATGCTATGACATCTGTTGCTTTACAGTATTTGAAAACTTAAAATACCAGTTTTATATGCTGTACAGAAGAGACACTAGCTGCAGCAGCTGAAAAAGCTTTTCAATTTAAATTTAAAGGACATATGGGAACATAGTCATCAAAATACAATGTCCTGGTCTTCCATACTGTTGAGTATTGTGGAATTCCATACTCTCACATATATTTAACTTCCAGCACTAATAGTTTGCAAGATGAAGTCCATAGAGTAAGAAAAGAGTGATGCCAGGAACCAGTGGAACAGTAATTGTCTTCTGTATTAGCCCAAGATTTAGTATTGTATAATTTTCAATTATACATATTGAAATAATATATATTAATAATATTTCAATTATTACATATTTCCTTAGTGAGGAAAAAACCTTTTGCCAAAGCAGTTGTACTAAAGAATTAATGCAAGATACAGTAGCATCAGTAAATGAAGCTCAATATGCTGATAAATCAAACATGAGCATTAATATGCAACTTCCCCATTTTTGCCCTCAAAGGGAATGAATGATTATTTCTTACGCTATTAAAAATGTTCTGATGAGTTGGTCTCAAAGGTGTGCTAGGAACACTCTTTGACCCTGCTCCTCCACCAAGCCAGCCAGTCACCCATCTTGTAACTCCTCTTTGCTCTTCAGATAGTAACTAGAGAAGTATTTAAAGAAAACAAAGTTAGGAAACAAAAAAAATAAAGCAGCAGATGAAAGAAAGTGAGTAAATATAATGAGCTGCACTACAACAATGTGGCACTTTTAGAGATAAATAAAAATGTTTATTATTGTCAAAACCATATTCTTCGCCTCTCGCTTTTAGACTGGCAGTCTAAAAAGCTGGCTCTTTACTTAAAAATATAAGCCTCACATTCTTCACAATACTACTGGCACATATATAACAGGCTTACTTTCCAGTAACTGATATATTACAGCTACTATACACAACAGCACTAAGTTAAATCCTTTCCTTTCTGCATTAGCATTCATCAACAAAATGAAATCGACTCTATTAAAACAACATTATTGAAAGATTAAGATCAGCATGTCCCACATAAAAAAAAAAAGTGAGATGAAAGAAGAAAAAACATACTTTCCCCAAAAGATGTGCAGGGACAGTCACATTTAGTTTAGCAAGTCATTCTATTTTCAGGTAAGGATACTGAAGAAAAAAAGAAAAAAAAAAAACCGAAAAAAACCCCCAAAAAAACCAAAAGAAAGAAAATAAACAAAAGAAAGAAAAAAAAAGAGAAGCCTAGTATTCTGCAAAGTATTACCTGATCAAGTTCGTCCTTTTTTAGTCCCAAGATACTTCCCATTAACCTTAACACTTCAAGACGTTTATTTTTTGGAGTATTAAAATGTCCAATAAAGAGATTTCTCATCAACAGTCTGCAGAACAAAAGAAGCTACTTATACAAGCTGCTATTGTGTAACAGCTGATACCATAATAATGATGCATTTATTCCTCATACTCTTGCCTAGTTTACAGTAATTAAAATAAACACATCAAATACAAATAACTAAAAAGGTGCCTCACCAATTTCCTCCTTTTATAAGTTATCACATTTCTTACACAGTGTGAATTTGGACAGTATTAGCAATACTGTAAGGTGAAACTGAAGGGTACATGAGCAAATTTTGATGCACATACTACAGTCAGGGAAAATGCTTGTTCTAAGATCTTGATTCAAGAGAGCATTTAAATAGATAGCTCTGTGTAGTCCCGAACCAAGATGTAAGTAAGGGGACAGGAAAGCCCATCTGCCTATCTGTGTTTCAGTTCTGTTGGGTAGAGAAGAATAAAAAGGACCAAGGAAGAGATTTACATGACACCCAGGTGATGCAGATACATGAAAGGGCTTGCTGTTCACACCTTGAACATTACAAAATACGTTAAGAACTCTTATCTCCATTTGCACAGCTCATGCTATAGAAGTGCACTTCTACTTAAGAAACATGTCAGTGATCCAAATCTGTTGGTCTTACTAATCAAAATGACTGTTTACAACCACCAAGCAACTGAAAAATGTCAAAATAATAAACTGTAATTACAAGATGACATACAGAAGTACAGTCCTGCACTACTCTTGCAACTGTGAGTGCCACATCTGCACACTGAGAGGAATAAAACCCAAAATCTTAAGCCAAATCTTTCAGTAAAGACTTACTTGTCCACTTTTCCTTCTGTGCTGTTCATAAGGTTCATTAGTTTATTTTGTACATCTTCTAACATTTCTCTTCTGATCTCACCTATAAATCGATGTCAAAGCAAAATTAACAAAAATCAAAACTTTGAAACATTGTTGCAAAATTTATCAATAATACACACTTCCATAAATATTGCTATGGTGCTTTTAAATAAAAAACAAAATCATTAAATCTATGTGATTTTTTTTATAAAAAGGTGTCTACTACATCATCACTATTTGAAACCACAAGCTAAAATTTCAGGAATGATACTCAATGCCAAAGTACAGGAACACAGATTAAATAAATCCATTGCAGAAGGTCTGATGAACTGCTCTGTGCCATCTAAATAATACAGAACTGGATAGAAACTCTACAGCAAGGTCTGTAGTTCTCTGGTGGCAATCTTTTTCATAATGACCAAACTCCATGTCGGCATCAGGTCTTTTTCATCTCTGCCCTTGACCTCCAGTACTACCCAAGCCCAGGTATTCTGTACACCCTACTATCAGGTTGCTACAGCCTTTAAAGAACCAAGGAATTCTCAAGTTTCCCAGATGAATTACTGGCTAGCAGAGCAACATCAGGAGCTTGCTGTGGGTCTGTTCTGCTAGAACCTTTCCCACTCCTGTAACTGATGCAAGCTCTGGAAACAGCATGCTGGGACACACTAATGCATCATAGAAAGAGTGTTGAGCTTCATAATTCAGTATACTGGCAAGAGAGGCAGAGATATGCAAGATTACCCATACTTTGGGAACAAAATATGAATGGAAGAGATGAAATGCCACAGCTACTATGAACCAAAGACGAAACTGAGAGAAAAATGGTAAACACTTCAGTCAGGCATCATGGCCTGCAAACTGAGTAAATAGGCCAGAACTATAAGTCAATGAATGTGAGGTGGCCTAAGAGTGTGCTAGAAGTCACTACACACATTTTCTGCCTTCTTTTGCATGCTGACTCCAAGTTCTGATACTATTCTGTAGCGGCCGCAATGAATCTGTTCATCTAGGATAGCACAACACTGAGAATGATCTTCCTGGCCTACACAAATACACTGTTTTTCCTCTTCACAAATACGAAACAGGAACTATTAGAAGAGTAAGAGAAGAGTTTAGATTCTGCATTTACCAGTGCTGTAAACATTTCAGCTGCCTAAAATTCCTGAATGTAATAAATGATTTGTCTACTATCTACACACTTGAGCCTCACAACATTGGACTGTGTAACAAGGGAGACAAATGTAATAACCCATGATTTTAAAAGAAGCCATGGCATGATATCGTTATATTCACTGTTGCCCAACAATTTCACAGCACCAACTTCTCCACAATTCTAAAATTCCATTAACACTAATTACTTGTTAACTGAAATACACCAGTTACCCCAACCACACTGCGCCAGTAACTCAGGCTACTTCTAACTTCCCATAAAGCTCATAATAAAGAAAAAAAATTTCCTAGAAGTTTTACTTGCCATAAATATTGTACAGCATTCCGATTGTAAGGAAGCAATGCAGAAAGTTTTCTCTTTATAAAAATGCAGAAATATTAAAAACTGGATAGAAGTCTCTGATGTTCAAGTCTGCAGAGTTTCTATAAAACCCACAGAATAACTCAATAGAAAAAGTTACCTTTCTTAAATCCCCAAATGCAGGCTTTTAGAACACTGGCAGTAAACTGTCCTCAGACAAGAAAGCAAATAATTACATAAAAGGTACTAAGAATTCTTGGAAGTTAAACCTCAAATGGCTTCACCTCAAGACTGTAAAAGTGTAATTTCTCACCAAATTCTCAAACCAAAGGGGTTCTGCAAGATATTACCTTTGAAGCCTAATAAAAGTACAATTATTCACACACAAAAGCTTGACAAATACACTGTAACATGGACTGTCCATGTGAAGATCAACTCTACCCTATAGATGTATAAGAAGACAGGATGAACTTTTGCTCTTCTCCCTCTATAAGGTTTAATGCTTATCTCCAAATCCTTTGGAAAAACTGCTGATCACCTACCATTTTAACAATTTTTCTACCATTTTAACAATTTTTAGGCTCATGTTAATTGAAAATGCTTCATTTAAAAAACCCCCACAAAAGATATACTTTTGGTTTATCTATCTTATAGCTAATTTCTAAAAAACTTCAACATCTCTGTAGGAAAAGTGACTCTTGAATTTTTACAACCTTCAAATCATCTGGGATGCATGGAAAGTGTTCCACTCTTGTTTCCACAACTTTCAATCTTTAATAAAGTGCATGCCACAACTATGTTGACAAAACATGGTTCTCAATTAACACCAATAACTCCCTGAGAATCCACACAGAGATTTCGTATATACACACATCAAAGAGCCAGTCTGTGAAATGGATACAAATATGCCCTGTTCAAATACTCCACATCTTTATACAAACATTTTACTTCACAAATATGAATTTTAAGGAGTACAGAATAGAACAAACTAACTAATGTCATGCTGGGAAAGTTCTTATTCAAGGAACACACAGAGTAAGTTTCTCATTCAAAGCAAGTTAAAAACCACAGCAAAACATGTATTAATATAACACACTCTCCTGTAACAACTACATCCACATGCATCGAAATCCATTCCAGTAATGCGACTGCTCTTCAACACTCCTCTCTCAACACACCCGGGTGAGGCACAGGAGAATTATTCCCTGGTTTCAAGGTTTCTATTTCCTTAAAATTATGGTACTTTGTAAATATGGTTAAATAGGACACCAATACTTGAAGGAAAACATTGGCAGTATAATCATAGAAAGATACAGTTGCAGGAACATACATAGGTGACTTGTTATTTGGATGTCCACAGAACAGAAGGGAATAAAAAGAGTAAAACTACTAATGCTACAAAAAGATAAACAGCATTTGAAAACAAATTTCAATTAAATCTTACACTGTTGCTATTTCTCTACAAAGCAAGACTATTGTGAGTTGCTTTTTCCATTTTTATTCACTTCACTTATCCCTTTATGATGAATTTTAAACCAAAAGTATTAATTATTTAAATGAAAAAAGGATTCTATATCAAAGTGGATCAACTTTTCAGGACCACTACATTGTTATATTCCATCCACAGTGACTATGCAACTTTACCATTAAAGATATTTTTTAAATGGAACATTTCCTTCTAAAATAGAATCTTACAGCTGAAAAGGACTTAAACACGTACTTTGGCTGTATGAAAAGACTAAGTAACAAAAACGTCCTGAGCCAAAATTCAGCATGGACTGCTGTAAACCAGACATTTACAGTCCCCAATAATTTGTTAACCATTTATGGCAATCCAGAAAACTGCATCTGGTACATCTTATACTTTTCCATTAAAATCACTCCTCCTGCCAAAAAAATCCATAAAGAAATCCTTCAAAAGATTTGGCTAACAAAACTGTGTCTGGGAATGTATTTGGCCAACTTTCAATAAGACATCATATGTTTTCTTGTATAAATAGAGAATACGAAGTGATACTTTTTTTTAATAAAAATCATGATTTACTCTACAACAACATTAAAATCCTTTATGCATCAATTCCATTTCAATTTTTTTTTATCAAGTAAATTGCTTGCCAATACAACACTGCTTGATACTGAGATTTAGTTTTCTCTCCAAGTTCAAACTGCTCCTGCTTTCTTATGCAAGGGTTTGACATCAAAATTAAACAGTAATGAAGAACTTCCCATTTAAGAGTGCAGCATTTGCCTATGTCAAAATTAATTTCAATCCAGGGTGTTTGTGAACTTTTGCTGTGAATGTCTGTAGTGAGAAATAGATATACAGATCAGTCAATTCAAAATCAGATCATGCATTGTATATTATGTAGCAGTTTGAAATATAATTTAGCTTGTAAAATTCTTATGTGAACTCCTATGACGGCCACCTGGATGCCAAATTGCACTTAGAGAGAACTAAATTTAAGTAAGTACACATTCAAATATGTAGCAGAAAAGGAATAACTTTTTTGTAAAGTTCTTGCTGTAATCTTGAAGACTTTCAAATGACATTTCACACCACCTATCTGATCATAAGCAAGTATGCTTCAAGAAGACATCACTTATTTCAAGAGTAAGACTAAATATCATTTAAAAAGGAATAGCAATAATTAGTTGCTATATATGCTCAAAATACATTCAAAGCATGAGTTATCACTATATCCAGCAGAGATGGCAGTCACATCTGTGCAAGAGCTGCTGCCTCTACATCTCTTACCCACTGCACACCCTTTATCTCTTCCTCACTGTATTCCTATATCTACGTCAAATATGGCAGTTACTTTGGAAAATCTGACAACATTTGGTATTTCACCAACTTTTAAAAAAGACATTCACAGAGCTAAATCAAGTGTCCTGGTATTTACAGGGAAAAAAACCCCAAAACCCAGAAAACTTTTACAGGACTTTCTTTTGAGAAAGATCCCTAACAGAAGGTAAACATACTTTTTCGTATTTGCTTTATAAACAAGGAAGTCCTCAGAATGCAGCACAGAATTAGTCTGTCTCTCATAGGATATGAATTTTAGTAAGTTTCTAGGAATACTACATAGTCTCCTCAGCTGCTTGAAATATTTTCAGCAGAAATGAAAAAAATGTTGTTACCTTCTTTCTTAAGCTCTTCAATCTGCTCCTCTTTGATGTCAAGCTGCTCAGTAAGCCTGGATGCTGCATCCAGGGCAGCATTTGCCTCTTCTAAACTCTCCTAAATAGAGGGTTGGAGAGGGACAAAAAGAGAAGCAAGGGAGATCGCTATCACAATTACACTAACACAACACACATCAGACATAACATGAGACTCCAATCACTTGTTCTTTCAAATAACTGGATTGTAAACACCCTCAGAAAATGGAGGGTCAGCAGAAGAATGCTACTTTGCTTGCTTAGTCAAGAATTAAAATGTAGTCTCACAAGGTTCAATTTCATTATTCAGCCCACCTGCAGTGACAATACTTTTTCTTCTAGGTCTTCTGCTTTTTTCTTCCATTCTGCACTCTGTTTTTGGTGTCTTTCCAGTTCTGCTGAATACATAGCTTTTTCTTCTAAAGGATAAAATATAAGACACAAAACAAAACAATCTTAATGTACAACATGTAACTCTTCTTGGGATATGCAATTGCAAAACCTCAGCATTATCATATCTGGTCTTCATGAGGTAGAGGTGGAATTCAAGTTTCTTAAATGTGATATTGATCAACAGTTTTCACAGAATTGGTTTTTTAAGTTTTTTCATGGACAACAGATTCTTAAATTCAGGCTATCAAAAAGTAAACCAGGTAAATAATATTTCAAAAGCACCAAAATATGATAACTATCCCAGCTAAAAAATACTTGTTGCAATCTTTGCTATTTCTTGACAAACCTTACCCTGTTGGAACTGCTCTAGTACCATCTGCAGGTTGGCCAGAGACAGTGCATACTGCTTCACTTGGTCCTGGGAAATGGTCAGCTGCAGAACAGTTTCATCTCTCTGCTTGGTAACCAGGTTTAACTGCTCTTGCAAAGATTCAACTTGCAGACTAGCCTGATGACTTAATGAAAACAAGATACATTACTTAACAGAAATTATCACAGAGAAAATCAAATCCCAGCAAAAAATAGCTTACCACGAATTTTTCAGCTCAACTTACAAAAATTATGGCATTTTTGCCCCCAATTCCTCTTCAAAAACAAACAAACAAACCAACCCAACCTAAAAAGAGACTTTGAAGAAGTCAGGCAACAAAATTTTGACAATCAAAAGAAAAAAAAAAGAAAATTCCCAGCTAACTTCTTTTGTTTGAAATGCATTAGAAAAAATCCTAGTTTTTATTCATTATTATAACAGCCTCTTTA